>CAUYUJ010016151.1:35000-55000 GCA_963575745.1 Prorocentrum cordatum | reverse complement strand
CGATGTGGAGCCCGATCTTCTCCACGCCGACGGCGCCGATATCGCCGACGTCGCCGATGCAACGGCGATGTGACGCGATGCTCCGACCCCGTGTGCTGCGACCCCCGTCTGGGAGGCCTCCAGCTGATGACGGGGCGTGCGGCGCACGTGCGGGGCCGAGGACCTCGGAGGCTCGCCGCTGGCAGCTCCGAGGGCCCGCCGTGGCACGGCGCGAGCGCCCAGGGCAGGTCACGCTGTGGCGCACCGTACCTGATGTGCTTGTTTTCCACCACCACCACAAGTTGGAGAGGGAGGATGAGGAGGAGGAGGAGGAGGAGGAGGAGGAGGAGGAGGACGAAGAGGACGAAGAGGACGAAGAGGACGAAGAGGACGAAGAGGACGAAGAGGACGAAGAGGACGAAGAGGACGAAGAGGACGAAGGAGGAGGAGGAGAAGGAGGAGGAGGAGGAAGTGGAGGAGGAGGACCCCCTCCCCCTCCAACTTATGATGGTGGTAGTGGAAAAAAAGGCCCATCAGTACCGGCCAGGACGCTCATGCGTTGCCACCGGCGGCGGAGCTGAAGCCTCGCCAGCGTCTGCCGTGGAAGGCCACCACGCGAGGAAGAAGACAGAGAAAGGCATAAGCACAAGCTTCCAGAGCTCCGCGCGGAGTTCTTGGATCGGCGCGGGGCCCCCCATTCCTGGCGCGCAGAGCGCGCCAGAGGCGCCGCCAGGGGGCCCAGCGCCTATCCGAGAAGTCCGCGCAGACCGTCGAAAGGTTCCGTTCACGCAGGTCTTTCGTCCTCCATCCGCGACCCGCGCAGAGCACATTGCGAGACGATGGTCCGCCTCCCCGTTTCGGGTGTTGCCAGGAAGGTCCCTGGCCCTGGGCCCCCTGGCGTTGTGGAAAGAATCGCGACTGGGGGCCCTCGTCGGGCCGCTGGGGGCCCTCGCCGGGCCCCAGAACAGTCCAGGAACGACTCGGGATGAGAAGCCTGTCCCGGGGAAGGGATGAGGAGGAGGAGGACGAGAAGGAGGAGGAGGAGGAGGAGGAGGAGGAGGAGCAGCAGGAGGAGGAAGAGAGGAGAGGAGGAGGAGGAGGAGGACGAGGAGAGCAGGAGGAGGAGAGCAGAGGAGGGAGGGGGGAGGAGGAGAGGGCGGAGAGGAGGAGAAGAGGGGAAGGAGGAGGATGAGGAGGAGGAGGAGGAGGAAAAGAGGAGGAGGAAAAGAAGGGAGAGGAGAGGAGGAGGAGGAGGAAGGAGGAGAGGAAGAAAGGAGGAGGAGCAGGAAGGAGAGGAGGAGGAGGCGGGAGGAGGAGGAGGAGGAGGAGGAGGAGGAGGAGGATGGAGAGGCGGGCAAGGAGAAGAGGAGAGGAGGGTCGGAGGGCGAAAAGAGTAAGAAGGGAAGGAGAGGAGGAGGAGGAGGAGGCAACAAAGGGTAAGGAGGAGAGGGAGGAGTGTGGGGGAAGGGGAGGGGGGAGGAGGGGAGGGGGGCCAGGAGGAAATCCAGTGTAAAACCAAGAGTCATCAGCGATGTTGGAATTAACCCTCCCTCCAAGCTCGCTCGTCATAGGCCCCCGCAGCGGTTCATTTCCATTGAGGGAGCTGCCTCGTTGGAAGACAACCGTTTGGTATGCCAAAACACGGTTCTCGGGATTTCAACGCCACGTATCAACCTGACTGTTGCCTCTTGACGATATGAAATCGTGCCAGAGCGACATTTTGGGACATCAGCTCCGCGAAACATGATAACTGTTGCACCCGCATAATCCTGAATCCTTCACAATTTCTGGTACGCTGATCATGGGAATCCGTGGAACTCGTGCACATTTTGACAACGAATGTGCGCGGCGCGAAGGCGAGATCCACATGTTGAAACATATCCGCCCTCAATTCGTGAAACTCTTGCATTTTTTTCAAAAACGAATGTGCGCGGCGCTAAGGCGAGAGCAACATTTTGAAAGCGACCCGCCCTCAATCCGTGAAGCTCGTGCAACTGTTCGAAGCGAATGTGCGTGGCGCTAAGGCGAGAGCCACATTTTGAAGACGGCCCGCCCTCAATCCGTGAAGCTCTTGCAATTTTGTAAACCGAATGCGTGCGGCGCTAAGGCGAGAGCAACATTTTGAAAATAACCCGCCCTCAATCCGTGAAGCCCTTGTAATTTTGTAAACCGAATGTGCGCGGCGCTAAGGCGAGAGCAACATTTTGAAAACGACCCGCCCTCAATCCGTGAAGCTCGTGCAAATGTTCGAAGCGAATGTGCGCGGCGCTACGGCGAGATCCACATCTTGAAAACGACCCGCCCTCAATCCGTGAAACTCTTGCAGATTCCAAAACTAATGTGCGCAGCGCTAAGGCGAGAGCCACATTTTGAAAACAACCCGCCCTCAATCCGTGAAGCTCCTTTGCAACACTTGAAAAGGAATGTGCGCGGCGCGAAGGCGAGAGTTACATTTTGAAAACGACCCGCCCTCCATTTGTGAAGCTGTTGTTATTTTTCTGCTTCAGGGTCATAAATGGTGAGGAAGCCACAGGCGAAACGCCCGGCCCGCCGTAAAAGCTGGCCTCGGGGTGCGACAGGGAGGAGTTATCTACACGGAGAAGGAATGGTGGAGGAGGCGGAGGAGGAGGAGGAGGAGCACGGGTCGAGACCTCCGGGGATGCACGTCGTGGAATTGCCTCGCTGCCTTCAGGGGGCCCGTCGCGAGGCCCACTGCCTCCAGAGCACCCGTCGCGAGGCCCAGAGGGCCCCAGGGGGCCCAGGGGCTCCCAAATGGAGCGGCGAGCTGGGGACGCCTTGGTCCGGGTACACACACCTGTAGCAACCTCCGATGGTTGTGCTCTACATCTAAGCAGCTCCCGCCCATTCGGATCCCCCGATCGCCGAACGCGATGCGATAGTAGCGTCTCGCGCGCTTGTGTTTGGCCCCCCCACACCCTCTCCCGCGGCCCCCAAAAAGTAGCGCACCAGAGGTCACTCTTACACAGGGTCACTCTTGCGCGTACCTGATTCCATCGGCCCATGCCACCAAAAGGGGCGCGATGACGATTTCGCGCCGTGGTCTGGGGCCGGAGAGGGTTGCTCTTGCCCAGGGGGCGGCGCGAGAGCGCGACGAGCGGCTAAGAGAGCGAAGTGAGGTGGCCTGGATACGCATGCCGTGACTTGTCTGTACCTCTTAATTCTCGTTCTTTTGTTCACCCCTCCCACCGACCAGAGGGAGGGGTGTGGGAGGGGGTCGAGGGCGTCGCCTCTGATATGGAGGACGCAGTCCGCAGCTCTCAGCTCTCGGGAGGAGGAGGAGGACGAGGAGGAGAGCAGGGATAATGAGGAAGAGGACGGAGGAGAAAGAGGAGGAGGAGGGGGAGGAGGAGGAGGAGGAGGAGGAGAAGGAGGAGGAGGAGGACCAGTGGAAACCCACGACTCACCAACGATATCACAACACACCCTCCCACCAAGTTCCCTCTTCATAGGTCCCGACAAGGATTCATGTTCACTGAGACAAGTGCCACGTTGGAAGACCATCTGCAATGTGCCAGAACGTCATTCCTGGCACCTCAACGCCGCGAATCACCGTTACTGTTGCGTCGTGACGAATCTGAATCGTGCCAGAACCCCGCTCCGAGAACTTATGTCATTGATGCGCCCTGACGGTCCGACATCGTGCCAGAACACCGTTTCTGGGCCGTTGAGCAGGTGCTCGTTTTTTATGCATTGTTTTGCCGATCGGCGCGGGCCCCCCAACCCCCCCTCCCCCCCCCCCCCCTCATGGAGTAGGTCTTGACTGTTTTTGTCGCGCCTGCGGGTGGGGTCTCCCCCAGGGGCCGCACTCGTGCAAACAGTCGCACTGAGCAGAGATCCGGAGCCAGACCCCCCCCCCCTCCCCCCCCTCCTTTCCGCCCAATGTCGCAACGCCGAATGCAAAAACGCTCACCGTGAGGAGCCTTGAAACTGTCGTAGTGGTAAGTTTCCAGACCAAGAAGAAAGGTGCGAGGCGCTCGGGCGAGAGCCACACTGAAAAGATGGGCCGCCCTACATCCGTAAATCGTCTGCTTTTGCTCAAAACGATTGTGCGCGTCGCTGAGTCGAGAGCGACGCGTTGCAGAGGAGCCTCCCTCTGTCCGTGGGGCTCTTGCAGTCTGTTGCAGCGGATGTGCGCGGCGCTACAGGCGAGAGCCACATTCTGAAAGCGGGCCGCCCTCCATCCGTGAAGCTCTTGCAGTTGTCTAAGACGAGTGCGCGCGCTGCGCTCAGGCGAGGGCCACATGTTGAAAACCACCCGCCCTCCATCCGTGAAGTTCTTGCACGTTTTAAGCTTCATAATCGTGAGTGTTGAGGAAGCCTAAGGCGAAACGCCTGGCCCGCACTAGCAGCCAGCCTCGGGGTGCGACAGGGAGGAATTCTCTGTCAGAAAGATAGATATAGAAGGAGGATAACAGGGATCGAGGAGGAAAGGGGAGAAAGCAGAGATCAAAGAGAACAGGGAGGGGGATGAGAAGACGACAGCTTGTGGAAAGGGAGGAGGAGGAGGAGGAGGAGGAGGAGGAGCGAGGGGAGCGAGGAGGAGCGAGGAGGAGGGAGGAGGAGGAGGAGGAGGAGAACGAAGGAGGACGAGGACGAGGACGAGGACGAGGAGAAGGAGGAGGAGGAGGAGGAAGAGGAGGAGGAAGAGGAGGAGGAGGAGGAGGAGGAGGAGGAGGAGCCGAAGCCTCAGAACGCCACAATCCGAGGAGTCAAGCTGGCGCAGCGTCAGCAGCCGAAGCCTCTCCCCGCGCCGCCGCAGGGCCCCGAGGCCTCCGACGCCCTCGCGGCCAGGGCGCAGGGCCTGGTGCGGCGCGCCCAGGAGAAGAGGACTGGGCCCAAGGGAGGGGCTCCTGCCCCCTCCTCGCCTCCTGTTTCCCCCCTCCTCGCTCGTCCCCCCCCTCCTCCCTCTTTCCCCCCTCCTCCCTCGTCCCCCCCTTCTCCCTCTTTCCCCCCCTCCTCCCTCGTCCCCCCCCCCTCCCTCTTTCCCCCCTCCCCTCGTCCCTCTCCCCCCTCGTCTTTCCCCCCCCCCTCCCTCGTCCCCCCCCCCCCCCTCCTCCTTCCCCCCCCCCTCCCCCTCCTCCCTCGTCCATCGCCGACGGCGTTGGCCGCCTGGGGCGGGTCGACGCGCGGCGCGCCGTTAGAGAGGGCCTCGCCCTCGCCCGTCCTCTGCGCGGCTCGCCTTCGGCGATGACGAAGGCTCGCTTTCTGCGTCGAGGCTCCTGCGCGCCTCGCCCTCGCCGCCCTCTGCTCGGCTCGCCTTCGGAAGCATTGCCATGCACTTGGACCTCCTCCTCCTCCTCCTCCTCCTCCTCCCCCTCCTCCCCCATCCTCCTCCTCCTCCTCCTCCTCCTCCTCCTCCTCCTCCTCCTCCTCCTCCTCCTCCTCCTCCCTCCCCCTCCCCCTCCTTTCTCCTCCTCCTCCTCCTCCTCTTCCTCCTCCTCCTTCTTCTCCTCCTCCTCCTCCTCCATCGGTCTCAGTATAGAGTTAGTGTCCCAAGGCGCCCAGTTGTATACTAGGTACCTTGATCTCCCTGTTCGCCTTCCTCAGGTCTGTAAGCCCCTCTGTCAGGCAACGCCTGGATCCAAATCCAGTTTGGCCAAGACCAAGAGGGCGTTTTCAAGGTTGGAGGCGAAGCAGAAACGTGATGCGTGTTTTAAAGATTGGTTTTCCTCGGGGCTTGGTCTCGACGGGGGGCGGAAGATAATCGCGGCTCGGGTCTTGGTCTCGTTCCCCCCTTGCCTCCCCAACCCTCGGCCCACAGCTACGTGGACACCCATTGCGAGGACGGTGGTGAACCCGTTTGCTCAAGCGACGAGCGGGAGGGCTGCTCGGAGGACGACCCCTGGGCGGACGAGGCCGTTTTCAGACCCGCGGCCGCCCCGCCTCTCTCGTGCCCCGAGGCTACTTTTACAGTCGGACAGTCAGAGGATGTCAATGCAGTCCCGCATGAGCCGTCGGATTTCCCCAACCCAGCCGCCCAGGGGTCATCTTCCGAGGAGCAGTCCGACACGCCAAAGTGGCAGCCCGAATTTCACATCCCCAGCAGTACTTGGCATGAGCAAAGACAGAGCATCGGCTTCACCCCTGCCTCTGCCTGCCCCCCGCTCCTGCGATTGCTAGGACCATAGCCTACCACCTCGGCTCAAACGATTCGGCTGTGTTGAGCGGCTTGTACGCCAGCTGGATTCGTACGGTCGAGGCATCCATACACTCGCACCATAAGCAGGTCTTCTCTGGAGTGTCACGTGGGTCGGCACCTCAGTTCCAAGTGGCTTGTGTCCATCAGGCTACACCGAGTAGAGTCGCACCGCTACGTGATCGTGTCTGCAGTTGGTGAACACGGGCGAGCACAGTGATCAGTAGTATTGCACGACACCTTCGGAGGACAGGAGGTGTCAGGCAATTGAATATTTTGTACGAAGCAGGTAGGCGGTTGTTGGAAGATATCCCTGACCGAGCATTTCAGATTGTCCGCCCGACCGATCATTATCCTTGGGAGTATTGGACCCACTTGCTGGCACATCTTCGTGACAGCGAACTGGCTGTTCTGGATGTTAGCTCTCAGGCGATCGAGAAGTTGGCGGATCGAAGTCAGAGGCGGGCGCTCGGTCAGGCGATGGCAGAGTTCCGGGAGTGGGCAGAGACGGCACCAGCCATCGGGATCCTCCACAAGAAGTTGAAGGATCCCATGCCCGAGGTCAAGGATGTCATCGTCGACGGTCAGGCCCTACTGCATCCGAGAGACGTTCTTGACCACAAGAGTCGTGAATGGGAGAAGGTTTGGGCCCCCGCGTGTCTGACGGGCGACGGGCCCAGCATCGAGCTTGCAGCACTTGAGGAACTCTTGTGTGACATCCGCACGAGAGTTCAATATGAGTCGTTGCCACCGTTGACCGTGCAGGACCTTCGTGAAGCCTTGAAGCACATCAAGGCAACGGCAGCCATGGGGGTGGACCGCTTGAGTTCGCATGATCTCCTTCGGCTACCCGATGAGGCTTTGCAGGAGTTGTCGGCTTTGCGCAGTGTATGCGAGGCCACTCAGACATGGCCACACCAGAATTTACTTACCGTTGGGACTCTTTTACCACAGAAAATATCAGGTGACAGAATCATCGGGCTGCTTCCACACCTCTCGCGTGTGTGGTCGCAAGCACGAGAGTCATATGTGAAGCAGTGGACCACGGAGTGTGAAGCTCACTGGGATGCAGCTATCAAAGGAAATGGGGCGATTCGTGAAGTTTCCTTGAGAGCGATCGACGAGGAAGTTGCGGCGAGGCTCAAGATCAGTCACGGGAACGGTCTGCTGGACATGGGCCGGTTCTACGACACGATCGAATGGCTGATGTTAGGCAGGGCTGCGATGCGGCTCGACTTCCCAGCCGAGGTATCAGGTCTGGAGTTGATGCAGTGCATGGCGGCGCGGTGTTTGCGCCAGTCAGGCACGTACTCGGAGCCTTTCGCTCCCCTGCGCTCTATTGTCCAGGGCCCCCGCGGAGGCACGCGATTCGCCTAGTGCGCGACGTGCCACATCATGCATCGGCTCACGACGGTGCACGTGGGCATGTCTCAGCGGCTGTGGATTGATGACCTCAGCCAGTCGATTAAGAGTACCAGCGAGGCGATGCGCAACAAGCTCGTACGGTGCCTAGTGGACACATGCAGGTCGATGCAGCGCGCGGGCTTGTCCATCTCGCCGAAGAGTGTTGTTGTGTGCACGAAGCTGGACGACGCCAAAGCCATTGTGAGGAGAGTTCGCGCGTTCGCGCCCATGGATTTGTGGTCAAAGCTGCACCGCAGGCGCCGTATCTGGGGGCCGACCTCGGCGGCGGGTCTCGTCGCGCACGTGCCAGACGGACAGCTAGGCAAGCTAAGCGCAAAGCCATGCACGAGCGAGTTATCAAATATACCAGAGCCACTCGTCGGTATGGTCTTACGTCAAGGTTGGAGCAGCAGGGGGGCCCAAGCGGCTGGGGCCTACGGGCACCAGCTCCGCGGCGCATTCGGAGACGTCATGACACAACTACGCAGGAAACTCGGCAACGCTATTGGACCCAAGATGCCAGGTCGATGTCTCACGACGCTGATGGATTTGAAAGTAGTTGGCACGGGCCCAGCGCGCAAACTTCCTCGCGAGTGTCTTCGTCTCTGGCTTACCTGCTGGGTGCGCCAGCCAAATATCCATGACAGCATCATGCTCACGTGGCCTGGGCTGGTTCAAGAGATGAGAGATATGCCGCCGAGTCAGAGGGCACGGCACATCCGCGGCCCTCAGGGCGCAGTGATCTGTTACCTTCTGCAAGCGGGGTGGCGACCAGATTCGCCGACAAGCTGGACCACGCCGACAGCGGATGACGGTCAAGAGCACACATGGCAGTTTTCGGTTGACAATCTCACGGGCATCGAGCACTTAGACGTACCCAGCGCCTTTTTCGACGAGTATGAGCGCATTGTGCAGAATGGTTTGTGGACACCTGCAGCTCAACACCATGAAGGAGCAGGACTTGAAGGTGGGGCCTGCAATCAGTCGTGCCGTCGTCTGCTACGGCACCTCGAGGGCGCTCCTGGTGGTCGACGACTTGCAGGCCTTATGCTCGCGATCGCCGTCGGGGCCACGTGGCCCCGCGCACGGCGGCAGGGGCGGGCCAAGCAGGAGATGTCCCAGGATTGCCTTCGGTGTCGTGGTCATCGTGAGACGGCTTTTCATCGCGTGTGGGCCTGCGAAGGCCGACGCAAGCATGGCATGTACCAGATCACGGAAAAGTGCGTTGGAGAAGCTTACACTGAAGGGGGGGCTGACGCCTGCTTCTGGACCAGAGGCCTCATCCCAGCAGCGCGGCTGTCCGTGGAGGCTCCGCAGGAGCATGAGAGTTGGAGCACCACTGGCGTTGACTTCGTCGAGGGGTGCTTCGGCGAGGGCACGCGCGAGAAGCCGCTCTACATCTTCGGCGACGCCAGCGGGGGGCGCGAGAGTCGTGACCCACGGCTTCGGCGTGTGGGATGCGGACTGGCCTGCCTGCGCGACCTCGCCGACGACATGGAGTTGTTCCTTGGTGCGTGGGGAGGCCTGCCAGGCCCTCGGCAGACGGTGCCAAGAGGAGAGCTTCTTGCTTTCTACTTGGCCCTAAGGGGCAGCCGCGGGCATCTCGTCTACACGACCGACAACGAAAGTGTTATCATCGGATGGTACAATCATCGGTGTCGTAGTCTGAGGGACCAGACAGCGATTTGTGGTGGCAGATCGGAGTTCATCTCGACCAGCATCCAGGACTCCAGTGCGCGATGCTCTTCGTCCACTCGCACCTCGAGGCCGCTGACGTGCTGCGAGGCAAGGCGCCTCGCCTGCTGGTGGAGGGCAACGCCTTGGCTGACGCCTTCGCCGCGCGCGGAGCTGACGGCGCAAGAGTGCCTGAAATGAGTCGTGCCCGTGTCCAGGCCACTGAGCATAAAGCGTTCATGGTTAGAATGAGGATTCTCCAGAGCACTATTGAGACGTTAGCAGTTGAGCAGGAGCATGAGAAGAGCCTCGGTAGGAAAGCTGCCCGCCGTGTCCAACCTAGGCCTCCTGCCCCCTCTGTCTGCGCAATGTTCTCGTCTCAGCATGTCTCGTGTGAATCTAATGCCGCCAAGTGTAGCAGATGTAAGGGCACAGCCACCAAAGCGAAGCGTAAGGACTGGTTAACCTCCTCTTGTTTTGACTTAATTAGTGTGGACGGGATTTTGTTCGATCCCCCCCCTGGGCGGCGGGTGCACATCGCAGGGGGTTTTCCCGATCCGACACATAATTTGAGGCATCGCGCGGGATTGGGAGTCTGGTACTGTTCAGCGTGCGGGTTCTATGCAGCTCAGCAGCTTAAGGAACTAGCAAAGCCGTGTGTTGGGCGTGTTGAAGGTAATCGGTCCGATTATCTTGATAGGATTTCGCGTGGAATTTGGCCCAAAGCTTACAGCAGAGCTGAGCTAGCCAAGAAGCACAAATCTGTTGTTTAAGTAGTTTGTCCCCGACCTGGTCGCTACATCCAGAACTCCAGAACTCCTCCTCCTCCTCCTCCTCCTCCTCCTCCCTCCTCCTCCTCCTCCTCCTCCTCCTCCTCCTCCTCCTCCTCCTCCCCCCCCTCCACAATTACTCAATATGAAAATACTCCCCCTCTTCCCCTGATGGCGTCCGGGTGATGGCCGCGCATTCTCCGCGTACTGTTTTTTTACACACAGGATGCCCGGGAAATCCCGGGAAACGACTCTCGCTGAGGCGCCGGCGTCATTTTCGGGCCGAGCGCCCCCCGCGTATTGTTTTTTTACACACAGGATTCCCGGGAAACGGGTTTTCGCCTGCGGTTTTTTTTTAATGATGCTCTCGCTGAGGCGCCGGCCTCATTTCTGCCCCCGAATCGTTCCGAATCGTGCTCCCGCTGCAGCGTGGGCCTCATTTTCGGATCGGTGTTTGGCCTCCGTCGTTCAGGATGGCGTTCTCGCCGCGATTCTCGCCCCAGCGCGGGCCTCTTTCTCGCGCGCCCATCCGCCCGCCACCACCGCGCCGCACCACCACCGCCACCACCACCACCACCACCACCACCACCACCACTCACCACCACCACCACAGCACCACACCACCACCAGCACGACACCAGCACCAGCACCAGCAACCACCACCACCACCACCACCACAACCACCACACCACGCACACACGCACGCACGCACGCACGGCACGTGCACCACCACCCACTACGCACAGTGCGCGCGCGGAGCCACAGGTCCGCTACGACACGCGTCCGCGGATAGAGAAAATCAGCGCCATGGTAAGGGAAGGGAGGGAAGGGGGTAGGACGTCAGATATGACGCGAGCGCACCTAGCTTGCCCTCCCCCCTCCTCCTCCTCCTCCTCCTCTCCTCCTCCTCCTCCCCCTCCTCCTCCTCCTCCTCCTCCTCCTCCTCCTCCTCCTCCTCCTCCTCCTCCTCCTCCTCCTCCTCCTCCTCCTCCTCTCCGCGGCCCCGCTGGTTTCGAGTGACCTCTCGCCGGAGTGATTATTGGTGCGGGCCCAGTGAGGTCCCCTATAGACGTGTCGGGGTTGGACAGACCTCCTACCCTGACACGTCGATTAAGGAATTGGCCGTTTACGGTTCGCAAGAGGGCGTCGCGGCCGTCATTTTTGCGGGTCCAGGTCCGTCGGTTTCGGTCCCAGGCCGTTTTCACTAAGGGGAGGTCTACTAAAGGGAGGTTTGTCCACCGCCGAACGCGGGAGTGACCTTGCGCCGGAGTGACCTTTGGTGCGGGCCCAGCGGGGTCCCCCGATCGCTGAAGGCGAAGGGGTGGCAGCGGCTTGCGCGCCCAGGGTGGGCCACCCAGCGTCCCCCGTGAAGTCGCGCACCAGGGGTCACTCTTACCCGGGGTCACTCTTGCGTGGCGCTGGGTGCATGCGCCAAGGCTTTTGCGTCGTGCCCGGTTGGTGCCTGGTTGCGGGCGCCTCGTGGACGCCCCGTGCGCTGGGTTGGGCCGTCGAGGTTTCGCCCGGTGCCCGGTTGGTGCCCCGTCGTTTGCGCTGGGTTGAGCTGTCGAGGTGTTCGCCTGGTGTCCGCTCGGTGCCCCGTTGTGGGCGCCTCGTGGGTCACTCTTGCGGGTAGTCGGTCTTCCTGGGGTCCTGAGACCACCCTGCGCCGCCCTGGGGGCTTGTTTTGAGGCCGACCGGGGCCGCGGCCGGCCTGGCCTGCCAGCCGGCGCGGTATGCCGCACGGAGGCTCCTCGTCCACAAGATGGCCCTGCGGATCTGCCACAGTGAAGCCCCCGTCAGGGGCAACGTTCAGGTGATGGGCCCTCAAGTCGGGCATGTCCCCCTACAGGAAGACCCTTCCAGAATAACTGAGAAATAGTCTGGTGACGATCTTTCGCGCTCGTCGGACTCTTGGTGAAAAGTTTCGGACCTGTCGCATTTTCCTTCTCCGGGACCCGCCTGTAGGAGGACAGGCCCGACCCTCTGATTAGGCTCAGAGAGGGCGATGGGCTCAGAGTTCTCGTCGTTCCGGGTCTGCGGTTGTTCGGGCGCCTTCGGCGGCCGGGGATGCCTTCCAGCCCGCTGCGCCTCGCCGCGGCAGCGCCCCGGGGGGGGCCTGGGCAGGCGGTCCTGGACGGCCGCTGGAGGACCCGAGTTACGGCCCCCGAGAGCCAGCTCCCCTCCCCCCCTAATTCGGTGCAGGTGGCCTGTCCTGGCACGGCGCGTCGGCGCCCGCTTGCTCGGTCAGCGCCCGCCGGGCAAAAAAATCATTCCAGAATAGTTAAAAAATATACTCGGGGGACGATCTTTTTTGGATACTTCTGGACCATTTTGGGGACCTTTTGGACTATCTTTAAGTTTTCGTCCCAAATCCCCCTGACGGAGGACAGGCCCGACTTAAGGGTAAGCTCAGGGGGAGGACGCATCGACCCCCGATCGCCCACGCATCGCCGACAGGGGGCCCGGCAGTGCAGGTGGGGACCCATGCCAAGAGACACCCTGCTCCTCCTCCCCCTCCTCCTCCTCCTTTTCCCCCTCCTCCTCCTCCTCCTCCTCCTCCTTCTCCTCCTCCTCCTCCTCCTCCTCCTCCTCCTCCTCCTCCCTCCTCCTCCTCCTCCTCCTTCTCCTCCTCCTCCTCCTCACCTCCTCCTCCTCCTCCTCCTCCTCCTCCTCCTCCTCCTCCTCCTCCTCCTGCTTGCCGCCAGGGTGCCCTGGGTTTCTTGGGCTTCCCTGGCTTTGCCATGGAGAGCGTGGCGTCCCCTTACGAAAAATCTATGGACGCCCTGGGGTCTCAGGGTTGGGTTTCTTGTGGAAGGTTTCTTGCGGTCGGGCCCCTGCTGTAGCCCACCCCGCCATGAACGTGCGCATCTGCTGTCGGGGGCCCATCGCCGGCCCATCCGAACTGCATCGCCGATTCCAGCTCGATGCTTCCCCCCCCGAGCTGGTCCCCCCATGGCGTTCCCCCTGAGGCGAAGGTGATCTGAGATTCCCTCCTGGAGTCGAGGAGCACACATCGGAATCAGCATACACGTTCGGAGGTCAGCGCGGGTCTCTTGGGCCGGCGATGGATTCAGCTGCCCTGGCGAGCTCCGCGCGCCAGTGAGAGGCGTCCGGCGCTGATCCAAGAAAGTCCACGCGGACCCTCGCTTGCAGAGGACCCTGGCACCGAGCGCAGGACATGCCTTCCATTCGACGTTGCCGTGCTTCGTTAGTTTCTCCCTCGCGGCATCTCCATCCGCAGTCAAAAGCGTGGGCTCAAGCTGCTCATCTCGCGTTGGGACGCATCGGACGCATTCATCGGAGGAGGGTCAGTCGAGACGACGGCCTCCGAGGCTCCGGGCCTGCTGTTTTGAGAGTCGAGGGCGCCGGGGCTGTGGTGCTGCCCTGCCCGTCTCGGGGCGATTCCAAACGCACGCTTGCTCCTCTGGAGGCCAGTCCGCTCAGAAGCAGCCCTGGACCGCTCCTCGGAGGAGGAGGAGGATCGATGACGATGACGATGACGATGACGATGACGACGAGGAGGAGGAGGAGGAGGAGGAGGAGGAGGAGGAGGAGGTCAATGCAAACGGGGGTCGGTCAGCGCGCCGGATCTTGCAGGAGCCTGCAGAGCCAGGGGCGCACTGACCCGGGCTTGGGTGCAGGATCTTGCAGGGCCTGACTGGCCCGGGTCTGCACTGACCCGGGCCACTTCGTCCCCCACTGGTCTGGCCCTCCTCCCAGCTCAGCTCCTCCGAAGTCTGCACAACATGTTCCACGTTGCAGGGCGCGTCGTCTGCGCCTGCGGCCTGGCTGCCCTCGCCGGGCTCGTCGGCCCCGCCGACGCGAGCGCCTTCCGCGGGCGCACGCCCGACCTGGCCGGCTCGCACGGCGTCGACGCAGAGCTCGAGAAGGCCCTGCTGGCGGAGATCGAGGAGGTGCTGGGGAGCAGCCACCGGAAGGCGACAGAGGGCCGCCTCGGCCGCATCGAGGCCGTCCTGCGCACGACCTACCGCTCGCTGCCCAAGAACGCACAGGGCCGCCTCGAGGACTCGGCCGTGCGCTACGCGATGCACAGGCTCTTCGTCCAGCGCCACGCCTGGTTCGTGCAGGGCCTGGACCCGGCGGGGGAGTCGTGGAACACCTCGGCATCCACGGCGTCCATCATGCAGGACCAGCTGCCCGCCTACGTGCTGAGCCTCTTCGAGAAGCGCAGACCGACGAAGAAAAAGCGGCCGATGCACACGCACAAACTTCTGGAGGTCCGCACGGGTTTCTGGGATCTGCGCTGGGCCCACCTTGGCGGAGGCTCTGGCAGCGCCCCTGGCGCGCTCCGCGCCGCGGGGGTGGTGGTGGCCCAGAGCAGGCTCCAGAACTCCGCACGGACCTTCGACCTGCCGCCCAGATGTGGCCACATCAGCTGCCCGCCCGATGGCATGGGCGGGCAGGTGTCTTAGTACGGTGGGGGCGTTGGTTAAGGAATGGGCGCAGGAGGCTTCAGACCCTGGAGGATTCCTTATCCGATGGGGGCGGCGGCGATATCCATGGCCGATGCACGGTTGGCGTTCCACCGGCTTCCAGACCCTGGACTCCTTATCGAAGGTTTCCTTATCCAATGCCCCCACCGTCGCCGCCCTGGGGGCCTGGGGGTCCCGCCCGCGGGCTGTGCAAGCACTGTTTGTGCGGTCGCGAACTTATGCATGCACGGGTTTCGGCCCTCGAAGAGCTAAAGCAAATGCCCCCACCGTATCCACCGCTCTCCGAGTTCCCTGGACACGGTCACGCGGCAGCGGATATGGACACAACTCTGGCGGCGCACTCGGAAGTCTGATCCTCGTCCACTGGTGCTCGGGTCTCCGGCGGCCGCTGTGGGTCGATCTGGGCACCCCCAGGAACGTTGTTGGCGAGGTTCCGCCGCTGGACGGTATCGGCGAGGCCGGGAA
This sequence comes from Prorocentrum cordatum, assembly GCA_963575745.1. Taxonomy (NCBI): domain Eukaryota; class Dinophyceae; order Prorocentrales; family Prorocentraceae; genus Prorocentrum; species Prorocentrum cordatum. Next base: position 40,097 of record CAUYUJ010016151.1, on the reverse strand, counting down.
ACCGCCGAGAACCGACGAGACCCATGAAAACCTCGAGCTTCGAAACCTCGTGTGCTCATGCCGTTCTTCTCTTCTTACGGCATCGGGCACCGCGGCTTTGACCTGCACGAGCTCGCGGTGATGGGGGCCACGTTCGAGAACCTGGTGCACGCCGAGGCCCTCGGGCGGCTGGAGCACACCTACAGGGCGCTGCAGCGCTCCACTCGGGACCCGGGCAGCGCCAATTTCCTCCTGACACACTACCCTGAAGACATTCAATGAACGCTTCCTACCAGAAGCACGAGAGAGACAAGGTAAGGCGGAGGGAGAGAGAGGGCAGTGACAGTGACGATGGCGCGATGGGCACTAATCATGAAACGAGTGGTCCCTGAGGTCCGCCACCATCACACGACACAAGTAGGGTTCAACGGGCACATATAGTGTGTGAGGGCATCATGAGGCAGGCTCCCGAGAGCCCCATTCTCCCCCAACTTCTGGAGACGTCGCTTCTATACCGCAAGCAATCGAAGACGCACGCATGCGACACAGCCCGGGTGGATATGCTTTAGCATGTGTAGCGGTGCACTCGCGCCATTCCTTTGGACTCCCTGCAACTTAAGGTGCTGATGATCCCCGGCGCACTTACTTCCTCCGCATTGTGAATTAGTGACAACTTGCACAGCTGGGGCATGCACGCACAGAAACGTTGTAGGCTCAAGTGCCTGGGACCCGAAACGGCACTGGTAAATGTCCACCTTCGGAACGCACGCATGAGAGAGAAGACGAATTGTCTCAGGAAGGAGCCAGATTGACAGAGCGTTGGATCTGTGGCTCTTGGCCAGATGCTCCAACACCATCGGCATTCTAGCAAGCACGCATTCCTACAGAAAGAGGATGGACGTTCTGAGCAAATCGTTGCCCACATTGAGCTGCCTCCTTTCCCCAGCACAGGTTTCTTGATCCCCACGGTCGGGTCAGGCTTCAATAATCCCACAAATGTGTTCGTGCTTGAGCACCCCCCTCCACCACTCAACAGCTTAAAGCGATGCACGGTCTCCCCCCCTGTCGTCATTGACGAGGTCCAGTGATGGAACGGTGACCCTGTGCCCTCTGCTGTCACATTGGTGAAGAGAGTCCTGCGGGTCCTGGGATCGGCGATGCCCAGAGAGGAGACGCAACAAGAGGTTGCTGCTTTCCCTCGTTGGAGGAAGCGGGTCTCACGCCATTTTATTTGATCTCTCCACGGCAGCGCTCGGTGCAGTTGCCCTGCCAGCAGTGACAGTGGCAGGGCGAACGGCCCTCGGCGGCGGGGCGAGCTGCCCACGGCAGACGCCGGGGCCATAGTCAGGTCCCATGGGCGGGAAGACCCACGCGATTGCCACGAGATCCCTTGGACAGGTTCTCCTGCCGAGCGCGCTTCCCTGGGCAGCTGGCCTCGATGAGCTCCTCTGGGGCCCCTCGTCGGCCAGTGGCAAGCCAAGCACGGCAGCGCCTCGGGGTCCTTCGGAGATGGGCGAATCAGCCGAGTGTGCAAGCGTGGAGCTGCAGCATACGTGCTTGGCAGATAGAACCCGTGGCCCAAGTCTCAGGCTGGTCCCACGCCTTGCGGTTTTCCTTTATGTGCACAATGCGAGTTCGCTCCGGCTCCGTGCGGAAGCCGCAGTCATAAGAAGCGAAGCGAAAAGGGTGACCTGCTGCGGGCCAGGGACCGCAGGGACACTGCACCCAGAATCCAACTCGGTCCCCAGGGCCACCTCCGCGAGGTCCAAGCGGAAATCTCTGAGAGCCTGCTGGTCCTGAACCTCGTCAGGACATCTTATGAGCGACTTTGATATGACCTGTGAGCAACTGATTTTTCTGCCTCTGTGCCTCGCGTATCGGATCGAATCATTGACTGACCCTTCGCCTGGGACCTCCTCCTTTAGAGAGAGATCCAGAACCCATGTGAGGTCGTTGCCAAAAGTTTTGGCCATCCAGCATTGCCTCGCAAAAGGAAGTCGAGCAGCACGAGCAACATAGCTGGCGCGTGCTTGATCAGACGTGCAACGTAACCGCCTCCTCCTCCTCCTCTTCCTCCTCCTCCTCCTCCTCCTCCTCCTCTTTCCCCTCCTCCTCCTCCTCCGTGCTCCGTCCTTCTCCTCCTGCGTCCTCCTCCTCCTCTTCCTCCTCCTCCTCCTCCTCCTCCTCCTCCTCCTCCTCTTCCCCTCGTTTTCAAGAGGAGTGTCCTGCATCCAGGTCGGTCACGAAGGGGTCCCGTTGTTTTTCCTAATAGGTGTCGCTTGGATCCCCAAGCGCCCTTACCTTACCTTACCTCCCCCTCCCCCTCCCCCTTATCGAGGAAGTTTAAGGTTTTCGGGCGCTTTCGTGGGCTCCCTGGAGGTATTCCTCCCCAGGTGCGCTCCAGCAGCTGCGCATCGCCGAGGACGTTTCTTGGGGTGCCCAGACCGCCCCGAACGGCCGGCGGCTGCAAGGGACCCGAGCTGTGGCCCGAAAACCAGAGCTCGGACGAGAAGCGACACCACCGCCACCAGAAGGGAGACCACCCCTGGCTCCACGATGCCTCCCCGATGATGGGGATAGGGGATGTCTCGAGCCAGAGGGGGCGGGGGGGGGGCACACCACCAGCGGGACCTCCCCATGGTCCTCCTGCTCTCCCGCTGGTGGTCCCTGGTGGTGGTGGTGGTGGTGGTGGTGGTGGTGGTGGTGGTGGTGGTGTCGCTCTTCCTTGTTGCTATCAGGGCGGCAGCCTCCTTCCGCCGCGGAAGCAGGCACGACCGAGACGCTTCCTGGGGGCTCGAGGCTCGCGGGTTTCGGGCGCTCTCGTCAGCTTCCCGGTGCTTTTCCGGCCTCGGGGTGCTCTCTCCAGCAGCGGTCGGGGGCGGCAAAGAGGGAGGTGATGATTAGGGGGGGGGGATATCATGGCGTGGGCCATGATATTTCCCCAGATTTCATGGTGTCTCGTCTTATTTCATTACGTCCCCAGCCCCCCCCCAGGGCCGCGCACATGCCGCCGGTCATGATGTGCACCCCCCCCTCTTGGACCCCCCCCTCTTGGCCGCTCCCGCAGCGGCGCGCACTCGCCGATGCGTGCCCCGGGGCGCCACGGGTCGTCCCGAGCGGCCGCCGAGGACCCGAGGCACGAGCTGGTCGTCGGCAAAAACCGCGGCGGGGGGCTCCGCGTGAGGTTTTTTCCCTGTCCTCCTCCGTCTTCCGCCCTCTCTTAATCCTCCTCCTCCCTCCTTCCTCCTCCTCCTCCTCCTCCTCCTTCCTCGCTCCTCGCTCCTCCTCCTTCTCCTCCTCCTCCTCGCTGCTCCTCCTCCTCCTCCTCCTCCCTCCGACCTCCTCCTCCTCCTCCTCGCTCGCTCCTCCTCCTTCCTCCTCCTCCACCTCCTCCTCCCTCCTCCTCCGCCTTCTCCTTTCTCCTCCTCGCTCCTCGCTCCTCGCTCCTCGCCTCCTACCTCCTTCTCCTCCTCCTTCCTCGCTGCTTTTCCCTCCCCTCCTCCTCCTCCTCCTCCTCCTCCTCCACCTCCATCCCTCCTCCTGCCTCCTCGCTCGCTCCTCCACCTCCTGCTCCACCTTTCTCCTCGCTCTGGCCTCCCCCTCCTTCCTCCTCCTCCGCCTCCTCCTCCTCCTCCTACGCTTCCTCTCTCCTCGCTCCTCGTCGCTCCTCCTCCTCGCTGCCTCGCTCCTCCTCCTCGCTCGACATCCTCCTCCACCGCCTCCTTCTTCCTCCTCGCTCCTTCGCTCCCTCGCTCCTCGCTCCCGCTCCACGAATCCTCGCATCCTCAGCCCCTGGTCCTCCGCTCCTCCACCTCCTCCTCCTCCTCCTCCTCCTCCTCCTCCTCCTCGCTGCTAGCCCCTCCTCCTCCTCCTCCTCCTCCGTCCTCCTCCTCCTCCTCCTCCTTCTCCTCCTCCTCCTCTTCCTCCTCCTTCGCCTCTCGCCTCTTCCTCCTCTTCCTCCTCCTCCTCCTCCTCCTCCTCCTCCTCCTCGCTCCTCGCTCCTCGCTCCTCGCTCCTCGCTCCTTCTCTTCGCTCCTCGCTCCTCTCCTCCTTATCCTCATCCGCCCGGTCTTGGGGAAGGGGTCCAGGCACTATACTCTGCCAGAGGAGGGGGCGCGAAGAGACAAGTGCGTTTCACGCCGCGCGGCCTGTGTTTTTGAGATTTTTTGAGTGGCGCCCTTCTTGGTGGGCCCATTTTCCACCACCACCACCACAGGTAGAAGAGGGAGGAGGAGGGGAAGGGGGAGGAGGAGCAGGAGGAGGAGGAGGAGGAGGAGGAGGGAGGAGGAGGAGGAGGAGGAGGAGGAGGAGGAGCAGGAGCAGGAGGAGCAGGAGGAGGAAGATGAGGAGGAGGACCTCCTCTTCCTCCCTTCTCCCCCGTCCTACATACAGCAGTTGTAACCTGTGATCATCACCTCTCCATGGCGTCGGCGCGGGGCGCGAAGCTAACCGCGCGTCGCGCATCGCGGGCACGACGCGCGCAGTTGGGTACGAGAGGCCTCCAGGGGTCCACGCTGCAGGAACAACACGTTCGTCGGAGGGCCGCGCGGGAGGAGGGCCGCCACCTGTGGGTGCCGGCAGCCCCGGGACGGAGGCCTCGAGATCGTTCGAGAGATGCTCCGAAGCTGCGTGCGCGTAAATGTTCGGCGGTCCGCGCGGACCTCTTGGATCGGCGCTGGGGCCCCCCCGCTGGCGGCGCCTCTGGGGCCGCCCTCGGCGCGCTCTCCGCGCGCCACGCGCCAGGAGGGGGGGGGGGCCCAGCGCGGACCTGACCTCCGAGAGTGTAAGCTTCTGCCGTGTCGTCTTCCGCCAGGCTCGGGCAGCGCCAAAGGGGGGCCCCCCGCCGACGGGGGGTCGGCAGCCCCTCCGGAGGGCCGACGTTCGAAGACCGTGGAGATTCGGGACGATCTCGAGCGTTTGTCGAATTTTCGACAGCCCCTCCCGAGGATCGAGGTGAGAGGATCAAGGAGACGTCGGGCGGCTTTGAGCGCGTTGGGGTCCTCGTGGGTCGTCCTCCACCCCCCTTGCAATGGACCCCTCTGGCCTGGCCTGGAGGACCCGCTCAGCCGGGACGAGGCACTTGACGTGATCCAGTCGTACATGGCCATGTACGTGTTG
>CAUYUJ010016151.1:20000-25000 GCA_963575745.1 Prorocentrum cordatum | reverse complement strand
TCTCCTCGACCTGCACGCGGTGACCTTGACGACGAGTTTAATTCCAAGCGGTCAAGGCTAGCCACAACATTACGTTGCTATGAAGACTCAGACGACGAATCACCCTCGGTATCACACAGACAAGACCAGCTGTCGAACTTTCCTGCTATCCCACTGTGTGAGTACGGGCCTGATGGCCATCATCATCATATAAATGCGAACTACCCTGGTGTGCGTGCCATTCATAAAGACCCTTGGATTTTCGTTGTGCCTAATTTGCTCACCCTACCCGAGTGCGAGGAACTTATCATCAAATCAAGCGCCCATATGACAGCCAGTGCACACTGTCGTGGCGCCGCATGCCGAAATAGTAGCGACTGTAGGCTGGCAAAGGAGGAGACGCAGGCAATTCAATCAAAGTATTGCGAGTTGCTCAACGTTTGCACTGACAACTTAGAAGCTGTTAAAATCACACGGTACCATCCGGGGCAGTTTTTTACGAATCACGTCGATCCTGTGGCGGATACGAGAGGCTTTGAAAATCGAGTTGCGACGTTGATTGTGTACTTGAACACGTGTGCCAATGGTGGCGAGACGCGTTTTTTGTCATTGCCCTCGGATCGGCAGCTTGACTTTTCAATTGGTGAGAAGGTCTGTTGCCTGCTTGGTGGCGAGGGGGATTACCCTGGCGTTATCAGAGCGCTGAACTCGGATGGCACTGCCGATATTGAGTTTGACGACGGTGACTTCCAGCTTGCTACGCCACTCTCCGAGCTGCGTGCGTACGAGACTTTGAATATCAAGCCAGTTCAGGGAATGGGCATAGTATTTTTCCCCGCCTTCCTACCTTCGTCTCCAATGGCGGGGAAGTTCAGCAAGCAATTAGACAGGTACCTGGTTCATGAAAGCCGCCCAGCAGTAGATCCGAAGTTCATTCAACAGCAGTGGGTTTGGCCTGGCCGCCCACAGTACCACACAGAGGGTGTGGCAACAAGTACGGCTTTGTCAAAGTAATCTGGGAGTGATGTATGTTTGTCTCTGTTTGTGCTTGCGTGCTGACAGAGAGTCGAGCTTCCAGGCGGAGGAGAAGGTATTATATATATACATGGCGAATATCTGTGTACGTATATATACACATGTCTGCATGCATGTATGTATGCATGTATGCATGCATGTATGCATGTATGGATTTACGTGTATGTGTGTACCTGCTCATATGTATATGCGCCAGGGGAAGGACATGAGGCCCCCCAAACCACGGCCTCGACCCCTAATCAGTGTTTCTCCCCCCCCCCCTGGCGTCTCCAAGGCCCCTGCCTGACCGCTCAAGACATCCACCAGGGGTCCCCAGGGGGCTCACGGAACCCCGAAAAGGGCCACAGCAATGCGTCCAAGAGGCAACACAATCTGATTTCCATTACGTTTGCGAGCGATTTCAGTAGATTTGCCTTGTCCGTCGTAATGGCGCCCACGACGGCACAAAAAGCCCACACGACCCCCCCAAGATTGCCAAAAAGGGCCCCCAAAAGGGCTCCCAAAAGGGCAGTCGCCGGCCCAGGAGAAGGCCCAGAACGGCCCACGAGGCCCCCAAGGCACCCCAACAGCGGGCCGAGGCGGCCCCAGGACGGCCCCGAGAGTCGCCCAGGACGGTCCAGCGAGGCCCCAGGGCGGCCCGAGAGGGCTCCAGGGCGGCCCGAGAGAGACACCGCCGAGCAGCCTCCAGGACGGACCCCAATGCAGAGGCTTTCCTCCGGGCTGCTCCTGGGCGGGGGCCCTCGCCCGCGGCCTTCTTAAAGGTGGGCTCGGCAGGCCGTGTGCGCGCTTGGGTGGGCTGCCTGCGCCCTCTGCTGCAGCCATCGGGGTCCTCTGCCTCCCGCGGGTCTGGCGCCGGCTTCGTGGACAACCCGCGCGATCGTCGCCGTCACCCTCGCGCGACGCCGCCGTCATCAGCCCTGCTGCTGCTGCTGCTGCTGCTGCTGCTGCTGCTGCTGCTGCTGCTCCTGCCTCTGCTCCTGCTCCTGCTGCATCAGGGGAACAAAAAATGACATAAACATAAAAACTGAGAGGTCCGCGCGGATTTCTCGGATCGGCGCTGGACCCCCCTCCCTGGCGCGCGGAGCGCGCCAGGGGCGGCGCCGGAGGCGCCGCCGGGGGGCCCCAGCGCCGGTCCGAGAAATCCGCGCGGACCTCCGAGTTTTTATGTTTATGTCAGTCTTTGTTCCCCTGGGACAACCCGCGCGACCGTCGCCGTCACCCTCGCGCGACGGCGCCGTCATCAGCCCTGCGGCTGCTGCTGCTGCCTGCTGCTCCTGCCTCTGCTCCTGCTCCTGCTGCCTGCTGCTCCCCCCGCCTGCCTCGCCGCAGGCGCAGGCCCCCGACGTCAAAATTCACGACGCGACCCCCAGGACCGGTTTTTCATCCCGGGACTCCTTCCCCAGGACCCGTTTTGTCCAGACCCTTTTCCCCATGACCCACCCGTTTTTCATCCCGGTTTTGTCCAGACCCCTTCCCCGGGACCGGTTTTTCATCCCGAGTCGTTTTGTTGACGGTCCCGAGGCCCGGTAGAAGGGCCCTCAGAGGCCGAAGATAGCGAAAAACCTCCCGTCGTGATTGTTCCCTGGCTCGAGGAGGCCTGGGTGCGCGCCGTCTGCCTCCGCGCCGGCATCGTGCCTCGTCGCTCCGGCTTCCCCTCCCCCCGGCTTCCATCGGCGGCGAGCCCGGGGGGGGGGGAGCGAGGAGGGGCTGGCCGCCGGCATCCTGCCGAGCAGTTTCTTCGGGTGGAGGGCCAAAGGTGAAAGCTGCAATGCCGTTTCGATGGATTCTCGAGGCTTGACTCTGCAAGAGGTACATCACAAGGCGAACTGATTCTCGAGGTGCAAGGGCCCATCTGGATGTCACCCTGAGCCCTCCACCCCAAGAGAATGGTCCGTTCTGTCGATTGCAAACATGGATCAAGGGGCGTGGATTAGCGACGGCTCCTGTTTCCATGGGAGATCGCGGATTTCCGCCGCCGAACAAGGCGGCACCGGCCGCATTTTGGGGAGGGCACCTCCCCCGATCCATGGATTTGGCGACCGCGCGCCGGATCCTTGGATCGCTGATCCGTGTTTGCGCGCCCCCACTTCCGAGAAGTTCCCTAAGCCTTCCCCGAAGACGCAGAGAACTTCTCGGATGGCGGCGGGGTTTCTGAGAAGCCCCGCCGCCTGCTGAGAAGGCCTGCTCCTTCTCACTTCCCCTCCGGGCGCGCCTCCGATTCCGCCGGCCACGGGGCTGGGGCAGGCTGGACCTCAAGCAGGTCGTGCTGCTGACGATCTACAAGGGGGCGTACTGCTGGAACCCCTTGGGGTCGACTCCCGAGGCGCCCGAGCGCATCGGCCCTTCCTCCTGCGTTGGGTTGAGCGGACATTGAGTGCAGTGCTTGCTGCGTCCTGTCAGTGCGAGGGGCTACAAGGCAGAACAAACGGCGCCGACTCTGGCCTGTGCAATCAGACGAAGGCTAATGCCAGTGCGGAAAAGGAAGTACAGCAAGAAACGGCAACGGAGAAGTTGCCCGTGAGCGGCGACTTTCGCACTGTATGAACTGCGGCTTGATAGTGGTTGGGGCTGGTTGGGGCTGGTTGGTGGATGCATTGTCCTGTTGTCCTCTCGGCATCGGTGCCACAGCGCGGACGGACGGCGGAGCACCCCGCATGGCAGCGTGTTGCTCGAGGTCGCTGGGCAGGCGAGGGCGCAGAGCGCCTCAGCAGGCTGCCGCGGGAGGGAGAGAGCCACACACACCTTGTAGACGACGGTCAGTGGAGAGGAAGCATGCTGCCACATACTTCCCAGGTGTCCAAGAATGGTTTGTAACATTTTGAAGACACGCTCTGAATCTTTGTTAGAACATGCTTCGGCTGAGGTCTGGGGAGTCTCTGCTCTTGCCGACATGAGTAGTTGTCGTTCGGTCCCCTTTGAACGGAGGTGGTCCCATCCCAGCGCCGCGCGGGGGGGGGGCCATGATCAGCCTTCCATGTCGAGAAGGGGACGGATCGATTCTGGGCGGCTAGTGGCGCTGAGATTTCTCCCTCGAGCCCGCGCTCCCTCTCCTCTGCCCAGCTCGCTGGGCGGGCGGGTCGGTTCGGGCAGGGTCCTCTCCCCCATTGTCCTCCTCCTCCTCCTCCTCGTACTCCTCCTCCTCCTCCTCCTCCTCCTCCTCCTCCTCCTCCTCCTCCTCCTCGTGCTCCTCCTCCTCCTCCTCCTCCTCCTCAACCTCCTCCTCCTCCTCCTCCGCCTCCTCCTCTTCCTCCTCTTCCTCTTCGTCATACTCCTCCCCTCTCCCTGCCCTCCTCCCCCCCCCTGTCTTCATGTGGTGGCTCCCTCTCCCCCTTCCTGTCACCGTCCCGCACCCGCGCCATGCGGCGACCAGGCAGCGAAGTCGGGATCGGACGAGCCCCGGGCAGGCGCCCCCTGCCTGGCCCTGGCCTCCCCCACTCTGCGGGGAGTCTCTGAGGTACCTCTCCTGCTTCGCACTGGCCGGGGCTTGGGGCGGAGGTGATCGCTCGAGGTGGTGCCCTCAGATGCCAGTGCGAATTCTCTGGGACAGTGCCAGACACGCCTGGTTGCGCCTCCGGCCCAGCCTCTGCTCCTGTCGCGCGCCTCGGAGGGTGGTCCAGCGTCGCCCCAAGAATTCGCACGGGCCCCCAGAAGAGCACTGCCTTCGCCTCCCTCCCCTCCTCGCCTCCAGCGCTGGCGGACAGTCGTCCAGAGCAGCCGCAGCAAGATCGCTTCCGAACCCTCTCCGGGTCGCGACTCTTTGCTTCAAAGAAGCTGCGTCCGACGCTCCCGCCGCCATCTCAACGGTAGGGCACCCATCCATCCGTTCTCACCCCCCTCGTTCTCCTCGCTCCCGTCGCTCCGCCCCTCGTCTGCCTCCCCCTCCCCGCCCTCCCCCTCTTCCTCTTCCTCCTCCCCCGCCTTCCCCCCCCTCTTCCTCCTCCTCCCCCCTCCTCCTCCTCCCCCCTCTTCCTCCTCCTCCTCCCCCC
>CAUYUJ010016151.1:0-17500 GCA_963575745.1 Prorocentrum cordatum | reverse complement strand
TGGTTGTCGTCGTGGTCGTCGTCGTTGTCGTCGTTGTGGTCGTCATCGCCGTAGCCGTCGCCGTCGCCGTCGTCGTCGTTGGCGTCGTCACCGTCGCCGTCGTCGTCGTCGTCGTGGTCGTGGTCGTCGTCGTTGTGGTCGTCGTCGTCGCCGTCGCCGTCGTCGTCGCCGTCGTCGTTGTCGTCGTCGTCGTGGTCGTCGTGGTCGTGGCCGTTGTCGTCGTCGTGGTCGTGTTTGTCGTCGTCGTCGTCGTCGTCGTTGTGGTCGTTGTCGTCGTCTTTGCCGTCGCCGTCGTCGTCGTCGTCGTCGTCGCCATTGTCGTTGTCGTCGTCGTGGACGTCGCCGTCGTCGTCGCCGTCGTCGTCGCCGCCTCCGTCTTCGTCGCCGTCGTCGTCGTGGTCGTCGTCGTCGTCGCCGTCGTCGTTGTCGTCGTCGTCGCCGTCGTTGTTGTCGTCGTCGCCGTCTTCGCTGTAGTCGTTGTCATGGTCTTCGTCGTGGTCGTGGTTGTCGTCGTGGTCGTCGTCGTTGTCGTTGTTGTGGTCGTCGTCGTGGTCGCCGTCGCCGTCGCCGTCGTCGTCGTTGGCGTCGTCACCGTCGCCGTCGTCGTCGTCGTCCTCGTGGTCGTCGTCGTCGTGGTTGTCGTCGCCGTCGTCGTCGTCGTGGTCGTCGTCGTCGTCGTCGTCGCCGTCGCCGTCGCCGTCGTTGTCCCCGTCGCCGTCGCCATCGTCGTCGCCGTCGCCGTCGCCGTCACCGTCGCCGTCGTCGTCGCCGTCGTTGTGGTCGTCGTCGCCGTGCTCGTCGCCGTCGTCGTCGTCGTGGTCGATCTCGTCGCCGTCATGGTCGTGGTCGTCGTGCTCGTCATCGTCGTCGTCGTGGTTGTCGTCGTCGTCGCCGTGGTCGTCGTCGTCGTCGTCCTCATCTTGGTCGTCGTCGTCGCCGTCGCAGTCGCCGTTGCCGTCGTCGCCGTCGTCGTCGCCGTCGTCGTCGCCGTCGCCGCCGTCGTCGTCGTCGCCGTCGTCGTCGTCGTCGTCGTCGTCGTCGTGGCCGTCGTCGTGGTCGTCGCTATCGCCGCCGTCGCCGTCGTCGTCGCCGTCGTCCTCGTCGTCGTCGTCGTCGCCGTGCTCGTCGCCGTCGTCGTCGTCGTCGTCACCGCCGTCGTCGTCGTCGTGGTCGTGGTCGTCGTGGTCGTGGTGTCGTCGTCGTCGTCGTGGTCGTCGCCGTCGCCGTCGCCGTCGCCGTCGCCGTTGCCGTTGCCGTTGCCGTCGCCATCGTCGTCGCCGCCGTCGCCGCCGTCGTTGTGTTCGCCGTCATTGTCGTCGTCATCGTCGGCATGGTCGTCGTCGTTGTGGTCGTCGTCGTCGCCGTCGCCGTCGTCGTCGCCGTCGTCGTTGTCGCCGTCGTCGTCGTCGTTGTCGTCGTGGTCGTCGTCAGCGCCGTCTTCCTCGGCGGCCTCGTCGTTGTCGTGGTGGCTTCCGCCGCCGCCGCCGTCTTCGCCGAGGGGCCCCCCGAGGCGGTGCTCGTCGCCGCCTGTGGGCGGTCGGCCCGGCGGTCGGCTCGAGTGGGCTGGGCGTGCGGTCGCCTCCAGACCCGCCGCCTTCGTCTGCTCGTCCGCCGGCCGCCCTCCCCTCTCGATCACCCCTGCGCCTCCCCTTCCTGCTACTCCTGCCCCTGCTCCTCCTCCTCCTCCTCCTCCTCCTCCTCCTCCTCCTCCTATTCCCTGGTCCTGCCGTTCTCCTCCCTCACTTGCCCTCCTCCCCCCCCCCCTCCCTGCATCCCACATGCTCGCAAATAGCTCCCCGTCGCACCGTCAGACGCTTCATTTGGGCGGGCCGGGCGTCGCATCTGATACGTCTTCACCTCTGATGATCTCGAAGCTTGGCCTTTCAAATGTTCAAAATGTGGGTCTCGTTTTCGCGCCGCGCACACATTCCCCATGACAGCTTCGAACATTTGCCGAGATGTACTGCGAATCGTTTCAAAGTGTGGCTCTCACTGTAGCGCCGCGCACCTTCGTCTGACAAGTGTCCACCTGTTACGCTGATGGAGGGCGGGTCGTTTTCAAAATGTGTTTATTGTCTCAGCGCCGCGCACAGTTTCTTCAAAAGCTTTCAGGGGTTGACTCCTGTTCGAAATTGGGCTCCCGCTTGAGATTTCCTCTGCATGTGCTATCCGCAGCCTAATTCTGTGCAGCAGCTGCATGGATGGAGGGAAGCTGCTCCTCAAGATCGTGCTCCCGCTTGAGGCCCCTGCAAAATCGCACTGCCAGAAGTGTGGATCGTTGTTGGGCAGTTGGAGTGATGGAGCTTGCCGCCGTGTCTAGCGGGACTCGCTTGGACATGTCCCCGCGCTTCCAGGGCTCGTTTCGATTCCTCCCATTCGATTCGATTCGATTTCGGCTGCTTTCGATTCCGATCCGGCTCGATCTGAGATTCCGATGAGGGGTCCGATTTCTTGATCGGAGGCTCACTAGCCGGCCGATCTCCGCCGAGCCGACTTTTCCCGACTCGGCCGCCGATCTCCGCCGATCCGACCGACTCCTGTCGATCGCGGATCCGACTTGTCGGTGCGATCCTGGGCTCTCCCTGCGCTCCACGATCCTACCTCTCCGCACTCCTTGCACTTCGCATGCCGCGAGGAGGAGGAGGAAGCAGGGGGTGGCAGAGGAAGAGTAGGAGAAGGAGGAGGAGGAGGAGGAGGAGGAGGAGGAGGAGGAGGAGGAGGAGGAGGAGGAGGAGGGAGGAGGGGGGGGAGGAGGAGGAGGAGTGTAGGAGGAGGAGGAGGGGGAGGAGGAGGAAGAGTAGGAGGGGGAGGAGGAGGAGGAGGAGGAGGAGGAGGAGGAGGAGGAGGAGGAGAGGAGGAAGAGTAGGAGGGGGAGGAGGAGGAGGAGGAGGAGGAGGAGGAGGAGGAAAGAGGAGGAGGAGGAGGAGGAGGGAGTGGACTTGGGATGGGAGGGTGTGTTGCAGCGACGTGGGTGCATGCTTGGTTTGCTCTGGTCCCCTCCCCCCCCTCCACCCAGGTGCCACTTCCATCCCATCGATCCGATTCGATGACGACTTCGGCCGGCTCGATACGCTCCATTCCGGCTGTCCGTCGACCCCGAGGGGCCCAAGAAGGCGACGGAGCGACCGCCTTGATTGTGTCGAGGCGCCGGATGTCTGGGCCGATGCCGAGGACGTCGACGAGGATGCTCGGGCAGGCCTATGTGTAGGGCGAGGGCAACGAAGCCGCTGCCAGAGCGTTCTGGAGCGCAGGGCGTTCCAGGACGGCCTGGAGCCGGTCCGGACCCGCTGGCTCTCGTATATATAGGTTGGATTGATCGTTAAGTCGGGCACGTCCCTCTACAGGAGGAGTGTTCAAAAATAGCCCAGAAATGCTCAGGGGGCGATTTTCTTTTACTGTTGTTGACATTTTTTGGGGGGCATGCTTTTGCAATTTTCTGTTTTTCGTCCCAAATCCGCCTGCAGGGGGACATGCCCGACCTAAAAACCGATCCCAAAGCTATTCGAAGTCTTGGTTTTAGGATGTCTCGTTCAGTTTCTGGATTGTTAGGCCCCCAGTGTTAGAAAATAGCTTACTCTGGACGGTCAGGGCATATTTGGGATTTATCGTCATCCTGCGCCGACGTCGTGATGTCGCCACAGCGTGGGCCCCCGGAGGCCTGGGCATCTTCCCGGGGCCGGCTCCCCGACAGGGACCGCCGCGAGGGCCCCCGGGGCGCCGGGCGCTGCTGAAGGCCCTCCGTCGTGATCCTTGGTCGCGACGGGGGGGGGGCCGTCCGACCCGCTGGTTGCGTGATTACAACCATGCATGTTTGATCGATCCCCTGGCGATTGGAACGCTGTGGATCATCAGCTCACTCATCATGCATATTGTTCGTCGTCTTCGTTCTTCTTCATCTCCCCGTTCCTTCTTCTTCTTGTTTCTTCTTCTGTTCCTTCTTTTTCTTCTTCTTCTTCTTCTTCTTCTTCTTCCTCTTCTTCTCCCAGGGTCTTCTTGTAGCGCCTGGGCCAGGTCATGCATGGGGTCTCCGGCGGATGTCCGGGACGATCCGGGCGCTCCGGGGACTCGCTCTTCGGGGGCAGCGATCGGGTGGGTGGGCATCGGGGGGCATGCGTCGACCCGCCGGCAGGGGCCCGCTCGCCCCAACCTGCCCACGAACGTGCGGATTCACGATCGGGGGCCCTGCCGCCGACCCAGCGGCGACGCATCGCCGATCCCAGGCCGATGCGCCCCCCGCATGCGCCAGTCCCCCCCCCTATCGTTGGCCCCCAGCCCTCGACGAGGCGCGGCCGCCAGAAACGAAAGCTCCCAGGGGCTGAGCACAGCCCCAGCGCGCCCACGAGAACATGAGGAAACCTGGAACCCCGGCTTCGACCCCAGCGAACCGGGGCCGAAGCCGGGGTTCCGTCAGGAGAACGTCAGAACAACTGGAGCCCCGGCTTCGACCCCAGTGCGCCCCTCACGGAAAAACGTCAGCACAATTGGAAGCGCAGCTTCGACCCCAGTGCGCCCATCACGGAAACGTCAGAACAATTAGAAGCCCAGCTTCGACCCCAGTGCGCCCATCACGGAAACGTCAGAACAATTAGAAGCCCGGCTTCGACCCCAGTGCGCCCATCACGGAAACGTCAGAACAATTAGAAGCCTAACTTCGACCCCAGTTCGCCCTTCACGGAAACGTCAGAACAATTGGAATCCCAGCTTCGACCCCAGTGCGCCATTCACGAGAAAACGTCAGAACAATTGGAATCCCAGCTTCGACCCCAGTGCGCCCATCACGGAAACGTCAGAACAATTAGAAGCCCAGCTTCGACCCCAGTGCGCCCTTCACGGAAACGTCAGAACAATTGGAATCCCAGCTTCGACCCCAGTGCGCCCTTCACGAGAAAACGTCAGAACAATTAGAAGCCCAGCTTCGACCCCAGTGCGCCCTTCACGAAAACGTCAGAACAATTGGAATCCCAGCTTCGACCCCAGTGCGCCCATCACGAAAAAACGTCAGAACAATTGGAATTCCAGCTTCGACCCCAGTGCGCCCATCACGGAAACGTCAGAACAATTAGAAGCCCAGCTTCGACCCCAGTGCGCCCATCACGGAAACGTCAGAACAATTAGAAGCCCAGCTTCGACCCCAGTGCGCCCATCACGGAAACGTCAGAACAATTGGAATCCCAGCTTCGACCCCAGTGCCCATTCACGAGAAAACGTCAGAACAATTGGAATCCCAGCTTCGACCCCAGTGCGCCCATCACGGAAACGTCAGAACAATTAGAAAGCTTCGACCCCAGTGCGCCCTTCACCAGAAAACGTCAGAACAATTAGAAGCCCAGCTTCGACCCCAGTGCGCCCATTCACGAAAAAGTCAGAACAATTAGAAGCCCAGCTTCGACCCCAGTGCGCCCTTCACGAGAAAACGTCAGAACAATTAGAAGCCCAGCTTCGACCCCAGTGCGCCCATCACGGAAACGTCAGAACAATTGGAATCCCAGCTTCGACCCCAGTGCGCCCTTCACGAAAAAACGTCAGAACAATTGGAATCCCAGCTTCGACCCCAGTGCGCCCATCACGGAAACGTCAGAACAATTGGAAGCCCAGCTTCGACCCCAGTGCGCCCTTCACGGAAACGTCAGAACAGTTGGAATCCCAGCTTCGACCCCAGTGCGCCCTTCACGAAAAAACGTCAGAACAATTGGAATCCCAGCTTCGACCCCAGTGCGCCCTTCACGAAAAAACGTCAGAACAATTAGAAGCCCAGCTTCGACCCCAGTGCGCCCTTCACGAGAAAACGTCAGAACAATTAGAAGCCCAGCTTCGACCCCAGTGCGCCCATCACAGAAACGTCAGAACAATTGGAATCCCAGCTTCGACCCCAGTGCGCCCTTCACGAAAAAACGTCAGAGCAACTGGAGCCCCGGCTTCGACACCAGTGCGCCCATCACGGAAACGTCAGAACAATTGGAATCCCAGCTTCGACCCAGAGCGCCCATCACGAGAAAACGTCAGAACAACTGGAGCCCCAGCTTCGACACCAGTGCGCCCTTCACGAGAAAACGTCAGAACCGCTGGAGCCCCGGCTTCGACCGCAGCTCGCCCGATCCATGGAGCCGCGGGCCCCTCCCCGGGGCCCGCCGCCCGCGTGGCGCGCTGCGCCCGGCCGTGGCGCCGAGGGCCTCCCGAGGAGCTCCCGCGGGAGCGTCCAGGGCTGGACCCAAAACGGTGTTTTGGCGATTTCGTGGGCCGTTTTCGTCTCGACTCCGCTCTTTGCGGCAGGGTTGGATATTGAAGACAAAAGACGAGGCGGGGCTGGATTGCCAGTTTGCAACATCTCCCTATCCCTATGTTTGA
This sequence comes from Prorocentrum cordatum, assembly GCA_963575745.1. Classification (NCBI taxonomy): domain Eukaryota; class Dinophyceae; order Prorocentrales; family Prorocentraceae; genus Prorocentrum; species Prorocentrum cordatum. The sequence goes on along the minus strand of CAUYUJ010016151.1, from coordinate 11,155 downwards.
CACCACCTCACCTCGATGCCGATCTCAAGCATTCCCTCGGTTTCCGAGGGCCTGTCCCTAAGATTGTCCTCGCTTCTTGCTCGCCCATCTTAGGGATAGGGATAAGTTCCAGGCTGGTTGCTGGACCCCAAACGGTGTTTTGGCGATTTCGTGGGCCGTTTTCGTCTCGACTCCGCTCTTCGCGGCGGGGTTGGATATTGAAGACAAAAAAGACGAGGGAGAGCGAAGACAAAAGCGAAAACGAAAACGAAAGACACCGCTTAGGCGGCGGGGTTGGATATTGAAGACAAAAAAGACGAGGGAGAGCGAAGACGAAAACGAAAACGAAAGACACCGCTCAGGTTTCGCCCTGGACGCGCCCCACGCGACGCCCTCGGGCCCCGGACCTCGGCCCCAGGGGCCGAGCCTCGCAGGAGGTGCCGCCCGGCGGCGCGGCGGCGAGGGCGAGGGCTATCGTATTAATACAAAATTCTCCCACCAGACCAGAGCAATCACTTTCGCAAACAGAAAGAAACAAACTTGAGAAAGCACTACCCTAGGATCATTTCTGTGCAATACATTAAATAATTTGGCCCCGTGGTTTTTGAGTAAGTCGGGCCCGTCCCTCTACAGGGGGAATCTTCAAGAATATTCCAAGAATAGACTGGGGACCTCGGCCCCAAGGGGCCGAGCCTCGCAGGAGGTGCCGCCCGGCGGCGCGGCGGCGAGGGCGAGGGCTATGAAGTCGGGCCGGGCGGAAGGGGGGGGGGGATTGACAAAGCTGGGGGGGGTTCAAACGACGCGAAGATCGGGACAAAATCGGATCGGGATCACTCGGAATCTCTGAGGATCGGCGGGTTTGGAGGATGTATTGGGCGCCGCGGCCGCTCCAGAGCGTTCCGGAACGCTCTGAGAGCGCTCTGGAACGCTCTGGAGCGATTTATCCCGATCCCAGCCCTGTTTTAGGGGTTCCGAAATTCGCTGCATGCAGCCGGTTTCGGCCTCACCAGGGGGCCCATTCCTCGATGCACAGCCGCCTCTGGCGCTGGGAGGCGCCCGGAAAATCAGCTACGTGAGCTGAGTCTCAACCCCCCCCCTTGGCTATCCCCCCCTTTCGCCCGGCGCGAGAGGGCGAGGGGGCCGTGATTTTCTCGCAGCTTGGATTCGGTCGGGCCTGTCCCCCCCACAGGGGGATCTTCGACGAAGGATAAAACATACCCCGAAAATGGCCCCAAAATAATCCAAAAATAGTTTGGGGACCATTTGTGGACCATTTTTGACCACTTTGGGGCATTTTTTCTCACTGTGTTTTTTATGTTTCGTCCAACATCGGCCTGTAGGGGGACAGGCCCGACTCGAGGCGAGGGCGAGGGGGCCGTGATTTTCTCGCAGCTTGGACCCCCGGAGGTCTGGACCCCTGCCGAGAGCCGTTCTTCGGCGGCCCTGCGGCCTGGCGGGGGCCCCCGCGGGCCGCAGATCCAGCACACGACGGGTGGCGTCTTCTCCACCAGCGCTGACACCGCATAGCGGATTTTGTTCGGAAAACACTGGGATGGGCCCGGAGAGTCCTGGAGAATCTCGTTCCTGATTTCGAAGTGAATTCCGCGCGGATCTCTGTTCGGGCCAATAAGGAAGACAAAAACACATCCACGTGAAATCCACGTTTTTCTTCACTCGCAATTTCGGGGCCTTGCATTTGCAGAAATCCACGCGAAAATCCGCTGCAGCACGTCTGCAAGGTCGGTGCAGTGACACGGCGCGAGGGGGTCTGTCGGGCCGGACGAACGGGTAGGATAGGGACACGGGGGCGTACGAAATCTGCTGCATGCAGCTGGTTTCGGCCCCGCCGCCGGGCCCACTCCTCGATGCATGCGACATGGGCGCTTCCCACCGCCAGCAGGCGCAAGGAGAGCCAGTCGCGTGAGCTGATTCGCTATCCGACCCTTTGCGTGACGACGTGGGCGCCCTGACTTCGGATCCGCCGCATCTTGGTCGATTTTCCGATTCGGGTTTGCGTCGGAACTGCACCCCCAGGAGCTCCTGTCGTGGCGCTCTGGGCTCTCCTGCCGGCGGCTTCCGCTGCCGTGAGCTCGTCCATGTTTTTTGTTGTTATTTTTTAATGCGCCCAAGGAATGATGCGAAGAAGTAGGGTGAAGTCGGGCGTGTCCTTCTACAGGAGGAAAATTCAAACATAGTAGAGAAATAGTCTGGGGACGATTCTATTTTCCGTCCAAGATCCGCCTGTGGGGGGACGCGCCCTAACTAGTAGTAGGGCGGACATCTCCGCATCATGGGGAGTGCTGCGGGTGTCTCCGCCCAGGCATGCCGGAAGCAGTGATGGCAAAGTGTGGCGGACATCGACACCGGAGGGAGGAGCTTGAACGAATCGCCCAGGCGAAGTGCGGCGGATCCAGTCTCATGGTGGCCGGCGAGGGCGGCGGCGCAGTCCGAGCCCTCCCCTCGCCGATCCACGCCTCTCGGGCGCCTCGATGGGCGCCGGGTGTCACGCTTCGGGGTTCGCCGATGACGCGGCGACATCCGAACTCCACCTCGGCCTCCCGTCGATACCGAAGAGCCGACGTTTGGCGGGGGCAGGGCCCGGACTGGGACGTCGCCGCCCAGTTTGGTCCGCGACGCGAGCCCAGAACTCCGGTTGCTGGTTCTCCTCAGTGCAGTGGAGGCCCACGCCAAGAAACACCCTGCTTGCCTCCAGGGTGCCCTGGGTTTCTTGGGTTTCGATGGCTTTGCTGTGGAAGGCGCGGCAGTTCCCACACCAGTAAATCAACGGGCGTCCTGGGGTCTCAGGGTTGGGTTTCTTGCGGAAGGCTTCTTGTGGTCGAGCCCCTGCTGCACGGGGCCCCCAGAAGTCTCGACCCTTGCCCCAGGGCCGGCTTTACACCCAGAGTCCTACTCTGACGGCCCCCCAGGGCCCGGCGAGGGCCTCCAGAGGCCGAAAACGGAAAACAGCCTTTGTCTTGATTTGTTCAATAGGGTCTGTCGCGGACGGGGCTAGGACGAGGACCAGTCCACTCCAGAGCGTTCCGGAACGCTCTCAGAGCGTTCATCCTCTAGAGCCGCCGGATCTCGGAAATCCTCGATTTATCCTCACCCGAACTTGTTCTTGTCCTGGCTTCGTCTGAGTCTGGAATCAACCACGCGCAGAGGGAGGGTAGGGGGAGGGGTGATGGCTTCTTAGAAGTACTCTGCTTCTTAGAAGGCGCGGGCTTTGCCCATAGATGTAAAGGCTGGCGACTTCTAAGGAGCAGCCTCCTTCTAAGAAGCCTTCCCCCTCTCCCTACCACCCCCTGCGCGTGGCCGAGATGAAGCGGTTCCAGAGCGTTCTGGCTCGCTCTCAGAGCGCTCCGGAACGCGCTGCGAAGGCTGCGGCGCCCGAGGCATCCGCCGGGGCCGCCAGATCTCCGAGATGCTCGACCTACCCTCGCCCGCCCGAGGTTATCAGAGATCTACCCGATGTTGCCCCAGACCCAGACCCCCGACGTCATGATTTTTTCGTTGCGTCGAGCCCTGGAGGTCTCGACCCCCTCCCCTGGGCCGGTTTTTCGTCCTGAGTCGTTTTTTGACAGTCCCGAGGCCCAGCGAGGGCCCTCCGGGGCCGAAAATAGCCCCAAACCTCCCGTCCAGATTTTTTTTTGTGCGACGCCATCATGTCTGGGAGATGATCAGAGGTCTACCCGGAGGCCAAAATTTGCGGAAAGCCTCCGCCTTGATGTTGTCCGACGCGTTGGAGCTCTGGGCTCTCGGCGCGCCGCCACCCGGGGAAAAACGACGGCGAGGGCGGCCGGCGAGGGCGGCCGGCGGCAAGCGCGGCGCCCAGGCGCCGCCCTGCAGCACCTCGCGCCGCCGGCTCGGGCACTCGCGGGTGCCGCGCCGCGCGGCCCGAGCGAGCCCGCGGTGGGGCTCGGCCCCTTCTCCTCGAGCTTCCATCGTCGTCCCTGGGCACTTGCTCCTCCTCCTCCTCCTCCTCCTCCTTCTCCTACTCCTCCTACTCCTCCTTGTCCTCCCCCTCCTCCTCGTCCTCCTCCTCCTCTTCCTCTAGCTCCTCTACCTCCTCCTCCTCTTCCTCCCAACCTCCTCCTCCTCCTCCCCTCCTCTCCTCCTCCTCCTCCTCCTCCTCCTGCCTTCCCTTCCTCCTCCTCCTCTCTTCTCTCTCCTCTCTCATCTCTCCCCTCTCTTCTCTTTCCCTCCTCCGCCCTTCCGTCGGTCGGGTGTTGCGAGGCGGCGCCGGCATGCGATGGCCCCAGCTGTTCCACTACCTGCCGCTCGCTGTGAAAACGGGTCCAGAGCTTTCGCTGGCCGTTTGAGACCTCTCGGGGCCCTCCGCAGGTCCAGGCCCCGCCCAGAGTTCCGACGTCGTGGCTTTCTGAGCGTGGACTTCTCCGGGGGCCTGCACCCGGCCGACGGAGAAGCCGAACACGGCCACGAACCCTGCGCCGTGATTTCGCCGCGACGATGTTGTCGCATAACGGTTATTTCAGGAGGGCGTTCGATCCAGGCACCCCCGTGACGCCGATCGGCGAGGCGAAGTTGCTGGAAAACATCCCGGGCCAGAAATCCGCCGAGAGCCGACGAGGAGAAGGAGGAGGAGGAGGAGGAGGAGGAGGAGGAGGAGGAGGAGGCAGAGGAGCAGGAGGAAGAGGTGGAGGAGGAGGGGGAGAAGGAGGAGGAGGAGGAGGAGGATGCGGAAGAAGGAAGGAGGAAGAGGCGGGTGAGGAGGAGGAAGAGGAGCTAGAGGAAGGAGGAGGAGGAGGAGGAGGAGGAGGAGGAGAAGGAGGAGGCGGAGGCGGAGGAGGAGGAGGAGGAGGAGGAGGAGGAGGAGGTTGGGAGGAAGAGGACGAGGACGAGGCGAGGACGAGGACAAGGACGAGACGAGGACGAGGGGGGGAGGGGAGGAGGAGGAGGAGGAGGAGGAGAGGAGGAGGAGGAGGAGGAGGAGAGGATAATAGTGAGAAGGAGGAGGAGGAGGAGGAGGAGAGAGAAAGAGGAGGAGAAAGAGAAGGGGAGGAGGAGGGGGGGAGGAGGAGGAGGAGGAGGGAGGAGGAGGAGGAGGAGCAGGAGCAGGAGGGGAGGAGGAGGAGGAGGAGGAGGAGGAGGAGGAGGAAGGAGGAGGAGGAGGAGGAGGGGAGGAGGAGGAGGAGGAGGAGGAGCCCGAGAACCAGCGATTAGCCTTGGCGATCCGTGGCCACTCTCGAGGCCGACAGGAGGCCGAGGCTTTTCTGGCGAACCCACGGCGCGCTGCCCGAGCCGCCGTGGGCCTTTTGCGAGGTCCTTCCGTGCAGCGCCGCCGCGATGGCGCCAGCGTGGACGTGCGGGACCTGTGGCTTCTACAACTTCGGGCACCGAGGCACGTGCAAGCAGGCAGGGTGCAACGGTCGGAACCCCCAAGGCCCTATCCCGCAGGTCCAGTACTCCTGGGGGAACCCGTGGTGGGGCATTGGCGGTCTTGGCGGCGGCGGCAAAGGGGGCAAGGGCGGCGGTGTCTTTTTCCCTGGCGGCGGCGGCGGCAAGGAGAACGGATACAAGGGTAAAGGCGGCGGCGGCGGTGGAGGCGGTGGGGGAGGAGGCAAGGCGCCCCCTCCTCCCAAGCGCGAGCTCACGTCTGAGGAGAAGGCCCTGTGGCTCAACCTCTCGGAGGAGCAGTTCGCGCTGGCTTCGCAGTCCATCCCTCGCCACCAACGTGATTCACTCATGCATCAGCGTGCGCTCCAGAACTACGGCCTCTCTGGGGCCAAGGCTGAGGCGGCGCAGATCAATACGCTCATCGGGAAGTACAGTCAGCAGATGGTTCACCTTAAGCAGAAGGTGGCGCGCATGCAGTCGAAGGCAGAGGAGGCGGTCAAGGCCGCTATCGAGGCGCAGGAGGAGCTGGACACCGTCCAGCAGCAGCTCGAGGATGCGAAGGCCCGCGGGCTCTCGCTGGGAGCGCAGGGCGGTGTGGGCGAGGCGAAGGCGGCGGCGCCGTCTGCGTCGATCGCCCAGCCCATGCAGCAGGCGCTCGACGCCTTCGTCGGAGCGATCCCCGAGGGGGAGGCTGGCGAAGGATTGCGCAAGGCCTTCGAAACGATGCGCGGGACCTTGGAGGCAGCAGTGGCAGCGGCGGAGGCGAAGGAGCCGTCGGCAGCGGCTGCCGCTCCCGCCGCTGGCGGCCCAGCCCCAGGCGCCCCAGCCTCCGCTGGGGGCGGCCAGGCGAGGCCGAGGCGTGAGAAACGTGGTGATGGGGAGAATGCAGCCTTTGCTGAGGGTCGTCGCGCAGCTCGTGCTGATGCTGCTCGTGGCCGAGGCAGTGGAGGCCCCCCAACGGTCATCGAGATCGACGAGTCCCAGCAGGATGCGCACATGGAGGGAGCCGACAATGCCCTTGCTCGAGTGGGAGACGGGCTACGGTCGGAGTTCCATGGAGATGAACGCGCTCAGCAGTGCGTCACATCCGTGTTGGATAAAGTCAAAGAGCAGATGGAGAAGGAGAGAGAGGAGGCTGGCAAGAGGGACAACCGCAGCAGGTCACCGACACGCTCGTGTGGTTCCTGACGGCCTGAGTTGGGATTTTGTCTCAGCGAATGTCACTAGCTGGCCACGGTGCCAGTCGTTTCTAGAGGAGGAATGCCAGTCACAAGTTTGTTTCTTTCAAGAGACAAAGGTCAAGGTAGGCGATACCGCTCAGGCTTCGAACACCTTGGCCAAAGTAGGATGGAATGTTCGTTTTGGAACCTGTGATGTGACCCAGTCTGAAGGTTTATCAGCAGGGGTAGGTTTGGCCGTCCGCAAGGGGGTAGGCATGGGCAGCAATCCCTCGGAGCCTCGACCTCATTCCAGGGCCGTCTTGGCTTGGGTCGGGGGCTGCGTCGCGGGAGGTTTTAACGCTGCCAGTGTTTACCTCCCGAGCGGGGACGGTGTAGGGGCCGAGGGCCGCCGCATTCTTTTCCAGGTTGGGGAGTTTCTGTTCTCCATGGGAAAGCCGTTCGTCATTGGCGGCGACTTCAACGCTCTGGAATCTGAGGTGAGGGGCACTGGGTTGCTTGAGAAAATTGACGGGGTCATAATTCTGACTGGAAAGCCTACGTGCAGAGTGGGCAAGGAATGGCGTGAGATAGACTTCTTCATTGTGTCGGCGAGCTTAGTGCCCTGGGTTTGGCGCTGCGATCGATTGGAAGGGTCCGAACTGTCCACCCATTGCCCCATCAGAATGTCGATCTGGACTTGTACTCACCTTGGCCAGATCAGATGTTTGTGGACGCCCAAGAGGTCCCCTGATCTTCCGATCGGTCCTGCGCCTGCCCCGCCAGCTTGGTGGGAAGGCATTCAGATTCAGGTTGAGCAGCTGGTCCGAGAGCCAGCAGTCACGCAAGCTCAGGTCTCGCAGGCTTATGCATCCTTTTGCCAGGCAGCTGAGCTAGAGCTCGCGGAGACGTACCAGTTGGAGCTGTCGGGCTCCAAGGGGAACTTTTTCGGCAGAGGCGACAAGTTTAAGTTCGTGTATAAACCGGCCATTGTCAAGGTTGGCGGGCCACATCCCCTTGGGTCTCCAGTGTCTAGGGCGATGCGCAAGTTCCACACGCGCCTAGAAGAGTTGGGGCACCTCAAGCGTAAGGGATACGACGACGACGATAAGCAGGTCAGTGAAATCAACCAAAAACTTCAGAAGGCTCCGGAGCTGCTCTGGCACTCTTCTGGCTGGCAGAAGTGGCGTGCTGGTCATTTCAGTTTCAGGGGCTATGGGGCGGCCTCGATCAGGGACGCCTTGTTTGAGTTGAGCAAGCTGATCCAGTCCGAGGAGGCTTCTTGGGTTAGGCATCGTCAAAAGAAGTGGAGATCTTGGGCTTCAGAGGCGGTGGCAAACGGGGGGAGTATGGCACATAGGTGGGTGAAGGTCCCGAACGAGTGGATCCCAGATGAGCCAGGCCCCGATGGAACCCCAGGAGGCGCGATGGACCAGATAGAGGCACTCGAAAGTGAATGGAAGGGTATTTGGAGGTACGGAGACTTGAAGGAGCCCGAGGCCCTACTTATACAGTCTTTACCCATGGATGACCCTCCAGAGCCACCTGAGCCTCAGGAATTACGTCGAGTTCTTGGGAAGTTTAAGAAGCGTACGGCGGTGGGGGCCTGCAGGTGGCCGCCATCACTTTTGAAGTCCTTGTGTGATGACGGGCTTCGTGTATTTGGACTCCTGCTGCACATGTGGGAGAAGTTCGTGTGTCTTCCTGAGCAGATCATGCTGCTCATCCTCCCCTTCCTCCAGAAACCAGAAGGTGGTCGGCGACCGATAGGTATTTTGCCCACGCCAGTTCGTGTTCTTGGGAGGTTGCGTCATCGGGGGGCGGAGAGATGGGAGGAGGTGAACCACAAGGATTACATGTACGGGGGGAAGGGACGGAGCTGTGAGATGGCGGTGTGGAGGCAAGCGATTAACAACGAGGCGGCTATCGCCAGCAAGTTTTTCAGTGCCTGCACGTTGATTGATCTTGAGACGGCTTGCGAGAGAGTGACGCACCAGCTCCTGCTTCGTTCGTGTCATCGGCATGGCTTTAGCATCAGGCGCATTCGAGTGCTCCTCTTAGTGTACGGTGGGCCTCGCAGCTTTAAGGTTGGCGAGGCCCTGTCCCTCCCTTTCACAGTCAACAGCAGCATAGTCGCGGGGTGCTCTTTCGCGACGACGCTGTTGAAGATAGTCCTCAAGGATGTGTGCGACGATTTTATGGCTAGATGGCCCCGTCTTGGGCTGGCGCTTATGGTTGACGATTCCACCATTCAAGCTTTGGGGTCCGAGCCATACGTGAAGAAAGCACTGGTGTCGGGGACGTTGCAGTTCTGTCGGGGCTTGGAGGCTTTGGAGCTGAAGGTTTCCAGGAAGAAATGGATTTTGGTGGCATCGGACATCAAAGTGGGCAGATCTCTGCAGCATAGTTTGAGAGAGTTCAGTTTCAAGTATGTGCCCGCGGCCAAGAACTTGGGCGTAGACTTTAAGTTGGCCTTCAACAAGGGCAGGCAGGTGACGAACAAACGAATCACCACTGTTCGTGGCCGAGTGCGACGATATCGAGCGTTCCGATTCTCGAAGAAACCGATTCAGCAGGTCTTCAGAGGTGGGGGAACGCCGGCTGCGATGTACGGGGTGGGGGTGGTGGGGATGTCCAACGCCTCGCTCCAGACGCAGCGGGCCACGACGGCCGCTGCCCTTTTCGGCCCAGCCAAAGGAAGGTGCAGGGCTGTGCAGTTTTTACTTGCAGAGGTGCCGCAGGTTGACCCGTCTTTCCTGGCGAACGCCTTGCCGCTCATGATGTGGTGCAAGGCTATTTTTATGCAGTGGTCTTCAGAGGCACAGATGCAGACGGCCTTTGACAAGGCCAAGAAAGAAGTAGCGAGAGGTTGGAGTGGAGTCATCGGCCCCGCTGGGGCGGTGGTACAGACTCTGATTAGGTTGGGTTGGACTGGGACCTCCTGGTGCAGATGGGTTACTTCGACGGGGCTTAGCCTGGACTTGCGTGAGTTGGGTCCTCGTACGATCAAGGCCCTCGTAGACGACACCACGGAGCAGCTCAGTCTAAAGAAGGTTAGCGAGTTTTACAACCTGTCTTGGGAGCCCTTCCTGGACCCGATCAGAGGTGTGATTGCCGAGCTGAGGAAGAGAGGGGACCATCTTGGGATCAGTCTTCTTATCGCTCAGGTTTCTGGAGGCCTCTGGACGCAGAAAGACCTGTTCAAGCATCGCTATAGTTTGGACCCGCTCTGCAGGTGGTGCAAGGCCCGTGAAGGGTCCGTGCATCACAGGATATGGGGCTGCGATGGCTCCTGGCTTTTACGGCGTGATCTGGACCCAGGGGGTAAGTTGCTGAAGCAGGGGATCAACGCCCAGGTAGATCTTAGATGGACGCGAGCGTTGGCGCCCAGCGACCGCGAGTCCATCCCGAAGATTTTGCACGGAGCTGAGTTTAAGTGGGCCCATCCTCCTCACCGTGATGGAACCCTGGGGCCATATGTCTGTGTCGATGGTTCGGGATATGACAATGACAGCAGATGGTTGGTCCGAGCAGGATGGGCAGTAGTATCAGTTTCCTTAACGCTGGAGGTGGAGGCCATAGCGTATGGCCCGTCGCCGCTTCCAGTTCAAGATGTTCCAAGTTCAGAGCTCTACGCCTTTTTTTATGGCCCTGACGCTCATGGGCCCAACGATCACGATATGCACGGATTGTCAGATGGTCGTCGACGGGTGGGAGGCTGGGGAGGCAGGCGCTACTCACCCAAACAAGGCGTATGCTGAACTCTGGAGGCAGATTTGGAGGAGAGTCGAGGATGTGGGGAGAGAGAACGTCCAGGTTGTGAAGATAGCCGCGCACCAGTCGCGGCGTGCGGCATTCAACCATGGAGTACCGCCTCATTTTTTCCATGGGAACAGGCTCGCCGACGAGTGGGCCAAGACGGGTGCCAAGGCGCACCCGATGAACTTCCACGTCAGAGACAGGATAAAGTTCCATCATGATCAAGTGACCCTGTTGGCCAGGTACTTGACTGAGGTGTTGAAGAATGTGCACAGGTTAGGGTACCCCGACGTTGAGGCCATCAAGGAACGTAGGCAGCGGACCCTTGTTAATTCAGAGGCCCCCCTGCTTGAGATAGTTCCAGATGATAAGGGTCACAAAATATCACAGGTTCCAGGTGGGTGGGGGTGCAGTGTCTGTGGGATCGGGCGGAGTTCGCGCTCTCGGCTGGTGCAGCTGCCGTGCCCTGGGGTCCCTGTGGTCTTCCTGAAAGCTCACCCCACCCACCGCCTCTGGGCCAACGGGCCAGTCTTGTGGTGCTCGGCGTGCGGGGTGTACGCCCAGCAGCAGGTCAAAGATCTTGCTGAGAGGTGTGCTTCTCGCGCCGTCGGAGAATGGAAGAAGAGGTCACTGCGCCTCTTGAAGCAGGGCAAGAACCCGTCCTCGCCGAAGGCGGAGGCGGTCGTGCCTGTGCCTCTCCATCGATAGTCTGGCCCAGACGCGGGCCGGACATTTTACGACGATTTCGCTGGTTTGGCTTTTTCGTCGTAAATTGTCCGGCGCTGCCTTGGGGGCCCTTGAGTTTTTATTTGAAGTGCGGGCATCTTGTGTTCACGGGATGGATCGCTTGGCAGCGCAGAGCGCAGAGGAGGAGGAGGAGGAGGAGGAGAGGGAGGAGGAGG
>CAUYUJ010016150.1:271595-293710 GCA_963575745.1 Prorocentrum cordatum | reverse complement strand
GCGTATCCATGGGATCGCGCCTCGGTGTCCAGACCGCGAGAGAATGGCTATGGATATGGTCGTCCTCGAGAGGGACATAAGGCCTGCGGACGATATCCAGAAAACAAGCGCTGTCCAGCAACGTCCCGTAGCGGTCGCTCCTGGACTCCGATGTCCGCCACAAGACGAATGCAAGACGAATATCAACCCCATGCGGTCACCTCGGGACCCTGCCAGACTATAGGAGCCACGGGGGCAGAAACCGTATCGGGCTCCGCGGCCGGTTCCGGAGCGTGCCATAAGGCTCTGAGAGCGCTCGACATCGACGTACGCGTCCTCATCCTGGGCCTGCCTGACGGCGGCCGCTGGCGGACGATGTGAATCACGAGTGGGCCGCGCTCGCAGAGAGACTGGGCAACCACGCCTTCTGTTCGGAGCGGGCAGCGGCTCCGGTCGGCAGTCGAACCATGCCCCCGTCGACGCCGACCCTCTGGAGATGAGGGTCGGATGTGACGAAGAGAGGGTGATAGTGAGGGGGGTGGGGGAGCCACTCCCTCTAACCCTCCCCTCCCTACTTCTTCTTGTGCAACCGAATGCCTGTACAAGTGGTGATAAACGGGGGGGGAGCGCGAGGGGGAGCCAAAACGCCGGGCAGGGCCGCCGTTGTCTCGACTGACCCTCCTCCGATACTCCTCCTCCTTCTCGGGCTCAGGCTGTCGGCATCGGAGTTCGGTCGAACGCAGCCGTCCTCCTCCTCCTCTTCCCCCTCCTCCTTCTCCCCTCCTCCTCCTCCTCCACTCCTCCTCCTCCTCCTCCTCCTCCTCCTCCTCCTCCTCCTCCTCCCCTCGACGGACCCTGCTCCTCCTCCTCGTCCCCCTCCTCCCCCTCCCCCTCCTCCTCCTCCTCCTCGCGCCCGGCGGAGCCCGGGGAGGGAAGGGGTGCTCTCGGCGGCTCGGGCGTCTGGCCCCCTCGCATCATCAGGCTCTTGCGGGCCGGGCGCAGGGCCGCCAGGGTCACGAGCTGGCTGCGCCCGTCGCCCCCGACGAGCGGCTGCAGATTGTCTTGATGCTTGTGCTTGTTCTCATGTTCTGGTCTCAATCTATTTGTTTGCTGTCTCTCTTTTTTTTTTTTCTCTCTCTCTCTCTCTCTCTCTCTCTCTCTCCAAGAATGCACATAAAAGGTGTGTGTATATATATACTGTACATGTATCCATCTTTCTCTCCCCCGAACGTTCATATCATCGCCTGCGGTGGCGCGCGTGCCCAATCCGGCGGTGTTCGTGGGCGCCCGTGCTGGCCCACCGAAGCTACGGGCTCGCGACTCGTGGGTCCCTTACGGCATCCTTCCTGACAGAGGTTTGACTCAACGGCTACGAGGGCCACGGAGCGTAGGAGCAGAAGCAAGTTTACGAACGAGTAATCTCCGTGCGAAGAGGAGGGAGGTGCAAAGCATGCAGAAGGCGTTCATGCTCAAAGAGGGCTCAGTCAAAGCACTGCCGCGGGCAGGGTTAGAGCGCTCCAGGACTTGACGCTGAACGGACACCCAGAGGGTACAACCACTGTTGCCGATCGTGGGTTACTTGTCGTCCATGAGACCATTTCATCAGACGATTTGAGGCCGCCAAGCGCCCAGCGCCACCCCTCACGGCCAAGGACGACGAAGGAAACAAATGCGCGGCATGTACGTAAAGATGCAACTATCTTGGAAACCCAAAATCACACCTGTTGAGCCGCGCAAGGTCAGAATCCTACCTATGCAAGGGTAAACAGACACCGATCTTGCCGAATGGGCGTCGGGACCAAGAGAAAAAGCAATGCACGGATGCAAGGGCGGCCGTGGTAAAGATACTCATCCTCATGGCGCGGTCAGACTGTAGGAGACAACTCCTGGGAGTTCCCCGTGAGAACCATTCAAACTTATGCAGCCCGATCAAAAATCCACGCATCCAGAGAAAACGTGAACGAGCTCAGGATTAAAACGGATTAAACCGAGTTGGGCTACAATTAATTGCAGTAAATATGTTTCGGGACGACTTCCGATCACTGATGGATCAGAACAGGCGCTCAAATTAACCTCCCCAGAATTGCACCATAGGATGATGAGCAGCATGAGGGACGGGGATTGTCATGAAGGTTGAGGGCGCGGGCAGTAAGGATGATGGGGAGGGAGAGTGATGGAGAAAGAGAGATGGGTCTGGAATGGTGAGAAACAGGGCGAGGAGCTCGGGTAGATGGAGGACCGTGTTAAGGAGGCGAGGAGGCATGGTGAAACATGTTGGCGTGGGATCCAGGCGAGGAGAGCGCACTTACTTCAATCGACGGGTCTACCAAGAGAAAGCTGGATAGATAACACAAGTCAACGATAGAAAGCAACAGCTTCGACACCAATGCGAACAAAAAAACACCCGCTCGTATGTCCGAAACGCTTACGGATGAAACCGTCATAGAGACAATTGAGACAACGGCGGCTCTTCCGCCCAACCGACATACGCTGGAATTCGGTCTCCAAACTCTCGGCGGGGTCCATCCTGACCTGTCTTACGACGCGGATCCAACCGTGGCGGCGAGAAGGCTCCAGGAGACTCGGAAAGGACGGAAAAACGCCAGGGGGGGGCCCAGTTATCTCGACTGGTCCTCCTCTGATGCTGATAGAGGTGGACGATGGTGAGGAGGATGTCGACCAAAATAAACGGGCAAGAGGGGCCTGTCCGTCGTACGGCTCCGAGACCTCGGGCTCGAGGGCGGCGAATACGTCCAGGACGCCCGCGATCGTCCTTCGGGGCGCAGGTCGCCATCGTCCCCCTCCCTCCTCGCGTCGGCGGGTGACGACGGCCCCCTTGAAGCTCCTCGTAGCCACGGCTAGATCCGCCTCGAAGAACATGCCAGGGTGGGCCAGGGAGCGGTCTGGGGACAGATGTTGAGCGGATTTGGGCTGGGCGAGAGAGCCTCCTTTGTCTGAACTGGCCCTCCTCCGATCATCCCCCTTCCCCACACCCCCAACCCCCCATCCTCTCTTCGTCCTCGTCCTCGTCCTCCACCCTTCTCCCCTCTCTTGACATTCTCTTCAATTCCTTGTTCCTACAGATAACTCCTCCCCATTTCACGCCAGGGCTGGTCGACAGGGCGGGCTGGGAGTTCCGCCTGAGACTTCCTTACCATCTCTGGTCATGAAACTAAATGGACAACAGTTTCACGGATGGAGGGCGGGTGAGTTTCAAAGTGTGGTTCTTGCCCCAGCGCCTCGCATATTCGTCTCAAACCGCTGCAAGAGTTTCACGGATCGAAGGCGGGTGGCGTTCAAACTGTGGCTATTGCCTTAGTGCAGCGCGCGCTCGTCCTAGAAAATCCCCAGGAATATCATGGATTGAAGGCGGGCGGTTTTCGAAATGTGGCTCTCGCGTTGGCGCCGCGCACCGTCGTTTTGAAAAGAAGTAAGGGGTTCATGTATTGAGGGCGGTTCCTTGTCAAAATGTGTATCTAGCCTTCGCGCTCCCGCACACTCGTCTCAAACATTTACAACGTATTACTTATTCCCATGGCCACCGCACCAAAACTTGTGGTTTAAATATTCGAGAGAGCGTGATCCACCGCCGCTTTACTATGGAAAATTGCCAGCCTTTTCCTCCGGAGCCCGGGGGTCGCCCCCCCCCCCCCTCCGAAAATCCCCCCCCCCCCCCCCCCCTGCTGGACCCCCCCCCTACCCCCGGCCCCCCCTCCACCCCCGGCAAAACCCCCCCCTCCCCCTAACCCCCCCCCCCGGCCCCCCGAAAACGGGGGGGGTCACTACCGGTTCGAACCCCTCCCGCCCCCCCCCCTCAGGGGCCGTATCTGGAAAACGGGGGGGGTCCACTAACCGGTTCGAACCCCCCCCCCCTCGAAAAACCCGGAGATGGTCACTACCGTTTTCGACCCCCTCCCCCCCACAGCACTCGCCACACACACGACTCCCGGTCCCTACCACCGTCCACATCACATCCCACTGTTGTTCCCAGCACCACTGTCCTCACCACCACTGTCCCCACTGGTTCCACCACCGTCCCTACTGTCCCCACCAGTGCCCCCACCACTGTCGAACTGTCCCCCACTGTTCCCACCACTGTTCCCACCACGGTTCCACTCTCCCCACTGTCTCCACGGACCCAACCACTGCCCGACTATCCCCCCAACTGTTCCCCCCCTGTCCCCCCCCTGACTCCCCTCGCTGCCCACTGACTGCGCCCCCACTGTTCCCACACTGTCCCACTGGTCCCCCCCACCAACTGTCCCCCACTGTACTCTGTCCCATTGTCCCACCGCGTCCCTCGCCACCGCCTTTACCACTGGCCCCACCACCATTGTACCCTCCACTATCCCACTGTTTCCACCTCATTCCCACTGTCCTCACCACCACTGTCCCCACCACCACCGTCCCCACCACTGTCCACTGTCCCCCCTGTTCCCACCATTGTCCCCACCACTGTCCCCACCACTACCGTCCCCACCACTGTCCCACTGTCCCACTGTCCCCACCACTGTCCCGCTGTCCCCTCACCACTGTCCCCACCAACACCGTCCCCACCACTGTCCGCACCCCCACTCGGTTTTCGAGGGGGGGGGGGGGTTCGAACCGGTAGTGACCCCCCCCCTTTTCAGGATGAACTGGGGGGGGGAGGGGTTCGAACCGGCAGTGACCCCCCCCGGTTTTCCGGAGGGGGGGGGGGGAGGGGTTCGAACCAGTAGTGACCCCCCCCGGTTTTCCGCCAGCAGCGGTAGAACACGCTCTTTCAAATATTCAGGATTGTAAGGGCGCAACAGTTACGTTGATTCGCGGTGTCGAAGTCCCAGGAATGTTCTGGCACGATTCAGGATCGTCCTGACGCAACACGAGAATGGTGTTTGGCACGCTTCAGGATCCTGAATCGGCTGGCTCCCAACGTGGCACTCTCTCTGATGCGAAAAGCATCCTTGTAGAGAGGGAGCTTGGAGGGAGGGCTTGTTCCAACGTCAACGATGAGTCTTGGGTCTGCGCTGGTCCCTGTCCTCCTCCTCATCCTCCTCATCCTGAGATTCGTCCTTTCATCCGCTGTGCCGCGTCTGCGGACACGCCTCGCTCGGCGCTCCCAACTGGACAACTGGACAGGGCTCTCGCCCCCCGGCCGCCTCCCTCCCCCAGGAGCCGCCCGCCCCCTCCCCCTTCTTTTCCTCCCATAGCGCGGCCCGACAATTTTCACCGCATCACAATGGCATCGCCCGCCGTGCCTGGCCATACCTTCCTGGTTCTCACGTTGTATTATTGTAGTCTCCCTGTCTCTCTCTCTCTCTCTTTCTCTCTCTCTCTCTCTCTCCCTCCTGCGCACACAACCCGAGGTCTGGATGTGTGACGTGCGCACGCGAACAAGAGTGATTTGTATGACGATCAGCGCCAGGTCGTAATCTTCCATACCCCCGGCGTTTTTTTCCCCCACATCCTGAGTGGGGTTCTTGTTTTCCCAGAACATCCTCTCCTCCTCCTCCTCCTCCTCCTCCTCCTCCTCCTCCTCCCGCTTCCTCCACCATCCCATACTGTATCATACCATACCAATACCATGCCGCTCCATACCATACCTTACCATACCATACCATGCATCCACCATCCCATACCATACCATGCCTTTACTCACACCATGTTATTTATCAGGTTTCGTGCCCCTCCCACCCTCCCAGGAGGCCCGCCTGAGCGGAGCAGGGTATCGCGACACCATGTGTTATTTTATCAAGTTTCGTTGCCCCTCCCACCTCTCCAGGGAGCCACGCCTGAGCGGCAGGGGTATTCTCGCACCATGTTTATTTATCAGTTTTTCGTGCCCCCTCGCCCACCTCTCCAGGGAGGCCCCGCCTGAGCGAGCAGGGTATTTTCACACCATGTTAGTTATTTATCCAGGTTTTCGTGCCTCCCACCGCCTCCAGGAGGCCCCGCCCTGAGCGACAGAGCATTCGCCCAAGGCATGTTTATTTTCAGGTGTCGTGCCCTTCCCCACCCCCTCAGGAGGCCCCCGCCCTGAGCGAGCAGTGTATTTCGCACATCATTTTTTTATTTTCAGGTTTTTTCGTGCCCCTCCCACCGACCCTCCGAGGGAGAACCGCCTGAGCGGCAGAGCTTCGCACACTCATATTATTTATCAGGTTTCGTGCGCCCCCCCCCACTCCTGAAGAGGGCACCGCCTGAGCGAGCAGGGTATTCGCACACCATGTTATTTATCAGGCTTCGTGCCCCTCCCACCCCTCCAGAGGGGGCCCCGCCTGAGAAAGCAGGGTATTCGCACACCATATTATGTATCAGGTTTCGTGCCCCTCCCACCTCTCCAGAAGGGGCCCCGCCTGAGCGAGCAGGGTATTCGCACACCATGTTATGTATCAGGTTGCGTGCCCCTCCCACCCCTCCAGGGGGGCCCCGCCTGAGCGAGCAGGGTACTCGCACAGCATATTATTTATCAGGTTTCGCGCCCCTCCCACCTCTCCAGGGAGGCCCCGCCTGAGCGAGCAGGGTATTCGCACACCATGTTATTTATCAGGTTTCGTGCCCCTCCCACCCCTCCAGGGAGGCCCCGCCTGAGCGAGCAGGGTATTCGCACACCATGATATTTATCAGGTTTCCTGCCCCTCCCACCTCTCCAGGGAGGCCCCGCCTGAGCGAGCAGGGTATTCGCACACCATGTTATTTATCAGGTTTCGTGCCCCTCCCAACCCTCCAGGGAGGCACCACCAGAGCGGGAAGGGTGTTCGCACACCATGTTATTTATCAGGTATCCTGCCCATCCCACCCCTCCAGGGAGGCCCAGCCTGAGCGAGCAGGGTATTCGCACACCATGTTATTTATAAGTTTTCGTGCCTCTCCCGCCATTCCAGGGAGGCCCAGCCTGAGCAAGCAAGGTATTCGCACACCATGTTATTTATCAGGTGTCGTGCCCCTCCCACCCCTCTGGGAAGCCCCGCCTGAGCGGGCAGGGTATTCGCACACCATGTTATTTATCAGGTTTCGTGCCCCTCCCACCCCTCCAGGGAGGCCACACCAGAGCGGGCAGGGTATTCGCACACCATATTATGTATCAGGTTTCGTGCCCCTCCACCCCTCCAGGGAGGCCCCACCAGAGCGGACAGGGTATCCGCACACCATCTTATTTATCAGGTTTCGCGCCCCTCCCAACATTCCAGGGAGGCCCCGCCAGAGCGGGCAGGGTATTCGCACACCATATGATTTATCAGGTTTCATGCCCCTCCCACCCCTCCAGGGAGGCCCCACCAGAGCGGGCAGGGCATTCGCACACCATGTTATTTATCAGGTTTCGTGCCCCTCCCGCCACTCCAGGGAGGCCCCGCCAGAGCGGGCAGGGTATTCGCACGCCATATTTTATTATTAGGTTTCGTGCCGTTCCCGCCCGTCCAGGGAGGCCCCACCAGAGCGGGCAGGGTATTCGCACACCATGTTATGTATCAGGTGTCGTGCCCCTCCCACCCCTCCAGGGAGGCCCCCCACCAAGAGCCGCAGGTATCCGGCACACCATATTAAGTATCAGGTTTCGTTGCCCCCTCCCACACCCCAGGAGCCCCACCAGAGCGGCAGGGTATTCGCACACCATATTATTCATCAGGTTTCGTGCCCCTCCCACCCCTCCAGGGAGGCCCCACCAGAGCGCAGACAAGAAGCAATGGAACCCCGTAGCATCTTTATGTGGGGAACTCCGTTAGCATAATTCAGAGGCCTCTCAGAAGCCTTTTTTTCACAAGCCTTTTCAGAAGCTTTTCAGAGGCTTCTCAGAAGCTTGTCAGAAGCCTTGCAGAGGCTTCAGAGAAGCCTCTCAGAAGCCTCGCAGAGGCTTCAGAGAAGCTTCGCAGAGGCCTCAGAGAAGCCTTAGAGAAACCTCGCAGAGGCCCCAGAGAAGCCTTTTTGTCAGAGGCTCCTGAGAAGCCTTGCAGAGGCCTCAGAGAAGCCTTTTTGTTCAGAGGCCTCGCAGAGGTCTCTCAGAAGCCTCGCAGAGGCCTCGCAGAGGCTTCGCATAGGCCTCTCAGAAGCCTCGCAGAGGCCTTGCAGAGGCTTCGTCGAGGCCTCGCAGAGGCTTCGCAGAGGCCTCTCAGAGTCTTCGCAGAAGCCTCTCAGAAGCCTCGCAGAGGCTTCGCAGAGGCCTCGCAGAGGCTTCGCAGAGGCCTCTCAGAAGCCTCGCAGAGGCTTCGCAGAGGCCTCGCAGAGGCTTCGCAGAGGCCTCTCAGAAGCCTCGCAGAGGCTTCGCAGAGGCCTCTCAGAAGCCTCGCAGAAGCCTCGCAGAAGCCTCGCAGAGGCTTCGCAGAGGTCTCTCAGAAGCCTGGGAGAGGCCTCGCAGAGCAGAGGCCTCTCAGAAACCTCGCACAGGCTTCGTAGAGGCCATTCAGAAGCCTCGCAGAGGCTTCGCAGAGGCCTCAGAGAAGCCTTTCAGAGGCCTCAGCAGGAGCTCTTGGATCGGTTGCAATCCGGTGTTCTCCTGACAGGTTTGTATAGGAATCTGTTTTAGGTTGCGATCAGTCCGTTTCAAGTGGTTGCAATCAGACCGAAGTGGTTTACGATCGGTCCGATGAGGTTGTGATCGGTCTTATTCCCGGAGGGAGGCCACGGAGGACAATGAGTGGGGGGATTGGGAGCGGGGCTACGAGGAGGAGGGGCAGGAGGAGGAGGAGGAGATGGAGGACCAGGAGGAGGAGGAGAAGGAGGAGGAGGAGGAGGAGGAGGGGGGCAGGAGGAGGAGTAGGAGGAAGAGGACGAGGAGCAGGATGACGGAGGAACCGTGGCACCGGACCGCGAGTGCCAGACAAGCGCAACCGCAGGGGCGGAAGGACCCTTGCGCCCAGGGTCTCCCGTACTTGCCAGGGTCAGGAAAGAAGGCTCGAGGAGTGGACTTTCCCCTCCTCCATCCTTCCTCACATCACCCGCATCGTCATGAACCCCGTAGGATAAGCCTTTGCAGGAAGGACCCAGCGCGAACTCCAATTCGGGGCCATCTTCTTCCAAAGCAATTCGAATCAGCGCTGAGCATTGCAATGCAAGGCAAAGTATTGCTTCGGATTCACTGCTCAGCATTTCTTGACATTTCGTCGCACGGTTTGGCGTTAGCTTCGCGTATCCTTCGGCATTGTTTTGCATTGGCTTTGCATTGCTTGGCCTGGCGCTGCATTGAGAGACATTGGCTTTGCATATCTGGCATTGCTTGGTATTGCTTGGCATATTGCTTGGCGCTGCTAGTCGTTGCCTGGCATCGTATGGCATTGCGTGGCAGTGCTCTGCGTTGCTTGGCACTGCCACAGGTAACGCCGAGGAGCCCCGGGCAACGCTGGGGCCGAGCAGTTCCGAGGACCCCCGGGCACCGACGAGGGCGGCCTCTGACGAGGGGCCCCGCGCCCACAGGTTTCTCTTACGAGCAGGACCCCGTAGGCAAAGCCTGCTTGGGGAACGATGCAGTACTCTCGAGCGCCTCTCGGGCGGATGATAATGGGGGTAGCCTATATCGGGGGTGAAGAAAATAGCCCTACAGGGGCACTTCCAGGCCCCTTTGTGGCCCCTGCTGGCTCCAAGAGGGGCCCTACATGACCTCTTCAGGGAGGGCTCTTTTATCCACCCCTCATTCAGGTCGAGGAGGGTGAGGAGGGAGGAAGAGGAGTGGGAGGAGGGGAGAGGCCCCAGGGCCAAGGCCTGCTGGACCTTCTCGATCGGCCATGCGACACAAGAGGGCTCAGGGTCACCGTTCTCTATTTCGGTCTCGCCAAGGACCAACGACGAAAGATGGGGAGACCGTGATTCGCCTGAAGCTGTTGAGTGGTGGAGGGGGTTACTCATGCACGGGCACACATGTGAGATCATGGCGGGCCCACCTTGCGAAACCTGATCCGCCGCTAGATTCAATGTCTGCCCGGGCGTTAAGAATCCCCTCCGGCCCCTCGGAAGCCAGACCCAACCGTGGGGGTTAAAAACCTCGGTGCCAGGGAAAGGAACGTCCATTCTCTTCCTTCACGAGTCAGGGGAGCCACAACTGGGGGAGCTGTGGTCCTTACCCCCCTGGGGGACCCATCGATTTCGACACCCCTCTCGAGAGATCGTCGATGCGATGGGTTCCCCCAGGGGGGTAGGGACCACAGCTCCCCCAGTTATGGCTGGTCGGCGAGTGCGTGCTTGCCAGGATGCCCGTGATGTGCGAGCATCGGCCAAGAGCCACAGATTTCACGCCCCGTCCATTTGGCTCGCAACGTTCATTGAACCCACATGTCTCCAGGGGAGGACGAGGAGGAGGAGGAGGAGGAGGAGGAGTACGAGGACGAGGACGAGGACGAGGACGACGAGGAGGAGGAGGACGAGGACGAGGCGTGTGACGGAGAGACGGACGAGGAGGAGGAGGAGGACGACGAGGAGGAGGTCTTGAAGTGGTGCGGCCCTGGATTGCCTTACCCCTGTTGGTGGGCTCAGTTCTCTGCCGGCCACACCCTTGGCGCATGGTGGTCGAAAGCGCCCATCGTCATAAACATCCGAATGCAAGGAAGGGGTTGGGAGGAGGAGTGCGAGAGGAGGACGAACACGAAGCAGGAAGAATGGGGAGGGAGGAGGATAAAAACTTGGAATGAGGAGGAGGAGGACGAGGACGAGGAGGAGGAGGAGGAGGAGGACGTTGAGGAGAAGGAGCAGGAGCAGGAGGAAGAGGGAGAGCAGGAGGTGGAGGAGGAGGAGGAGGAAGAGCAGGAGCAGGGGTAGGAGCAGGAGCAGGAGCAGGAGTAGAGAGGAGGAGGAGGAGGAAAGGAGAGGAGGAGGAGGGAAGGAGGACGGACGACGACACCCTCTGCAACGACGACGACGCCGACGGCGAGGACGAGGCTTCCCGGGCGGTGTACGCCAATGCGCCCGCGGAACGTGCTGCGCTGCAGCAGTGGAAGTACCAGGCTGCGGCCGCGAACGGCTGGAAGGCCCCCCCCCCAGGCAGGGAACGGGAGGACGGGGGCGGGGAAGGGGGCAAGGGGGAGGAAAACGGGGAGGATGAGGTGGTGGGAGGAGGGAGGAGGAGGTGGAGGAGGAGGAGGAGAAGAAGGAGGAGGAGAAGGAGGCGGCGGAGGCACTGGGGCGGACGCGTGGCTCCCAGGTGCTAGCCGGGCCACTTCACCACGACTACGTACCGAAGAACATCTTGTGAAGAGGGCACTCCCCTGCCCCTCTGCCGCCCGTGCCGCCTTGTGAGCATGATGCGCATACTTTTCATGTTTGTGGCGTGCACGCTGCCCGCCGCCGTTTTGGCCCTAGTCCTAGGGCCCTGGGACTGCACCCGCAGTTTGACCGCCGCGCGGTCCGAGCAAAAAGAACTGCACTGACATTGGTAGCGGAGCTTGTAAGCTCCAGCGGACGCACTGCGTGCTCTGCTCGGGTGGCTGTGACCACCCGCGCGCGCCGCCATGGCCGGCAGCCAGGACGGCTCGGACGCGGAGGCGGTGTCCTCCGCCGGCGCAGGTTCTCCGGACCTGCACGCGGTCCTGCGCGTGATGGCCGAGACCCAGAGGGAGATCCTGGCCTTGCAGCGGGATCGCGGTGGCGACAGCGGTCCCAGGCGCGCGCGCCTACTGCTGTCACAAGTGAAGCTCCCGGACTTCGACGGTGCCGTCGGCACTAGCACCAAGAAGTACCGAGAGTGGCGCAAGGCCGTGGAGGTCATCCGCAATCTCAACCAGCTCTCCGACGTAGAGCTGGGCCTGATCATCTACAGCCAGGTGACAGGTCGGGCCAAGGAGCTCATCGAGGTACTTGACGCGTCGGACCTCCGGCGCGAGGACACGCTCGAGACCATCGATGCTATCTACGATGACGCCTTCGAGAAGATGGATCACGAGCGCCTGGATCAGGCGCATCAGGAGTGGGAGCGTGCTCACCGTCGGGCAGGGCAGCCCATCATGGACTGGACGACGTACTTGCAGAAGAAGCGCATGGAGTTGCAGCTCGAGGATCCCATTTCAGCGATCAGCGATCGCGCGCTAGCGAGCAAGATGCTCCGTGGTGCTGGGCTGTCGCAAAGAGAGCGAGCGCAGGTGCTCTTCAACTGCGGCGGCGTCTACGACTCGAAGCGCATTGAGGTCGTGCTGAAGGCAGCCTACTCGAAGCTGCACGACACCGAGAAGCGCTCGGTGCTTCCTCGCCGCTCGCCGTTTGTGGCGGCGCAGCGTGAGCACGGGCGCCCCTCCGGGAGCTCGGGCGGTCGCTTCCCGCACCCTCCCCTGGCTCGCAGGCCATTCGTACTTCGAGGCCGCCCTGGCCAGCACGTGCACGAGGTGGAGAACGGTGACGACTACGATGAACACGACGGCGACCTGGAGGAGGCGCAGCACGACGAGGGGGAAGCATACGACCAGGACGACGGAGACCCCGGAGGGGGCGAGGGGATCTTCTTCGAGGACGGCGCCGAGGTCGACGAGGAGCTGGCGTCGGACAACGGGCCTGACGACGAGGAGTACGAGGCACCGGAGGATCTTCAGGAGGCGTTCTTGGCCGGGTGGAGGGCCAAGCAGAAGACGGCAGTGCAGCGTCAGAAGCGCTGATTCGTTGCCCCTCGGCAGCGGGACCCCAAGAAGATCAACGCCAGCGGCTCCTTCCAGGCGGGTCGCAGGACGACCGGCCAGCGCAAAGGCAACAGCCGGTGCGCTGACTGCGATCAGTCCGGCCACTGGCGTGGCGACCCGGAGTGCCCCAAGGTAAAGAGTTGGCGAGCGCGAGCCGCGCAACAAGACCGGGCCTAAGAGTGGCCAGCCAGCGTCGCCCAACCAGCGGAGCTCTGCGAAGCCGCCGGTGCCAAGGCAGGTGCGTGGGCCGGTCATCCACTGGGTTGGCATGGCTGGTAGTGCCGAAGAGCGTCGTGGCCGCGCGCCGTGGCGCCGCGTTCCCCTGTCGGCGCCTGCCCGGAGGCATTCGGGAGAGGTTCGAGCCGATGCTCCGGGGAGTTCTGCCGGGAACCCTCGACCCGAGAGCATGCCTGCACCACGTTTATACCAGAAGACCGACGATGGCCCAGAACAGGGCAGCGATGAACGCGCGCGCGCCCTTGCAAGGCGCGGCGAGGATCAGCAGGACGAGGATGCATGCGTGCGTTGCCATCGCATCCTGGCCAACCCGCACGCAAAGGGGCACAGCGTGGAGTTGGAGTTTCCTGACCTTGCGACGGTCCATCACATCGCGGAGCGTGCGGAGAACAAGGGGCCCATCTTCTGCAAGCAAGGCCGCTTCGAGGCCATCGACTTCGTCCAGGGTCGGCTTATGCGGCTGCAGCTAACCACGTCGAAGCCTTGCACGGCGGCTGAGGTGGATCTCGATGAGATCACGGCGACTACGTTTAAGATCGTGATGGGCGGAAATCGCGACACCAAGCACCGCGACGATCGGCGCGGTGAAGGCGGAGGCCGCGACACCAAGCACCGCGACGATCATCGTCGAGATCGTCGTGACGACCGCCACCGCGATCGGGGAGCTGTTCTCCGTGAGCATCGCGCCCCTCCTCCGCCCGAGGCGGGGGCCTCGTCGCGTTCGAGGTCGCGGAGCGCGCCGGGAGGCCGCGGTGAGAAGGAAGAGAAGAAAGAGAAGAAGAAGGCGAGGAGCAGCAAGGAAGATCTGAAAGAGAGGAAGAAGGCGAGAAGCAGCAGGGAAGTGAAGAAGGAGGCCGAGGTGAAGAAGGAGGATGAGGCCAGCGAGGAGGATGAGGCCAGCGAGGACGATAACGATCAGCGGCGCGAGGATAAGGAGCTGCCGTTCACGCCGGAGGAGATGGGCGAGATCTTCTGCAGCTGGCATCCGCGCCAGGACATCTTTAGGGATTACCTGACGCCGCCGGCGACCATCCACTTCATCACGAAGAACGACCGCATCGTGCGCCTCAACCTCTACACGCGCCGCTGCGAGAAGCCGGATTTCTCTCCAAGTAGTGGCCCTGCGAAGGCCCATCCAGCATTCGCGGTGGACGCCGCAGCGGCGCCGTCGGCGAAGGGGGCATCGAAGACGAAAGGATCAAATGTTCCGGGAGAGCCTTCCGGGGACATCCCAGACGGAGCTGCGCCAGGACTACCGTCCGCCGCACCGACTGGGGAAGCCGCCGCCGCCGCTCCGAAGGACGAGGACTGGGTCATGGCAGGAGCCTCCGAGGACGTGAGGAAGAGCGAGGAGAAGAAACGACTGGAGGTCTTGCAGCGTGACAAAGCCGAGCTGCTGGACCGCCTCGCGCTGATAGAGAAGCAGGAGTCGGAGATGCATACCCGGTTGAACCCAGGCGAGGTCTACGACGGCCTGCAGAGGCGACGTGAGCAGGCACCTCCGCCAGAGCGTTCGCTGCCTACATCTCCCGAGCAGCAGGGGGTCGGAAGCGTGTGGAAGAACATGGAGGGAGTTCGACGACGTGCTCATCTTCCAGCGCCTCCAGGAGCCGCGAGCTCAGGTGCGCCTGCCGCTGCGACGGCATCTCCAGCCGCATCTGGAGCCCCGCGCGTAGTCACTGCCTCTGGACGGAGCTACGTCATGAGTGCCGGCGCCACGCAGAGCGACCTGGAGAAGCAGCAGATGCACCGAGCCATGTACGACTCGCAGTTCGACGGCGAGAGGCTGGTCCCAGGTCCGAAGGCGAAGTTCGACCCAGAGCTCATGCAGCAGCAGGCTGCGTGTCTCATCCGGCTGACGAGCTGAAGTGGCAGTCAAACGGCACCGTGATCTTCGCGAAGTGCAAGAAGTGTTCGTTGAAGTCGGTGATCCATTACACGCTGGAGAAGCCCAAGGCGGACGAGGAGGACTCACTGCAGCGCGCGGACCCCGGGGCAGCAAAGGGCGCGGACCTTTGGGCAGCAAAGGGCGCGGACCCTTGGGCAGCAAAAGGGGGATCTGCAGCCCACATGGTCACTACCCGAGAGGAGTGCCCCCGCGAAGTAGATGGGCAGTCCGTCATGCTTGTTGTCTTGCCCGCGGGGCTGGTTATGATTGATACGGGCTGCAAGCGGGCTGTCGGTGGACGTCCGTGGCACGTCGAGTTGCAGAAGACTTTGGATGCCATGGGCGTGCCGTACCACGGCATCAACCAGCGCGAGTACTTCAAGTTCGGCCCAGGCGTGCCGCTCATGTCAGAGCGTGCGTGGTGCTACTCAGTTGGCATCAATGGCACGCAGTGCGAGGTTGTGATCTCCGAGGTCGATGCCGAGGTGCCAGGTCTCATCGGCCCTGATGAGATGGCAGAGTGGGACGCAGCAATCAGCTTCAGGAGCGGTACCTTTACGGCGAACGGCGTGACCAAGCCGTTGGTCCCGGCTGCGTCCGGGCATCCGTGCGTGTCACTGCTGGATTTCCCGGCACCGGTCGCGAGTGCCTTCCCCGTCGGACAGTCAGAGGGGCAGGACGAGCTCGCCGACGAGATGTTCAGCGGAACTGCGAGCCACGAGGAGAAGGATGAGAGCAGCGTCGCTGAGACCGCCGAGGAGGACGGCACGCACGATTCTGACAGCAACGATGGCAAGGACGCGGGCGATTCAGAGCTGAGTACATCCCACTATCATACCAGCGACCCGGAGTCCGCGGAGACGGCATCGAGCGACGAGGAGGTTTTCATGGAGAACGCGGACAACGAGGCTATCATGACGAAAGGTGCTTGCAGGCACGTCCGGAGCAACCTGAAGGAGCTGGAGGTTTTGATGATCGAGGAAATTGCGAACAGGAAGCTTCGGGCTGATCGGCAGGAGCAGGACGCCTTCAAGCACTACCAGGAGGAACGTGTACTACCTCTTCGGCGGGAGGCCCGGCGGCGACCGGGGCCCTGGAGGATCGTGGAAATCTTCGCATGGGCTTGCCAATTCACGATCCTGGCGGCAAACATGGGATGGGACGCCCACCAGCCCATCACAGCGCCAGCGTTCGACCTCCTGACGGTCCAGGGCAGGAACGCGGCACGGGCGTACCTGGTTGCAGTTGATCCAGACTTCGTGGCCTTATCCCCGCCTCGTACGGCGTGGAGTCGACTGCAGAGTGTCGACCAGCGAAGGCCCATGCGAGTGCGCCAGCAACGCCGAGAGCGGACTGAGTACCGCATGTTGCTCTCGTTCACGGACGAGGTGATGCAGTGGCAAGCGGCAGGAGGACGCGCAGCCATGGTAATGGACCACGCGCAATCGACAGCCTGGAGCCAGCCACCCATGAATGCAACAAAGTCGAACCCAGCATTCGAGGACACGATCTGCCTCCAGAACACCACGCGGGCGTTGGCAAACCCTGAGATTTGAACTGCTGCGCGCGGAAGCTGCTCGGAGGAGTTCGCCAAGGCTGTGATGACTGGTGCCACGGATTACTTGGCCCGGCAGTGCGAGAACTCGAGTTTCCCTGCGGCGCGCCTCCCGGACCCCGCGGAGGAGCCCAGGAGTTATGGACCCGAGCCCGCGGAGCATGGTCCTTGAGAGGCTCCCGGAAACGTTTCGGAGAGACCTGAGTGGGGCAAAACACCGCAGGAGATTCGAGCCGAGATTCGCGAGGCATTGCAGAAGACGGCGAAGGAGGAGTCCATGCAGCACCCCGCGGAGGAGGAGGAGGTTGCAGCCTCCTGGTCAGAGATGGAGCTTCCAGAGGTGGCGCGGCAGGACATCATGACGAAGATTCCCCGGAGTACGCGACGTGCCGTGCGGAAGGCCCATCGCGGTCTTGGACACCCCAGCCGACCGACGTTCATCAAGATGTTGCGTCTCGGCGGTGCCACGCTCAACGCGTTGGCATACGCGAAGTATTGGCAGTGCCCGACTTGCGCTGAGTCGGAGGCGCCGCCCCGTCCAGTGCAAGGGACGGCGGACATACGACCATTCGGCTTCAACGTGACGGTTGTGATCGACGTGAAGTACATAACGGGACGCGGCCAAGCAGCAGCTGGTGGTTCTCAGCATGGTGGACGCAGGCACGGGATGGCACTGCGCATGCCTTCTCCAGAATAGGACGGCCAAGCACGTAGCCCGCCAGATCATGAACGAGTGGTTCAAGCATTACGGCGTGCCAGAGAACATCGTGATCGACCAGGGCGGCGAGTTCGAGGGCTACTTCAACGCGCTGATGGAGCAATTCGGTATTAATACGAAGACGGCGGGAGCTCATGCAGCATGGCAGCATGGCCTGGCAGAGCGCCACGGAGGTCTGCTCGGCACTATCTGGGGCAAGGTGGTGCACGAGTTCCACGTCGAGGGCAAGTCGATGTCTACTGTGGCCCTGGCTGCCATCGTCAACGCGAAGAATTCGACGATCAGCCGCAATGGGTTGACCCCGGAGCAGGCTGTCTTCGGGCGGATCTTGAATTTTACGGAGGTGACCAACAGGGGCGACGACGAGGTTCTCATGTCGGTCCTCGGCGCTAAGGGCATAGCTTGGCGTTCGCCCCAAATCCGCACCGCAGCCAAGATGATGTTGCTGGAGCGCGACGCGACGGACAAGGTGCGGAGGGCGCTGCTGCGACAGGTGCCGACGGTCGTCGGCGATCTGCGCCCAGGATCGCGGGTGTATTTCTGGGCACCGAATTCGTTCAGGGGACGTCGTCGGCAAGATCCTGAAAGGTGGCGGGGTCCTGCGACTGTGATCGCGAAGGAATCCAACAGCCCGTATTACTTATCATGGCGCGGTCACGTGCTACTCGTTGCTCGTGAGCAGCTCCGGCACGCCCCCTCCCAGGAGGCCGCGGCTGCGGAGTCCATCCAGACGACGTGCGGCTGACGCAGCAGCGAGATGATCGCGCCTACCACGACATCGTGGACGTCACGCCCAAAGTGGAGGTCCAGAGGGTGAAGAAGACGTTCCTGAAGAAGGAGCGTGAACGACATAGTGAGCTCGAGGGGTCCAGGCAGCCTCGCGTGGATCTGAGGGCCCTGGATGCCATTGAGGCGCAGGCTAAGGAGGAGGAGCCACCTGAGCAGGAGCAGTTGCCGCAGCTTCCGCCTCCGAGGAGGGCCCGGTCTCGTTCCCCTCCAGGCCGGATGTCCTCTGGGACGTACCCGGAAGCTTCTCCGGGAGCATCGGGCTCCGGCGGCCTTTCGGTGCCGCCGATTCCCAGAGACGATTTCGAGCTCGAGCGGAAGCGGAAGTTTCTGGTAGATGACGTGCCGAGTTGCATTAAGAGATCGCGTCTGCAGGCTGCCCCTACGAGTGGCTTGCCGGCCCTCCGCGAGGTGGCCATGAACGCTGTGGTGCACTCGGGGCCCCAGGAGTGGTTCGACCAGAATGCCTTGGATGGCGTCTCCACGCTCGTTCAGAAGGTCGCGCGAGGAGTCCGTGTGCATCGAGAGCCACGGCGGCGACTCTATGATCACGACCGTCACCGGGAGTGCAATCGCCCGTCGGTGATGCTCTCCGCCACGGGCCAGTGCGCTTACAAGGACGACGGCGCGAGCCGTACCAACGAGCGCATGGAGGACAGCTGGGTTGGTCTCGCGCTCTTCTACCACGACAAGCCGGATGCTCAGGCACAGGGGGTGTGCTATTTGGACACTCCGGAGGGTTTTGCACGGCAGCCGATGACTTACGAGGAGTGGATCAACGTGTCATCTGTGTATGACGCATGGCTGCAGGAGGCGCGGTACGAGCACGACGTGTTTGCACTCGTGATGAAGCAAAACGCGAAGGAGCTAGACCCACGTCACTTCGACCAGCACGAGAAGGCTAAGTTCGACGAGGCCGACGCCGCCGAGTGGCGGCAATGGATCGCCAACGACACGGTCGAGCTGGTCACCGAGGAGGAGGAGAAGAGCATTCCGAAGGATAAGATCATCTCGGTGCCCATGCGTTCGGTTCGCACGAACCGTGGGCGAGGGCCGGAGTTGGAGGCGAAGTCGCGCTTGATTATCCCTGGCCATCTCGACCCGCAGCTTGGTCTATTCAGGACGGATTTTCCTACTACTTCCCCTTTGGCCGTGCTGGTGTGTGCGTCTATCGCAATGGCGATGGATTGGACATTCGAGTGCTTCGACGTAGCGACTGCGTTCCTGTCCGGGCTGAAGCTGGAGCGGGAGCTGTACGTGAGGGCCCCTAAGGACGGGCTTCCGGCCGTCGACGGCGCTGGATGGCCGGCTGTGCGGCCTTATGCGTTGCTTCGTCTGCTGAAAGGGGCGCACGGTTTGACGGGGGCGCCTCGGTTGTGGTATCTCCGAGCCCGCCAGGTGCTGACGGACGAGGTCGGCTTTGTGGAGCTGCGCTGTGCTCGGGCCGTCTTCGTTTACCGGGTGACCGGCAAGTTGATTGCTATGTTGACGTTGCACGTCGACGACGGCATGCTGCGGGGGCCCGCGCGACCCCCAGCACCAGAAGGTGAAGGCGAATATCAACAGGCGTTTCAACATCAAGCACTGGAAGGAGGGCAATGACAAGGAGGCAGTCGCCTATCGCGGGGAGGAGTGGTGGCGCCACCCCGATCACATCGAGATCAGCATGCACGAGTACATCGGCAAGCTGACAAAGCACCCCCTTGCAAGGGAGGAGGACGAGGAGCGGGAGGTGACTCCCGAAGAGCACCACGACTTCCGGAGCTTGCTCCAGAAGGTGCGCTGGCCTGTCGCACGCGTGGTGCCACAGCTCGCGTACAGTGCGTCGGCGCTCGCACAGAAGGATCCGAAAGGTCGGAGGTTATTGCACCTGCGAGTGCTCAATGACATCATCGACCGGCTTCAGGACTACGACAAGAGAGGTCTTGCGACTCTCTGGATCCGCCGTGTGGACATCGAGCGCTTGCAGGTGCTCACGCTCATGGGCGCTTCGTTTGCGAAGGAACCCGGCTGTAAGAGCCAGGTGGGGTTCATGAGTATGATTGCGGACACCCGAGTGTTGAAGGAGTTAGCTGTGTGTTGTCTAGTGGAGTTCCAGAGTAGTACTATTACACGAGTTGTTGGATTTACGATGGCCGCAGAGTCTGCAGCTATGTCCGTGTCTTTGGATCGGCAGCTCTACCTCAGGCTGCTGATCGAGGCAGTCTTGCACGGGGAGCCGCCCTTGCAAGGGGACTGGAGGCTGGTGCTCAAGGTTCCGGGGGCGCTTGTGACGGATGCGAAGTCGCTGTGCGATCACACGTCCAAGATCGGCTCGATGCCGGTGTCTCGGCAGACCCTCATCGACTTGTTGGTGGCCAAGGATTTGATCGAGCAGGAGGCCATCAAGTTCAAGTGGCTGCCCAATAGCCACATGCTGGCGGACGTGCTGACGAAGGCTGTGCAGCCGAACGAGGTGCTATTGCAGTTCCTCCGCCACGGACTGTTCAGCATGGTGCCTACTGCTGAACAGGA
This sequence comes from Prorocentrum cordatum, assembly GCA_963575745.1. Lineage (NCBI taxonomy): Eukaryota > Dinophyceae > Prorocentrales > Prorocentraceae > Prorocentrum > Prorocentrum cordatum. The sequence continues at coordinate 273,467 of CAUYUJ010016150.1, read as the reverse complement.
GGATGAGGAGGCACACCGTCTGCGGCTGCGCCGCGGACAGCGTGAGAGAGCCAAGGAGCGGAAGGCCCAGCGTCGGGCCGCCGTTTCAGGGCCTGCGAGCCCGTGAGGTCCTGTTGCAGCCGCTGCATGGACCTGGTGATGGCTACGGTGATGTGCGCACGCACATCGAGACGACAGTCTGGACTAGTGAGTCTGGACACTCATATTTCATATTTTTGAGCCTCAGGCCGCACTTGTGCTTGAGGTGTTTCGGCCCGTGGGCCGGTATAGGCGGTGACCGCGTGCAGCGTTTCACGCTTGTGGGAGGCGGCATCGGGGCAGCATTGTTCTCACCCAGTGTGAAGAGGGCACTCCCCTGCCCCTCTGCCGCCCGTGCCGCCTTGTGAGCATGATGCACATACTTTTCATGTTTGTGGCGTGCACGCTGCCCGCCGCCGTTTTGGCCCTAGTCCTAGGGCCCTGGGACTGCACCCGCAGTTTGACCGCCGCGCGGTCCGAGCAAAAAGAATTGCACTGACACATCCATTCCCGATGTTAGCGGGAGCCCGCGCCCAAGGCGGTTCAAGGCCTCGAGCCATTTTCCGAGCCGTCCTATATGCTGCTCACAGCCAAACACCCGCAGTGATAACAAGCCAGCACGCCATTCAAAATCACCAGGACATCGGATTCGTGTTGCTGAGCAGTCAAGGGATGAGGCGAAAGAAGGGTATATGTCCACGCAGGGGCTGGGCCCAAACGCAGACGAGGCACCCCGCTTCGGAAACCAACGGGAACATAGACTAGGAGCATTGAGGAGCGTCCACCTTCAATAACTCGGACCACAGTGATTTGATCACTCCTACGCGCGGACCGTGCTCGCACATGTTCATGCCCAGCACGAAATCGCTTCCATTCTCCTGGACAGATCGCAGAAGCTCCGCGCGGCTTAGAGACCGACCTATCATTACACCATGACGTACTCTATACTGTTGGCGCGTGGTGGCTGTTAAGCCTTCGGGGAGGGAGGGCCGCTCTCCAGGCAGCTTTTCCGACACAGACATCACCAGCTCCGTTCGGAAGTGTTTCGGTAGTTGTGAATTGGAGTGCGCAGACAGGACCTCCCGTGAGGTGACCCTGTGTCCAACGCAGGTCGACCTTCCCCGGTCTCCTGTCCAGGATTCCCCACATACGAACCCAGAAGGTCCAGCGTATTTGTCTTCACGAGGGCCTCCCGCGAGGTCCCCCGAAACCTGTCACCGCGGGCGGAAGAAGAGGAGGACGACGAGGTGGAGGATAAACATGAGAAGCAGGACTCGAGTATCCTACCTCTACCGTGTAGAACGGACCTGCCGTGGCCGACGGGGGGATGAAGGAGGAGGAGGAGGAGGAGGAGGAGGAGAAGGGAGGAGGAGGAGGAGGAGGAGGAGGAGGAGGCGGAGGAGGAGGAGGAGTGCAAGGTTTTGATACTTCCTTGCGGATCACGTGGATACCGCACTTGGTCGGGCGCGCGCTGGTCCGCCCCAGCGTGCGCACTGTTCGGCAGTGCGTTCCCGAGCAGCATATCCGCGTGGCAAACGTGCTGATGCGGTCATTCGAAGCGTTGCTGGTTCAGATATACACGCCGGTCGTTGAAAGTAGGTATTTCTGGATTCCCAGATCCTAATCTACTTCAAGCGCCTTCCTACTTCAAGAATCGGCATGCTTTTGCTGCGTTTTGTTATTATCTGGGAGGCCCTGGACCCAATCCACTACATCCGCCTTCATACTTCATGTTTCTACGTACTTCTTCCGACCGACGTGTATGAGTTCCAGCGGCGGCACAAGCGCATGTGTTTCAGGTGCAGTGCTTCCAAAAGTGGTCCCGCGCTGAAGGATGATGTGCGAGGCGCCAGC
>CAUYUJ010016150.1:261595-266595 GCA_963575745.1 Prorocentrum cordatum | reverse complement strand
AGGTGGGTCCCACGCGGATCACCTCGGGACCTCGCGGTGCCCTGGGGGCTGCGATCTGCGCAACTGTCGCCACTTTCGTGGGCTCCTGGGAGGCCCAGCGGCTCCTGGGAGGCCCAGCGGAGGTACGTCATACGCGTTTCTCTCAACGCCCCTGTGTTTCCATGTTGTATATTTGCCGTTCCTATTCTTGCTGCGCTGTTCTGAAATCACTGCTGGGTGCTCTTCTTGCGCACTGCGGGTCCTCCAGAATGCCAGTCAGCATTGAGTGGTCCTGATTATCATCGCCACATGTATAGGAAGGGTTGGGTACGTCACAGGGTAATTAAAGGAATGCGCGCTGCGCTATGACTAGGGACCCACTTCGACCCCTCATCCACAAAACGGATGCGAATTTTGAAAACGAGTGCGTGTGGTGATAATGTTACAGGCCATTTTGAAAATGAACCGCCTTCCATCCGTGAAACTGGTGCACACATTTAAAACGACTGTGCGCTGCGTTCCAGCGAAAGGTCAATTCCAAAAACCCTCCTCCACCCTTGAAACTGCTGCAAAGTTTTAGGACGAACGTGCGCAGAGCGAAGGCGAGAGCCACATTGTGAAAGGACATGCCCTATCACCTTGAATATGCTGTAAACTTTGAGGCGTATGTGCGCGGCTCTATTCAAAACGACCTTCCTTCCATCATTGAAGTTCTTGAGATTTTGTAAACCAAGTGCTCCCGCTGCAAGGGCGAAATTCACATGTTGAAAAGGACCAACTGCGTCGTGGACTAGACGCCTCTTTGGGAGGCGTCTTGGGATGCGGGGTCCTGGGGTGCGGGGTCCTGGCCGGCGGGGTGCAGGGTCCTGGGGGCGTCGATTTGGTGTCCCGTCACGACGGTGTCCCGATGGTGTCCTTTGTGCATGGGGGGCCCTGGCCCCCCCACCCAGATAGAGCGTTGTTGACCCCCAGGCTGACGGCGCGGTGCCGGCGTCCGCGGCCAACGTGGTGGCATCGGCGGAGGGTGGCCCTCTCCCTCCCCTTCCCTCCCCCCCGCTCGGGCGGCGGCGGCGGCGGCGGCCTGGTTGGCGCCCCCTCTTCCTCTTGGGTGGGTGGGTGGTCTTCGGGCTGAGGCTAAGGCAGGGCGCTGGCCGGCAGCGCTGCACTGCCACGGCGGCCTCTGAGCAGGTTGACCCAGCGTGCCCCGGGAAAAGCCCGGGGAGCATGCGGCAAGGCCAAAGGACGCCTACCGCATATATCAGCACATATAGGCTTCTTGGGGTCTCTTGGGAGGTCTCTCGGCGACATCTTGGCGGTATTTTTGGGACCTCCTTGGGCATATGAGGGACTTCTTGGGGCCTCTTGGGGGGGTCTTTGGAGCATTTCGGGTGCCTCTTGGGGGCCTGTTGGCGGTCTTGGGGGCCATCTTTCGGGAAAGAGTTCGACATGTCACTTCGGATTCCCCCTGTTGGGAGCCTCTGTAGCTCTCTTGGGAGGCCCCTTAGGCCGTCTTAGGGCTCTCTTGGGCCGTCTTTCGGTCGTCCTGGGAGCCTCTTGGTCCAACTTGGGGCGATATTTGGGGCCTCTTGGGCTGTCTTGGGCGGTCGGAAGCCTGAAAAAGCAGTCACGCCAAAATACTTCCAAAGGAACTCAAACAAATTTAGCCTCTGGGGATCCTCTTGGGTCTGTCAGGGGCAATCTTGGGGCTATCTTGAAGCCTCTTGGGGCATCGTGTGCAGATTTCCGACTGTCGCTCCTAACTTCATCCGGCACCCATGTCTCTGCCCCCAGCTTCCAAGTTCGCGACATCGTCCGTTGAGCGGTTGGCAGGCGATTCTTTCTTGCGCAGGTCTTGCATGTTAGTCATATCCGACATGAATGTTGTCGTGCTTCGATGACGTTGATATTGTCTCGCTGTGCATTGTAATCGTGATACTGTTGCTGGCAATTTGTGGGTGCTTCGACCCCACCCTGCGGCACCCTCGAAGTGCATGATGCAGGCCGATGTCCGATGTCCCACGGGATTATATGCGGGCCCATGTTGAGGCCTGCCACCACTGGATCCCGACTCCGAGGTCCTGGAGCTCCCTGGGAGGTCCTGTGGGGCGCTCCCGGGGGCGATCTCGAGGGCCCCGAAGACCGCCCCCGGGAGCTCCAGCACCCGTGGCCCCCACCTGCCTGGGCCTCGCCGGAGCATTTTTTGTCCAGGGCCCCCTGGGGCCGCTACGCGCGCGTGCGAACTCTCTCTCTCTCTCTCTCTCTCTCTCTCTCTCTATATATATATATATATATCACCTGTGACCAGAGATTTCAGCACGCCTCTGGCCGTTGGGTCGGCGACTTTACAGGAGGGGGGGAGGAGGGAGGAGGAGGAGGGGGGGGGGGAGGAGGAGGAGGAGGAGGAGGAGGAGGAGGAGGAGGAGGAGGAGGAGGGGAGGAGGAGGAGGAGGAGGCGAAGGCGAAGGCGGAGGGGTGGGCAGGAGGAGGGAGGGGGTCGCGATGAACGAGGAGGAGGAGGGAGGAGGAGGAGACGGCGGTCTCGACGTCGGCAAGGGGGAGGAGAATGAGGCAGGAGGAGGGGAGGAGGAGGAGGAGGAGGAAGAGGAGGAGGAGGAGGATGAGGAGGAGGAGGAGGCGAAGGCGAAGGCGAAGGCGGAGGGGTGGGCAGGAGGAGGAGGGGGTCGCGATGAACACGAGGAGGAGGAAGAGGAGGAGGAGGAGGAGAACGACGAGGCGGCGGCGGTCTCGACGTCGTCAAAGCAAGGGGGGAGGAGAATGAGGCAGCCAGGAGGAGGAGGAGGAGGAGGAGGAGGCGGTGGAGGAGGAGGAGGAGGAGGCGGAGGAGGAGGAGGATGCGAGATGAGCAGACACGACGCCGTCGTCGCCACGTTTTTGGCGCCGGCGTCGCCTTGGACGCCGCCGCCGTCGGCGCCGCCGCCGCCGCGCCAGGCGGCCGCCCTCGTTCGCGACCTGCTCGCGGGGCCGGCCGCCGTGGGCCCGCCGGGCGGCGCGTGAGGGCCCTGCGGCCTGCCGCCGCGGCGGCGACCCTGCGGAGCCCGCTCCGTGCTTCTGGCGCCCGGTGCAAGGCCCGCGCTTCCTCTAGCAGGGGGGGGGGGAACACACGTAGTCGTCGATGCCGAGGAGAAGATGGGAAAATGTGGGGCGTGGGGGGGACGACGAAGCTCCTAAAGATTCGGGAAAACAAGTATGGGACATCCTGGGATCTGCGTGTACGTCTTTGCGTGTCCCTGGGCCCCTTCACTCTAGCGGAACGAACAATGACAGAAACATAAAAACTCGGAGGTCCGCGCGGATTTCTCGGATCGACGCTGGGGCCTCCCTGGCGGCGCCTCCGGCGCCGCCCCTGGCGCGCTCCGCGCGCCAGGGAGGGGGTCCCGCGCGGATCCGAGAAATCTGCGAGGACCTCCGAGTTTTTTACGTTTATGTCATTGCTCGTTCCCCGTATCGTCGCTCGGGATGCCGCAAGTGCGCGCCGGGATGGTGTGGTCAGAGCCTGTCCTCTTGCGCAAGAGGGTCACAGCGCCACGTGTCTGTCTCCTGGTCTCACTCCTGAGGCGGAGGAGGAGGAGGAGGAGGAGGAGGAGGAGGAGGAGGAGGAGGAGGAAGGGGAAGGGAGGAGGAGGAGGAGAAGGAGGGAAGGAGGGGGAGGAGGAGGAGGAGGAGGAGGAGGAGAAGGAGGAGGAGGAGGAGGAAGAAGGAGAGAAAGAGTAGTCGAAATCGTCGTCATCGTCTCAACGGAGATGATTTTCATTCTACGTATCCCGCAGCAGCCCAGATAGCCGCCAACTGCGCAAAACAAATCATTGCTGTTGACACCCTGGATACGAGACTACATCCTCGTCATCCGTCCTTGGCGCAACACTGTCCAGTAAGCCGCCGTAGTTTGACAAATGACCAAGTTTGTCGTTGAGGCAGTAGGTCGGGATAGTCGGGGAGCTGTGCAGACGGGGGGTGTTGGGAGGCAGAGAGGGCGAGGCGTTGGGCAATGGTGAGTGTTGTGGTAATGCCGACCATCGGAGTGTGGAAAAGCACCAGCATTGTGGCCACAAGTGCAGTTCGGAATCGCGCAACCGCTGGCCTTATCCGAACGCGTCGATTCAAGATAGGTTGTACCACATCACTGGGAATATACCCTCTAATTTTCACGTCCGCCACATTGTAACCAAGTACGAAGCCGCTCCGAATTAAGGATGCTTGAACCGTGGAACGTTTCGTGCAACGTGTCGCATGCTTCCCGAGGCGACTTGCGGTAAGACCTTCCGGACATTGTTGGGTCTTCGAACAATTCTCCAGAACATGTCGGTAGATGCCCAATCGAATTGAGAAATGAAAGTGTTGCGTCTTCCGCAAGTGTTGCACAAATTCTAGGCACCAGAGCTATCGACCATTGTTGTCGACACTCACCTAATACCACAATTTCGTTTGCATCTATTGAGGGTAACTCGTCTAATAATCGTAAAATTGCCAATGCAGAATCTCGGGAACCCTTGGTTGGCAGAAGCTCAGGATATTGCTCCGCTGGTGGTGGGGGGTTTCCATCATGGATCCCATCGTATTGGCAATCACTGCCAATGCCCATGCCACCTATGTCGCAATCTAGTATACCGTTGGGTTGGCAAGCATCATCGTGAATCGGTGGACTGCCGTGTGGTGTAGGCCAGCGTCGGACCGGAGTCGGAGGTTTCCAAAGTCCAAGTCAAAACTATCGCGTCTGAATTGGGAGCTTGATTGTTGCATATCTTGCGGCTGGCCCAGTTCGTGCTTGGAATGGTAGTGCGTGGAATTGTGCGTCGTGGGAGTTGGGATGTAGAGGCATACCTTTTCTTGTCGGATCGGCGGGTCGGGGAAGTCCAGGTTGAGGGGTGGGCGTGGGCTGAAGCGGATAAGGGGGTCCTTAAGTGGGAATTGGGCGGTTTGGGATAGTGCATTTGCCAGGGGGTAGTGGGCGCGGGGGGGTCGTCGCGAAGGTGGAGGTTCTGTGGAGGGAGGGGGAACGGCGT
>CAUYUJ010016150.1:241595-259095 GCA_963575745.1 Prorocentrum cordatum | reverse complement strand
TCTCACGAGCCCCTGGTCGCTCATAGTCGGGATGTTCGCAGAAGATGTTACAGTCGGAGCCAGCGCCGGAGTTCGATTGATCGGAGTTCCCGTAGATTTTTGTAATGGTTGAATTGTGCATGTCCGAATCGTGCCCGGATTCGTCTTCATTATAATCGTGCGCATTTGCCCCCGAATGGAATCCCCAAAACCGAATATTCATAATTATATCGTGTGGGTCATCGTGGGAGCCCGTGCCGGAAACCGATAATGCGTGGCATTGTTTGGAAAATATGAGCCGGATTGGAAAAAAACAAAGTTTGCCCAAGTAGATTCAAAGTTGAAAATCATGATATATATATATATATATATATATATATATATATACGTGCCGACAATTTAGCGATAACTCCTTTTTCCGGCATCGCCGCTATAATGATGTCTTTCGTTATCTTTCTTCCATGTTTCTTTTCCCTCATTTTCGCCATGCCCTGCGCATTCTCCCAATCCTCCTCAGCTCTTTTTGCGGAGGCTCCTCCTTGGAGAGCCTCTGAGGGCCTCACAAAAGTTGTTTCAGGCTTTCTTAAGGCCTTCTGGAGTCCTCCTGGGCGTCTTCTGGGTGCCTCGGGGGGCTTCCTCGGGCCACCCTGCCTCCAACCGCAGTCTCCCTGACCGACCGGGTCACGATTTGGAATGCTTCGGAGGGTGTCTTGGGGCCATCTTGGGCCGCCATGGGGCTCTCTGAGGGCCGTCTTGGACCCCTGTTGTGCCGTTTTGGGGCTCTCTTGGACTGCCTGGAAGCCCTTTCGGACGGTTGTGAGGCGATTTGGAGCCTCCCAGGCGGCTTCAGACGCCCAGAAGACCGCCGTCTTGGAGCGTCGGGAAGCCGAGAAGAGGAGAACCCCAAAATAAACCAAAAACCAACAAAATCAATGATTTGTGCCTCTTGGGGCCTTCTTGGGAGTGCTCTTGGAGGCCTCTTGGGACGTTTCGGGACGATCTTTGGGGATATGACGGCTTCTTGGGGGTCGTCGTCGACAGTATTAGGGATCCTCTGGGGTGGTTTCGGGAACGTGCCACGTCCTGCGAGGCCCGGGGGGCCGCTTCGAGACCCGTCCGGAGGGTTCTTAAGCCCCAGATCCAGGGAGTCCGGTTTTAGGGGGGGGTGACGGGTGTTCCCCCCGCCCGCAAAAATAAGAAAGACAGAAAGAGGAATATATATATATATATATATATATATATATATATACAAGTGGCACGTGTGTGCCCAGGCTCATACAACAAGCTGAAGGGGCGTTTGAAGCAGGAGTGATATGCAACAGCGAAGTCGCACTCGAGCGCAAGTGGGGTTGCCACACCTTGCGATGTGTGTACCAGGGCCCCCCAGGAAGCCTCAGGAGGCCCGACTTGGATACCAGAAGAGGCTCCAGGAGGCCCCAGGATTGTGAGTGTTGTGTGTGATGTGTGCTTTGTGTGGTGCGTGCTTTTTGTGTGTTGTCGGTGTTGTGTGTGTATGTTATGTTTGTCTAGCGTGTGATGTGTTGGGCGTGATTTGTGTCTCTGTGTGTGCATGTAGTTCTGAAGCCCCAGGAGGCCCCAGGAGGCCCCAGGCGGCCTCAGCAGGCCCAGGAGAACTCCAGGAGGCTCCGAGGCGGGGTCTGGGGTACCAGAAGGTCCAGAAAGCCCCAGGAGGCCCCAGGAGGTTCCAGGAGGCCCCCAGGAGGCTCCGAGGAGGGGTCTGGGGCTCGATTTTGGGATGATTTTTCATGCGAAACCGCCATTCTCTGAGAATCGGTTTCAAAATTATTGAAATTACAATGTGTTATTGAAGGTTTTATGTTAAAATGTTGTAATTCCCATGTGTTTTTGGACCCTGACGTCACGATCTGCGTGAGGGGTGCCATCGATTTTCAGAATTCCGAGGATGTCCCGAGCGAAGCGGCCAGAAAAATCGCGAACGCGTGCGCATGAATCGCCTCTGAGCTCTACTCCCTCGGAGAGGTGCGTATGAGAATATACACACACATACATATTTATATATATATATATATATATATATATATATATATATTATATTATATATATATATATATATATGTGTGTGTGTGTGTGTTGATGAACGCGAACATTATAGAACACTATATCCTCCTAGTGTTTTCTATACAATCGTATCAACATATAGCATTGAATAGTGAAAAATAGTGAACATGAAAAATATTGAAAATAGTATAAAATAGTTTAAAATATTGAAAAAATAACAAATATCGAAATTAATAGTGAAACATAGCGACAAATAGTTTAAAACATATGGAAACTATTGAAAATAATAAAAATTGATAGAAAATGATGAAAAGTATGACGATAAAAAATATATACATTGAATAAGCATGCAAGCGTAGCAAAGCGGACACACCGCTGCAAGCAAACACGACTAAGCATGCAAGCGTAGCAAAGCGGCCAAACCGCTGCAGACATGCACAGATACAAGCAAAACGGCCATCCCGCTGACGCTAGCGCGCGCGCGGCAAGTTTTTTTGCAGGCCTGCGGCGCCAGCGGCGCGTGCAAACCTCGCAGAGAGCGGAGCGAAGCCGCCTATTATAGGGAAGTCTGTTCCAGACATGCATCGCGTGCAAGGACCTAATTCAGTCGGCGCCTCTGAAGGCGGCCCTCCGCCTGCAGAGAGAGAGGCGCACTGCAGAAAGAGAGTCCTAATTCAGCCGCCATCGCGAGTCGATCTTCGACAGCTGTTCGGAGCTTCCACTTGTCCTGCCCGCTGTAATGCTCGCGAACTCGAGGAGGAATCGTCGATTCGGCGGCTGCCCAGCACGCTGGGCGCACTGGATACCACCACGAACCACAGCGCTGCTTCACCCACATAGTCCCTGCCTCACCGTTGAGGGTCTGGCAGAGCGAGCACCTTCTGGTGGCAGACGTCATGGAGGCGGCGCGGCAGGCGGATGAGTTGTCGAGGCGGTCTCGAAAAACAAACTTGAGCCCAAAAGCGATACGGATTAGTGTTGTTTCTGTGAGTTGTTTCTGTGTGAACATGCGGCCTGACCGCTTTAAATCACGTTTTGAATCACGCTCAGAACGCTGCTTCCATGGAGGAGGACGAGGAGGATGAGAAAGAGAAAGACGGGGCGAGAAGAGAGAAGAGGAGAAAGAGGATATGAAACGAGAAGAGAACATCGCCTGGCAAAGCAGTCGCGCCGCTTCCGACAGCGATAACGACGATGGCGATCGCGGTGGCGGTTTTGTTTTTTCAAGCTTCGCGCTGGCCTTGTAATGACATCAGCGCTCTAAACCAGCATTTCGGTTGTTATGCCATATCAACAAGTAGGAACGTTCCAAGAGCCTCCTCTGTCCACAGCGCCTGTGGCTTGCAACTGTCGCAGCGCAGGAACCGAGGGGCGCCGTCCTTTCGCCGGCGTGAGGCGCCGGGGGATACCTGACAGACAAACTGCAAAGTGTGGGCAATCAACACCACGCTGCCGCCTTCTTCAGCCCCACCGATGATAAAACGCCCACCACCAAAGCGAAGTGCATCTCCAGCTTTGACGCGAGATCCTCCAATAACGACCATCGTCGAAATGCTCATAACTTCGTTGTGGTTGACGCTGTTCACCTAGCCATTTCCAAACGACAACTCTTTCTCCTTTGCGTCGTAGCAGCGAAGAGCAACACATCGTACCAAAAGTGATGTTTCAAAGGTGCGGGCGTTGTCGATGTTATCAGCGACGGCCAATGATTTTTTGTGGTAGCGCTCGGTTACCAGCGCGTCCGGGGCGAAGCCGCCACTCACAACCTGCCGCGGCAAGCGTCGGCAGAAATGGAAATTTGGGATGTGCAAGTTGCAATCCCCGCACGCGCGTTCGAACAGTAGGGCGTGGTCGCGCAAAGCCACAGCCCGATCATCTGCCTGAGCAGGGCCTCTCTTTGTTTCAAAATATAACGAAACACATTGGGCCAGCGCTGTAAAAGACGCCATTTCCTTTGCAAAGTCCGCCTTGAACTGCGCGCTTCCGTCGGTAAGTACATCCAAGGCGTGTCGGAATAGCGGCAGAACCGATATTATCCGCAAGGGCTTCGCCCCCTGCCGCCGGCCCCTTCTCTCGGAGAATGGGCCATGGAAGAGCTAAGTCATGAGGCCTTGGCGCTGTCGTGAAGCAGCATCGAAACTTCATGCGAAGCCGATTCGCAATCAGCAAAACCAACTGATCACAAGAGGGGTTACCACACCTGGCGATTGGTAAGACGTGTATGGTTTACGGGCTTGGGTACCACACCTTGCGATTAAAGGGCCGAGGGAGTTCTCGCAGTTTGGGTTGCCACGCCTTGCGATGGACGCGCGCGAAGGGTGGCACCGAATTTCAGAAATGAGGCAAATGCCTTGTGTTTTTGGACCCTGACCCCGCGGATCTGCGTGAGGGGTGGCGCCGAATTTCCGAAATGTGGCAAATCTCTTTCGTTTTTGGACCCTGGCCCGGCGGATCTGCGCGAGGGGGCACCGAATTTCAGAAACGCGGCAAATCCCGTGTGTTTTTTGACCCTGACCCCGCGGATCTGCGCGAAGGGTGGCACCGAATTTCAGAAATGTAGCAAATCCCTTGCGTTTGTGGACCCTGACCCCGCGGATCTGCGTGAGGGGTGGCGCCGAATTTCAGAAATGTGACAACCCCCCTACGTTTTTAGACCCCGACCCCGCGGATCTGCGCGAGGGGTGGCACCGAATTTCAGTCATGTGGCAAATCCCTTGTGTTTTTGGACCCTGCCCCCGCGGATTTGCGCGAGGGGTGGCACAGAATTTCAGAAATGTTGTAAATCCCTTGTGTTTTTGGACCTTGGCCCCGCGGATCTGCGCGAAGGGTGGCACCGAATTTCAGAAATGCGGCAAATCCCATTTGTTTTTTTGACCCTGACCCCGCGGATCTGCGCGAGGGGTGGCACCGAATTTCAGAAATGTTGTAAATCCCTTGTGTTTTTGGACCCTGACCCCGCGGATCTGCGCGAGGGGTGGCACAGAATTTCAGAAATGTGGCAAATCCCCTGTGTTTGTTGACCCTGACCCCGCCGATCTGCGCGAGGGGTGTCGATTTCGAGCCCCCCCAGCAATTCAGACAACGCGCCCAGGAGGTGCTAAATATTTGGTTTGGGCCTCCCCCCTCCTCGCGCGGCCAATCAACTAGTTACAGTAACCAGCAAGAAGCCGAACTGCAACACTGGAAACTACAAGCTACAACTGGCACAGGAAACTGCGAATCTTACCTAATCGTCACTAATATTAATGGCCACACTATACAATCCTAAATAACATCCGAACCTATCCTAAACAATGCTAAACAATCCTAACATACCATCACTATAACCATGTATAAATACTTATTGCTTCGCGTTCATCAAAGTATATATATATGTGTGTATATATATATATATATATATATATATATATATATATATATTGGAGTTCACGGGCCCCGGGCCCCGGGCTGGAACCCCCCTTGCACATAGGTAATTAGTGGCCCCCTCCCAGAGCGCCCCTCCAGCGGCCTCCGCGCGCTCCCGTCCGCCCAAGAAGGCTCCAACAGCGCCGAGCGAACCCCAGGATCGCTTCAAGACCTCCAAATATCGCTTCCAAAAGAGCCAAGAAGCCTTCAAACCGCCCCATGAGGCCGCCAAGAGGCCCCCCGAGAGCGCCCCGGGAAACCGAACTAGCCCTATTCCCTCGGTAAAACGTACATTTTTAGGATATCAGTTCCTTTGGACATCGGAGCGGTCAAAAAGCCCCAAGAGGCGCCCAAGGACGCCCCAATACGGCTGAGACAGGCCCAAGACGGCCCAGGAGGGCCTCCTGGGACGCTCCTCCGGCGGCCAGGGGAGGGCCAGGTAGGGCCCAGACTTGCTACCTTTGGTTCGCATTGCGGGCAATGGGGGCCTTGAGGGCTCCAAGAGGGTTCAGAAGGGGCCCCAGACCTCCCCCGAGGCTCCCAAGCTGGCCCCAGAGGCGCCCAAAGCGCCCTGCAGGTTGTCTGGAAGGTGGTTGAAGAGCGCACTGAGATTGCTTCCGGACGGGCCACGAGCGCTCGAAGACAGCCCAAGATTGTTCCTAGACGGGCACAAAGGCATTCAAGACGGTCCAAGAGGCGGCTGAGAAAGGCCCTCCAAGGGCAAACATCAAGAATTTCCGATGGGAAAACATATACTTCTTGGATATTTGTTTTCAGTCCTACCAGCGGCCGCGACGGCCCCAGAGGCTCCCAAAATGAACCCCAGATGGCCCAAGAGGCCCCCAAGAGGGTCCCCAGACGGCCTGAAGAGAGCTTCAAGCGGCACAGACGAGCTCCAACACGGCCCAAGAGAGTATCCAGGAAACCCGAGGGGGCCACCAGAGAATTCCTACATGGTCGGAGGGGGCCCCCAGAGGGCCCCATGACGGGCGAAGACGGACCCGGAACGGCCGAACTGGGCTCCCAGAGGGTCCAAAAAAGGCGGTCCAGGAGGCCGCTGAGAAGGTTCCTTGGTGCAGAAAACTAGCAGTTCCCATGGGAGAACGTACATTTCTATAATATTAGTTTCTTATGTTCCATCGGCGGCCACGTCGGCCCCAACGCCTCCCCAAATCGGCGCCACACGGTCCACGAAGCCCCCAAGAGGGCTCCAAGACAGCCTCAAGAGAGCGTCGAGCAACACAAAAGAGCTCAAACAGCCCGAGAGAGTCCCAAGGGGGCCCGAGGGAGCCACCAGAGGATAGATCCCTACATGGTCGTAGAGGGCTCCATGAGGGCCCCAAGACGGCTCAGCTACCCATGACATGCCAAGAGGGGCTTGGGACAGCCGAAATGGGTTCCCAGATGGGCCACAAAAGGCCCAAAAGGACCCCCCCACGACTGTCCAAGAGGCCGTTGAGAAGGCCTTCCAAAGGCAAAATCAAGTATTTATTATGGAAATAACGTATATGTCTGCGAGCTTCGCTTTTCAGTTCTACCAGCGGTCGCGACGGCCCAACAGAGTACCAAAATGGGCCCCAGACGGCCCCAGAAGCCCCAAAGAGGGGTCCAAGATGGGCTGAAGAGAGCTCCAAGCGGCACAGACGAGCTACAAGACGGCCCAAGAGAGCCCCCAGGAAACCCGAGGGGGCCACCAGAGGATCCCTACATGGTCGGAGGGGGCCCCAGGAGGGCCCCAAGACGGGCTCAGGTTCCCAGGACGGGCGAAGAGCTCCCCACAAAGAGCCAAGAGGGACCCAGAACGGCCGAAGTGGGCCTTCAGACGGGCCAACAAAGGCCCCAAAGGACTCCAAAGGAAGGCCCGGAGAGGCCCCAGAGACTGCCACCATGCTTTCAAAAAGACTCCTGGCACGCGTTCCAGTAGGCACCCGTGTATTGGGTGCGTTGAGAGAAGAGAGGAGGAGGAGGAGGAGGAGGAGGAGGAGGAGGAGGAGGAGGAGGAGGAGGAGGAGGAGGAGGAGGGAGGAGGACAAAGTGGACGAGGAGGAGGAGGAGGAGCAGCAGGAGGAGGAGGAGGAGGATTGTTGTGATGGTGATGGTGAAGGTGGCCGTGACGGTGACGATGAAGATGACGGGGATGAGGATGACAATGACGACGAGGATCATGACCCGAGCTAGAACTTGAGCGGGCGCGAAGCGCGCGCGATGGTTCTAGTGTGTATATATACATATGTATATATATACATATATATATATATATATACAAATATACATATATATATATGTGTATATATACATATATATACACATGCAAACATATACATACATACATATATATATATATATATATGATTGGGAGATGTTTCGGGTACAGGCGTCGTTTTTTCTGTTTTCCCGCCCCTGGGAGGCTTCGGAATTTGAATGTATTAAGAATTAGAATCAAGAGACAAAACAAATCGAACTCTGATTTGATGTGTTTGATTATTTTGTTCTTTTTTATTATAATTCCTGGTGGCTTCAGAAATCCAATGATAATCTCCCAAGTGGGAGGCTTCGGGAATTTGATTTTGTTCAAAAATGAGGAAAATTCAAAAACAGCAATAAATGAGAATAGAACTCATATTCAGATTTGATTGATGAAGTTGTTTTTGTCTTGCTTCTTTTTTTTTTGAAAGTATTATTCCTGGGGGGCCTCAGAAATCCAATAACAATTTCCCAATTGAGAGGCTTCGGAAATTTAAAACTTTATATCTATACATATATCTACACATACATACATACATATGCATACATACATACTTATACATATATATATATATATATAGATAAGCAAATCATTATTCCGTCGGAAGGACCCCACATGAGAATCCTCTGGACGAATCTGGAAAAAAAACCTCACCGTCGTCCTCGTGGTTGGTGAGGCGTCCTGGCTATCTCTTCTGCGTATATTTCTTCTCGCCCTGGCGCGGGCCCTCCCCCCGTTCCCTACGTTGCCCCCGACCTCGTCCTCCTGTTTTGGCTCCGGATATTCAGAAAGTAGCCCGGGAGTGGTGTTCTGGGAACACGAGGAACACGAAGTGGCCTACAGTTGGCTCCGGGCATTCAAAATGTGGCCGGGGAGTGGTGTTCTGGGAGCACGAAGAACACGAAGTGACCTACAGTTGGCTCCGGGCATTCAAAATGTGGCCTGGGAGTGGCGTTCTGGCAGCGCGAGAGCCCAAAGGTGGCGACAGCTACAGGAATTGGATGACCCGCTCGGATTAGTAACATGATCCGCGGGCCCCATAGGGAGGGGGTTCCCGCTTGAGTTTTCTTCGCAATTCATTCACAAATGTGGCCTGGGAATGGCGTTCTGGCAGCGCGAGAGCCCAAAAGTGGCGACAGCTTAAGGAATTGGACGACCCGCTCGGATTAGTAACATGAACCGCGGGCCCCATAGGGAGGGGGCTCCCGCTTGAGACTTCCTCGCAATTCACTCACAGATATGACCTGGGAATGGCGTTCTGGCAGCGCGAAAACCCAAAAGTGGCGACAGTTACAGGAATTGGATGACCCGCTCGGATTAGTAACATGATCCGCGGGCCCCATAGGGACGGTGCTCCCGCTTGAGACTTCTTCGCAATTCATTCACAGACGAGGCCCAAGGCGAGCGAGTGAGTGAGAGAGGGACTGACTGGTGATGATGATGATGATCATCATCATCACACTCTGTCACGCGCACACTTATCATCATCATCATCACCATCATAATAATATGTGAGTGATGATGAGTCAGTGAGTGAGTGGGTGAGTGAGTGAGTGAGTGAGTGCGTGAGGGATGATGAGTGAGTGAGTGAGTGAGGAATGAGTGATGATGATGGTGGGTTCCTGTTCTTGCGCGGGGTGTCCAGAGAAAACAAGAACCCCACTTTGGATGAAGGGGAAAAATTGAATACCGATTTTGATTGTTTTGATTATTGTGATGTTTTGTGATTTCTTTGAAAGTCTTATTCATGGTGGCCTCAAAAATCAAATAAATAATTTCCCAAGGCTTCAAGAATTTGAAATGCAAAAAAAAAAAATATCAAATTCGAAATTCGATTATGATTTTTTCCTGGGGACATCAGGAAAGCGGGGGGCACGAGTAGTCAGCGGGGGACACGGTGGAGGAGGAAGAACTGGAGGGCGAGTATAGGGAAAGGGCGAGGAGTCAAGAACGAGGGAAATACAGGAAAGGGAGCAGAGCACTACTTATCCTCACCCTGTTGTCACAATCATTCGGTCTTTCGCGTAATTGTCGCGCCGCGACGAGGTTCTGGCTCAAGTCAAACGAGGTCTCAGCCCAAATGGGACATCCCAAAAAGGGCACGAAAGCCTGTCGGGCAAAACTGAAACAAAACGCTGGCTACAAGGCAGAAAAAACGCCTTCACCAGTTTATGATCCAGCCCCGAACGCGGCGCTTGATGGCGGAGGGCGCCCGTGCGGCTGCATTGAAGCTCAAGCGCCGGCTTGAGCAGGTAGCCAAAAAGCACCAGACCGACGCAGACAACCTCAAGACCTTGTGGGTCGTGTCAGTTCCACCATTTAATATAGCTGCATCTTCCGCAGGCGGCGGCCCAACGTGCATTTCCGCAGCGCCAGTGCCGCCAAGGGCGCTGCAGAGGCCCACCGCGAGGATGCCAAGGAGGCGCGGGCGGAGGCGAAAAAGTTGAAGAAGGCTTATTTGGAGGATCGGGAACGCAATCTGGCGACATAGTACCCCCTGCAACAAGAAAGCCCCAAAACAGTTTTTTCCTTTGGCGAGTGCTCCATGTGTCGCCTGTTTGCGTTCCCTCCGATGAGAAGAAGGAGAAGGAGCAGACGGCAAAAAAACTGGCCAAGACGGCGGCGAATCTGAAGGCAACGTCGTTCAATATTGGCACGAACCTGAGGAGAGACGAGGAGCTGAAGAAAGAAAAGAAACGCAACGCCGACCTCCAGCGCCGCCTGCGCACCGCGCAGCAGAGCTACTGGGAGGCCAGACAAGAACTGGAGTGCTGGGGGGCGTGAGCAGCGCAGAGAGCCAAGCGAGCGCGGGTCGTCAGGCTCGCTGAACAAAGGGCATCTGATTTTCGGATGCTCTCAAAGGAAAGAGCGACGAAAGGAGCCGCCAGGGGACCACGAGAAGAAACGCAACCCCGCTTCAAGAATGCACGCCCTTATCTCGCAAGTTATGCGTTTCATATAGTTCTGGGTGTGTTTACGCAAATGTGAAAATTTGGCGTTCGATGTTTTTGCTGCGTTTGTAGTTTCATTCAAAGCAAGCGACTTCAAAGAAAAGGAACGCAACCCAGCTTGAAGAATGCACGCCCTTATCTCGCAAGCGACGCGTTTCATGCAGTGTTTGCGGCGTTTTGAAGCATATTGAAAATAAGATGATCAATGTTTTTTGTTGGGTTTGTAGTTTCATACAAAATAAGCAAATTCAAGGGAAAGGAGCGCAACCCCGCTTGAAGAATGCACGGCCTTATCTCGCAAATGATGCGGTGCATGTAGTTTTCTGTTGCGTTTGGAAGAATATGAAAAATGAGGTGTTCGATACTTTTCTTGCATTTGTAGTGTTTCATTCATAACAAGCACATTCAAGGGGGAACGAACGCAACCCCGCTTGAAGAACAACGCCTTTGCTTCGCAAGTGGCGCTTTGCATGCCGCGTTTGAGTCGCGTTGGAAGGCATTTGCGACGTCCTGGGGGCCGCTTTGGAACCACCCTAGGCGACACGTGGGCCGTCTTGGAAACATCTCGGGGCCGCCCCATTGGGAGCCGCATAGACCGTTCCGGGGCCATCCTAGGGCGTCTTCGGGATAAAAGGGGCAGAAAGGCCACCAGCAATGGGCGCGCCGAGCACCCCTGGAGGGAGCTGCAGGAGACCCTGGAGAGAGCTCAGGAGAGCACACAGGAGAGCGCCCAGCAATGCAGCCAGGACGGGGCCCAGACATGGGATCACGAATACATGTGATCTCGTAGTTGTTAGGCTCAAACCAGCGAGCGCTGCGGCTCGTAACTGCAGTATTCACAGTCAGCACTAACCCATCGGTCGAGCACGCGTGCCCCCCGTGCGGGACACGCCCACCCACGTCTCAGATTCACAGCGTGCGCCCCATAGGTCTAGGTCGATGTCTTCTCCGCGGGCTTCGCGCGCAGGCTCGGCTCATTCGGGCGATGATTCTGGTTCTTTCACCTTCGAGGCCGAGAGCCTGGAGGACCTGCGCGACTTCTACGGGGAGAATTGTTCCACCGATCCCATTGCAGCCAGCGTGCCGCGCGACGTGGGGGCCGCCCCCGCCGCCGAGCCCTTCGACGCAACGCCGCGCGGCGCCGCTGCTGGGCCACCCACGACGAGCTTTATGCCAGCGGGGAAGACAGCCTGGAACGACTTGCGCGTGGACCTGCGGGCCACGAACGCCGCGCTTTTACCGGGGCCAGGGCTGCATCCAGCATGAGCCAGGGCGCGAGGTGAAGCTGTCCAGGGGGCACTTGAGAGCTGCGCCCGCCGCGGCGAAGGCGTGGGGGCGCCTTCTGTTCGGCGAGCCAGGGGAAAGCATTCGGCCGTCGTCGCCGCGCGCCCCCTCGCAGACCACGGAGAAGAAGAAGAAGAAGAATGAGAAGAAGAAGAAGAAGAAGAAGAGGAAGCCGCGGCGCGCCGCCGCCAGCTGCAACCCAGCCAACCCCGTGGATCTGGGCGAGCTCGACGCCATCATTCGCGAGAACGGCAAGCAGCTCTGCACCCCCCTTCAGCGCCGGCAGAGGAACCGCCATGGCAGCGCGGGCAAGGAATGCGTGAGAGATGCGCCTTGCCGCTGCATTGCCGCGGGGCAGAGCAGTGCCGAAGCGGAATCAGGCCCGAACTTCGCGGGCGCCGTGCGCGGCGCGGGGGTCGCGGAGATTGCAGCGCAGCCCCGCCCCGACCGCGGGACGCGCGCGCTCGATGCGAGCGCCGCGTGCGACGAGGACTGGGTGGAGATCTGCCCGACCTGGCGGGAGAGGAGGCCCTTGCCCCCCGGGTACTTCAACCGCCTTGCAACCGAGGTTTGTGCCCGCGGGGGGCTTGCGCGCGCTCCGACGTGGGAACTTGAGCGACGCCAGCGATGGGTCAATCTGCTGCGCTCTGGCGAGTCCCGCACGCGCGTAGCCCCCTCTCCGAATGGCCGCGAGGCAGGACACGGGTTCGCCATCCATTTCCCTCGCCCCAGATTTCGCCGCGAAGCTGAAGTCCTGGACGATTCGGAGGTGGACGATGTGAGATGTTTGTCGACGACGCGGACCGAGGAGGAGGATGAGGGTTCATTCAGGCCTTGGCCGTGCTGGCGCGTTCTTTGTTCGGGCGAAGTTCAGCACTGCACGCACGTGGCTGGCCAGACCCTTTAGCACGCGGTGTGGCGCGCTGCTGCCCCCGATCGCTTCGAATAATATTACATGAACAACCGGCGGTTTCGCCGTTCGTTTGCCGCGGCGAAGCTGCGACTCCTGGGCTCGGGCACGTCGCCCAACGAGGCATTTCGCAGCTGCGTCAACCGTTGGTTCAGAAATCAACCTGAAGTGTTTGCACAGACCATCCGATTGCAGCTCCAGGCGAATTTCCTCGCCTGTCTTCTGACGCACAATACTGCTCTACATTCGCGTACTCTCAGACGGATGCGCCACGTTGACCTGCTGTTCCACGCAGTGGCGACGATGGCGATCGCGGACGAAGAATGGGCGGAATTCATTCGGCGCCCGCTTGCATTCCCAGTCGAAGCAGCGAAAGAGAAAAAGCGCCAGGCAATCAAGGGGCGCGCGCTGCAGGGCAAGGCGCAGGCCAAGAGGCCTCGCAAGCGCACTGTCTTCACTTCGAAGCGGAAGCCGACGGCGGCGACCCCGCCTAAACGGGCGAGGGCCCCGCCTCGGAAGCGGCCAGCCGCGAGCCTTCACTAGAGGCCTCGCTCTGCCTCGCTTGTCGATCGCACTGGCCGCCCGCCCTCGCCTCCGCAGTCGATTTCCGCCCCTTGAGAACAAGTCTGGAAACGACGCTTGCTCCTGAGAGTCTCTGGGATCTTCTGAACGCCTTTGGGGCTTCTGAAATTTTCTGAGAGCATATGAAACCTTCTGAGGGCGTTTGAGGGCTTCTGAGAGCCTCTGAGAGCCTGGCAGCTTCTGTGAGACTCTGAGACCCTCGGGGTGACAGCTCCTCAAAACCTTCTGAGACACCCTGAATGCCTCTGTGAGCTTCTGAGAGCTTCTGAAGGGCCATGAGGGCTTGTGCGAGCCATTGAAAACCTCTGAAGGCCCCTGAAACTTTTGAAAGCTTTCGAAGGCTTCCGAGAGCCCTTGGGAGCCCCTGAGAGCTTTTGCGAGACTCTGACAGTGGAAAAGCTTGAACACGACGCCTGCACCCAAAACACACCCACCATGATTCTAGAATACATCTAGAATACACACACACATATATATATATATATGTATATATATATGTGGTGGCTTAAAAGAAATGATCGAGTCACCTCCGTACTATTACCCAAGATTGGAGGGGATATTGGAATTGAACGCGTGGTACGCCCCCATTTCAGAGAGACGCGTGGCAGCCAGAGTTGGATGAACGCACGTTGCAGTCGGAGATGTTGTCGGCCCCAGGGTCGAAAGGTTAGAAAGAGCGTGTTTTGCTCACTGATGGTGACTGGGGCAGAAAGCCAGGGGTGTCATTGGGAGTTTTCAACCAGCCCCCCCCCTTTCTTTCGAAAACCGGGGGGGGGTCACTACCAGTTCGAACCCCCCTCTTTTTCCCCCGGTCCATTGTGAAAACGAGGGGGGGCTACCGGTTCGAAGCTCCTTCTGCCCCCGGTCCAATCCATCATGGAAAAGGGGGGGCCATTCCCCTCGACAACCGGGGGGAGCCACTGCCGGTTCGAACCCATCCCCCCAGTCGATCATGAAAAGGAAGGGTGTCACTGCCGGTTCGAAAACCCCCCCCCGCCCGGTCCGGCCCATGCATCACGCACAGAGGTGGGGATTATTACCGGTTCGAACTGCCCCCCCCCCCCCCTCGGGACAATAGTTGGAACGGTGGCGGGGATGGGCGGTGGAGGGGCATTGGTCCTTGCGTATTTGGACGATATTTACGTCGTATGTGATCCTGATGAAAATGCGTGCGTATGTATTAGCGACGGCGCGCCACGAATTATCTACATCTCGTCGCATCGGCGTCAATGTCGGTAAACTTGCGATATAGGGGCCGACAATAGCATCACGTCCAGATAACTAACCGACATCCCACCCGACGCATGAAAATGCGACGCAGCAGCTTTCGAACGGGGGGTTAAGATCCTTGGCGCACCGTTCGGAACGGAAGCTTATGTCGGCGGAGCATCTGGGGCGCGTCTGGTCTGTGAGAAGGTGAATTTGTTACAATGTATTCCCGAGCTCCTCTCTGTACAGGCAGCGCGGTTCATGCTTTACTTTTGCGTCGTGCTCAGAGTCGAACTACCTACTCCAGACGTTACCACCGCACTTGGCGCGCATCTCTACGGCGCCCTACGACCACAGCATCGCGAAGGCCTTGCGGCCAGCGCCGCCGACCCTGAATGGTGACGAACGACGAGCGTTTTCAGGGGCCTCGTCGGGGTAGTTCGGCGGCCTTTTGGGAAGCTTTGGGGGGTCGCTTGGAAGCCTCGTGGGGGCCTCTTGGGTCACTGGGGGTCTCTTGGGTGTTTGGGTTTTTTTCTTGTTGCGAGCTTTTTTAGGGACCTCTGGGGGCCTCCTGGGAGCTTCGGCTCCTCCTTGGAGCCGTCTTGGAGGCCTCTTCGGCTGTCTTGGAGGCCTCCTGGTCGGTCTCAGGGCCCTCTTGTGTCGTTTTGGGGTTTTCTTGGAGGCCTTTTGGGCGATATTGGGGCGGTCTTGGAGACTTCTGGGCCCTTTTTGGAGCGTCGCGAAGCTGACGAGGCGAGAATGCCGAAATCCTTCAAAAGCTTAAGGGGGATCGATGAGATTTTTATTCCTTGGGGCCTTCTTGGGCGCGCCCTTGGAGTGGGAATTTCTGAAGCTGTCCGGAGGCCATCGCGACTTGGACCGATACTTCAGCGATCCGCGTCCCTCGGGGGCATTTTTGCTACGTCTAGGGGATTGTCAGGGCTCCCGAACCGCCCGGAGGGGAGTCGTATCTGACCCGGGCCCCTCCCCGGGACACCCGAGGACACCTCCCGCGCCCGCCCCTTGTAGTTGAGTCGAAGGGAAGGGGCCTTCCCTTCGACTCAACCACAGCGCTCAATTTCGCTGCGGCTGGCGCGCTCGAGGAGGAAAGTCCGGTGAAAGTGGAAGCAGCGGCGTCAGGCTTAGAAAAGGGAGGGAGCCCGCGACGGCGACGGCGACGACGGCGACAATAATGACCATGGCGACGACGAGTCACACGGAACAGTTTCTTCCACACGTTGACAGGGTCGGCGGGTTTTGGAAACATCACAATGATTATTTAACATTTTTACTCCCGACGTTTGGCGTTTCGATGAGCGCGGTGTTACGTGCGATAATGTGGGTTGCACAAGCAATTGTTGCGGTTTGGGGGCATGGGCCTACGTGACTCGGGGCATGGGCCTGGGCGATTTCACAAAGATTCCTCCACCAGTATTTTGGGCGAGCAGGGCGGTTTCGTTCCTGCATTTAGCGCAGCGGTTCTCAGGCTTAGCTCGAATTCCACATTACGACTATCTAGTATACGCCGGCTGGGCAATCACTGTGTGGTTTTAGGTGCCTTGTGGACGCAGAATAAATTGAATGATATGCGTGAACGAACGAACGAAGCAGCTGAACGCAGAATGCGTGTGGGCAAGAAAAGGGGGCGGGAGCAACGACACGCCAAATGCGCGCCAGCAGTGACAGTTGCACACCAAATGCGTGCACAAGGCGGCCAGGACGCGCCAAATGCGCGCCGGGAGGACGGAGGAGAGGAGAAGGAAGATGAGCATGAAGTCATTGTTTTGCAGCCTGCCAAGGTACAGTGGCAATCAATAGTTATTACAGCCATTCTTCATCGTTGTCGTGAGAGTGGCGGCCAAGAGCAAGTTTCGTAACAAATGCGATCCTAACAGATTCGTTTGCGAGGCAATCCAATAAGTCTGATTCTGGAACAAATATCGGATTTGTTTGTATAATTTTTTTGCCCACTCGTGCCTTGGACGTCCGGGGGCCCGAACGCACGAGTCGGTGGAAGGTCGCATGCTGTTTGGTTGAAAAGTCAATTGTCTCAACAAATCGTCATCGCTTGATCTTCCTATCTTCCCAAACCATATTAATTGATACTTCAACAATTGCGAACTATACTTAGATGTCCCGGCTCTGAGCAAAATTGTTTTATTTGATATTCTAGATTCTAGACACGTACGAATTAGGAAATTTCATGATTTGGCGAAGGCGCGTTTGGAATCCATCCAATCTCTTTCTGTTTCGTTTGTTCAGCCAGGCTGCATTCAAAGAATACATTACTCTGCTTGTAATCAGCGCCAACACTTCAAGTTTTCGTTGTATAGGTATTGCCAAATGTTTCCATGTTCTCGCGTATCTTTGGAATTCTTTACGCTTCGCGTATCCCCACCGGCCCATCTCACAGCAGCAACTCTAGCGAAGCATGCTGACAGTCGTGTTTTTCAGGCGTGTGTCCGCTTGGCCCCGCATATCTTTCCCTTGTTTCTCCTTCCTCCTGCCTCCTTGTACATTTTCCTTGTGGAGGGTTCGGACGAGGAGGGAGAGAAAGCGCTCCTCGTGATTTGAGTCGTTTGGGGTTTCTCGTCCTGGTGTGGGTCATTCGGGCCCTTCTTCCTGGTGTGAGTCGTTCGGGCTCTTCGTGGTGTGAGTCGTTCGGGCTCTTCGTTTTGGTGTGAGTCGTTCGGGCTTCTCGTGGTGTGAGTTGTTCGGGCCCCTCATCTTGGTGTGACTCGTTCGGGCCCCTCCTCCTGGTGTGTGAGTCGTTCGGGCTCCTCGTGGTGTGAGTCGTTCGGACGCCTCATCCTGGTGTGAGTCGTTCGGGCGCCTCGTCCTTGTGGTGTGAGTCGTTCGGGCTCTTCGTGGTGTGAGTCGTTCGGGCCCCTCGTC
>CAUYUJ010016150.1:214989-241495 GCA_963575745.1 Prorocentrum cordatum | reverse complement strand
TATGTGCCGACGTTTCGGGCTGGTTGAGGTTTATGATGGGACTCGTCGCATTTTCCTTTCGGTTACCAAACAGAAAAAAGATTCGTCAAAATGAACGGCACACCGGTATAATCGCATCGTGGACGATAATAATAAAGAAAACGGGCGATATAATTTCAAATCACAATAATAATTATTTTTTTTGCGGCGTCCACATTTTAATAACAATTGGAGGTTTGCGACGCACCTTATGCTTACAAAATTGTCAGTTTCTCTTGGAGAGCTGATGTTATGTGATATATTTTCTAAAGGGTTTTTCCGTGGCACGGCACGAAGAGAAAGAAGAGGAAGAGGAAAACAATTTTCTATTTTTTTCTGCCAGCACGTGATGTTATTATATAACGCGGTTCAGGTCGAACACAGAGACGCGGAATCAAAAGGCGAAAAATAGGCACCCAAAACCAGACAACGAAAGACACGTACCAACAGAAACGTATGAACATTGCCCAGACGCAGAAGCTGACCCATATACGACGAGAGAACTGCCATGCCAAATACATATAAGAATTGAAGCTGTGCCGCCGAATTAGCACCACATTGAAATAACAAATTGATGAGCCTCTATAAGGCCCTAGCCGTGTTACAGAAAAGAGTTCGTCCACTGAACAACAGAAGTGCCACCGACAATACATTTGGAAAATATTTGTAAAAATCAGCATGCAATGCAATCCAGACCAGGATTAAAAAAAACAATCAAAAAACACTTGGTCCTGTCTCTAATCAACATAAAATGCCGGAAGAAGACAGGAAGAGGAAAGGACAAGCAAGATACAAACATATACAAACATACAAAACATATAAAACATACTTAGCGCTCTTGTCACCTGGTCCGACGCTGGGGCGCAGGGTTCCAAAACATTAACTTTAAGAACAAATGGTGCGCCCAAGCCGTGGGGTGAAGGGCCTAAATGGGCACGCAACCCTGGCACCTCCAACCCAAGGTATGGGACGGAACTTCAGGAAGATGAACAGCAAATATACGCCCAAACCGAGGGGTGGAAGGCTGAGATGGGCTCGAACCAATGATACCCTCTATATTGTTACGCCTCTGCCCGAGGCCCCAATAAAACTGGATGCGTAGCCGATGCGAGACGAGTTCACCCAGATCTAGCCAACGTCCACCCGATTGAAACCCTCGTCAATCATGAGACGTGCCCCTCAAGCGCCACGAGGAGGCATCCCGGTGTTACGCCAAAGCGCAGGTTGAGCCAAGAGGATCTCCGCGCCTTGGGCCACATGTGCTTGAGCGAGGAGGAGAAGGAGGAGAGGAGGAGGAGGAGGAGGAGGAGGAGGAGGAGGAGGAGGAGGAGGAGGAGGAGGAGGAAAGGAGGAGTGGGGGCGCAGGGGAAGCAGGGGGGAGCGACAAAAGGAGCAGGGGGGAAGAGGAGGAGGAGGAAGGCAAGGAAGGGAGGAGGGAGGGAGGAGGAAGAGGAGGAGGAGGGGAGGAGGAGGAGGCGGAGGAGGAGGAGGAGGAGGAAGAGGGAGGAGTGAGGAGGAGGCCAGGAGGGGAGAAGAAGAGGGGGAGGGGGAGGAGGAGGAGGAGGCGGAGGGAGGCAGGAGGAGGGGAGGGAGGAGGGAGGAGGAGAACGAGGAGGAGGAGGAGGGGAGGAGGAAGAGGAGGAAGAGAGGGAGGAGGAGTAGGAGGAGGAGGAGGAGGAGAAAGAGGAGGAGGAGGAGGAGGAGGAGGAGGAAGAGGAGGAAGAAGAGGAGGAGGAGGAGGAGGAGGAGGAGGAGGAAGAGGAGGAAGAGGAGGGAGGAGTGGGACAGAGAACCTCCAAGGTAAGCGCTGGCTCCAAAGAAGTAGTGGGAAGATCCCCGGGGCGCGAAACACCATTCGTGCTGCAAACTGTTGCAAACCAACGGGTCGTTGGAGGGGTCTTTTTCGACTCCTGGGAGGGCTAAAATTCGACACCCCTCACGAGGATCATGGCCCCGACGGGGGGAGGCAGAAAATTGCCTCTTCTTTGAAGAATCATTGATTTTACTAAGGTTTTGGCCCCATTTTGGCCTTCTGAGGGGGCAGCGCTAATTAACGCTCCCCTCTTCTTTGAAGCCAAAATCATTGATTTTACTAAGGTTTTGGCCCCATTTTGGCCTTCTGAGGGGGCAGCGCTGATTAAAGCTCCCCTCTTCTTTGATCGATTTCCTCCAAGATGGCCCGAAGAAGCGCCCAGGAGGCACCAAGAGGCCCCAAGATGGCCCCAAGATAGCCCCAAGAGGCCCCCAGGAGGCCCCCAAGAGGATCCCAAACGGCCCAAAGAGGCCCCCCCGAGGCACCCAAGACGCCGAAAAGCCCCTCAGGACGACCCTCCACTCGCCTGGGCGTCGTTTCTGGACGGGCTGGTGGGGATACGCGAAGTGTAAAGAATTGTTGCAAACCAGTTCCGAGCCCCAACTTCGGCGCAACAAATTTAACTCAGTTCCTCTCCGGACCCGAGAGTGCAAAATTATCCCGGCAAAACAACCTAACATCGATGTGTAGAAGCATATCTGAAAGCATTCCCCTTAAGATTCAGATGAAAATCCAGTTGTAGAATTCTGCTGTTCTCGCAGTCGTAGTCGCATTCGCGATGACAGTCGCAGCGGCAACGGCAGTCGCAGTCACAGCCTCAGCCTCCTCAGCCTCAGCCTCAGCCTGCCTCAGCCTCAGCCTGCCTCAGCCTCAGCCTCAGCCTGCTTCAGCCTCAGCCTCAGTCTGCCTTCAGCCTCGGCCTCAGCCTCAGGCTGCATCAGCCTCAGCCTGCATCAGCCTCAGCCTCAGCCTCAGCCTGCCTCAGCATCAGCCTGCCTCAGCCTCAGCCTGCCTCTGCCTCAGCCTCAGCCTGCTTCAGCCTCAGCCTCAGTCTGCCTTCAGCCTCGGCCTCAGCCTCAGCCTGCCTCAGCCTCATCCTGCCTCGGCCGCAGCATCAGCCTGCCTCAGCATTCAAAATGTGGCCCAGGAATGGAGTTCTGGGAACTAGAAGAACACGAAGTGGCCTACAGTTGGCTCCTGGCATTCAAAATCATGCCCAGGAATGGAGTTCTGGGAACTTGAAGAGCACGAAGTGGCCTACAGTTGCTCCGGGCATCCAAAATGTGGCCCGGGAATGGAGTTCTGGGAAGTCGAAGAGCACGAAGTGCCTACAGTTGGCTCCGGGCATCCAAAATGTGGCCTGGGAATGGAGTTCTGGGAGGTCGAAGAGCACGAAGTGGCCTATTCTCATGGTTGGCCTCGTCATACAAAATGTGGCCCCGGGAATGGAAGTTCTGGGAAGTCGAAGAGCACGAAGGTGGCGTACAGTTGCTCCGGGCATCCAAAATGTACGCCGGGAATGGAAGTTCTGGGAAATCGAAAAGCACGAAAGTGTGTGACTTATGCAAATTATCCCGGCAAAGCAACCTAACAGCGATGTGTAGAAGCATATCTGAAAGCATTCCCCTTAAGATTCCGATGAAAATCCAGTTGTCGAATTCTGCTGTTCTCGCAGTCGTAGTCGCATTCGCGATGACAGTCGCAGCGGCAACGGCAGTCGCAGTCTCAGCCTCAGCCTCAGCCTGCCTCCTCCTCCTCCTCCTCTTTCTCCTGCTCCTCCTCCTCCTCCTCCTCCTCCTCCTCCTCCTCTTCCTCCTGCTCGTCCTCGTTCTCGTCCTCCTCGTCTTGCTCGTCCTCCTCCTCCTGGTGCTCTCTCCTCCTCCTCCTCCTCCTCCTCCTCCTCCTCCTCCTCCTCCTCCTCCTGGTGGTTCTCGTTCTCCTCCTCCTGGTGCTCTCCCCCCCCCTCCTCCTCCTCGTCCTCCTCCTCCTCCTCCTCCTCGTCCTCCTCCTCCTCTTCCTCCTCCTCCTCCTCCTGGTAGTCCTCCCCCTCCCCTCCTCCTCCTCCTCCTCCTCTTCCTGGTCGTCCTCGTTCTCGTCCTCCTCGTCTTGCTCGTCCTCCTCCTCCTCCTGGTGTTCTCTCCTCCTCCTCCTCCTCCTCCTCCTCCTCCTCCTCCTCCTTGGTAAAAAGGTGAGCGAGTTGCCTCGTTCTCCGCCTCCTGGTACTCGCCCCCCCCATCCTCCTCCTCCCTCCTTCAAAGATCCCTCGTCCTCCCCCTCCTCCTCCTCCTCGCTCCTCTCCTCCTCCTCCTACTCCTCCTCCTCCCTCCTCCTCCTCCTGGTACTCCTCCCCCTCCCCTCTTCCTCCTCTTCCTCCTCTTCCTGGTCGTCCTCCTCCTCCTGGTCGTCCTCCTCCTCCTGCTCGTCCTCCTCCTCCTCCTGCTCGTCCTTCTTCTCCTGCTCCTCCTGCTCCTCGTCCTGCTCCTGCTCGTCCTCCTGGTCTTGCTCGTCCTCCTCCTCGTCGTGCTCTTGCCCCTGCTGAAAATGTGGCCCAGGAATGGAGTTCTGGGAAGTCGAAGAGCACGAAGTGGCCTACAGTTGGCTCCGGGCATTCAAAATGTGGCCCGGGAATGGAGTTCTGGGAACTCGAAGAGCACGAAGTGGCCTACAGTTGGCTCCGGGCATTCAAAATGTGGCCCGGGAATGGAGTTCTGGGAACTCGAAGAGCACGAAGTGGCCTACAGTTGGCTCCGGGCATCCAAAATGTGGCCCGGGAATGGAGTTCTGGGAACTCGAAGAGCACGAAGTGTGTGACTGTTGCATCCGGCCCTCCAGAATGTGGCCCGGGAATGGAGTTCTGGGAACTCGAAGAGCACGAAGTGTGTGACTGTTGCATCCGGTTATTCTAAATGTGGCCCGGGAATGGCGTTCTGGGATCTCGAAGAGCACTTTGTGTGTGACTGTTGCATCCGGGTATTCAGAATGTGGCCTGGGAATGGAGTTCTGGGAAGTCGAAGAGCACGAAGTGTGTGACTGTTGGTGAAAAACGAGCCCGGCACCCTGCCGCCCGGCAACTCCCCAACACCTGCCCGGACCCCCCTGTGGAGTGATCTGTGAGCTCTTTTGAGTCAACTAGGAACCTATCAGTCTTCGCTGTTAGGTAAAAACGATCCCCCCCGGAAAACCCCAACGGCTCCCCAACGGCTGCCCAGACCCCCCTGTGGAGTAATGTGCTGCTCTCTTTTTACACCACTAGAAACCTACCAGTCTTCGATGTTAGGTAAAAACAGAACCTCTCACGGGCGAGAACAGGGATTAAACATTGGCATCAGTCACTCTCCAGCGTTCGTAACCTCAGAGAGCTTTCTGTCCGTCGCAACCACTCTGCACAATCGGAACAATGCAGCAATGCCCCATAGTTGTTTTGCCCAACTTCCTGAGGGAGCAATAAGCGAAGATATTCGAAATATACGATTCGTCGTGGCACGCGTCCTTGGGCCAATTGTTCAGAAATTTTGCACAACTGCAAGAAGAGGCGTCATTTCCTAAACATATTCTGAAGAATGCATGTCGGCGCCCCGGCTGCATGACTCAGTTCCGGAATGTGTGCGAACGCCATCGCTGTGTCAATACGATCATATTATGGTGCTTTTTGGTGTGGGTGTTGATTTGCCTGTTGACTTTCGTAATCAAATTGATAATGTATGTCGCAATTGAAACAGATTCGGGCCAAAAACGTTGCTCGAATCGGAGATGCACGACCGTGAGCACGACCGCGAGAAGACGTTGCACTTGGCTAAGATCTTCACGTGATGGAGATATATGTTTCAAAATGTGTCCATTAGGACGAGGGTCGGCGACCGTGGAAAATGAAATGCCTTATTCGGGTCAGAGTCGAAACACAAATCGGAGCCGGAACCGGCCTCGTATCCAATTTGGTAATTGATGTCATAGCAATAAAGGCACTAGATGCGGCCGAAGGCAATGCCGAAATCGGAAGCGCACGATTGTAAGCACGAGTTTGCGAGCACGAATTGAAACGATACTTAAGCAAATACATATACAGACGGGCGTGGGAAGCAGGCACAACGGAACGGAGCTCGAAGACAACTGAATGCAATAATGCCCGGATATGGTGGTGAAACCCGTTGAGTGGTAATATGGGGCACGGAGCTCGATGTATTAGAGTCGGAGCTGAGGCTGGAGTTGGTGCCGCAATAAAGTCGGGAGGTAATGTTGCGATGAAATTGGATCCCTGGCTTGACGTTGTGTCAATCCATTTCGGTGCTAGTGATGTCATGTTGTATCGTTTTGATCCCCAATCCCGTGCTCGAAATCTCGCCGGGGAAGTATGACACAATTATCCCGGCAAAGCAACCTAACAGCCATGTGTAGGAGCATATCTGGCAGCATTCCCTCAGCCTGCATCAGCCTCAGCCTCAGCACGAAGCGACCCAGCTAGAAGGACAAAACGCTGAATGTACACCGATGTGTTCGACGACTGCGTATGTAATGATGTGACGATATAGAGACTGAGCCCTTCGTGAATGTCTACATGTTTTTCTGACGCCTACAAACGGCGCTGACGTGTGTGAGAAAATTGTCCGCGCAGCAAAAGCCGGCGAAGCGTGCGGGAGCTCGCATGCTGAGACAGACTACGTCTGCAGACCGCCAGCTGCAAAAGCTTGCGAGCGGCTCTTGGAAGATGTTTACGGAACGGAGCTACGGAGCTCACCGCAGGAACTCGCATACTGAAAAGGAATGCATCGAAACCGCACGCTGCGAACCCTGCAGGCTGAGAAGCACCGCAGGATGTCGCATGCTGAAAAGCACTTGTACTGCAGAGCGCTAGCATTCCATCTCGGGCTCGGACCCCCCCGTCCTGATCCAGAACGTGTCCGCGACACGTGCAGGCTCACCGCGCACAGCTGCACACGAGCGCAGGCTGAGAAGCACCACGCGCATGCAGGCTGAGAAGCACCACGCGAATGCAGACGGACAGACTGAACAGGACCGCCACAACGCAACCTGCATCTCATGACTCCTCAAGCTCGCGCAGGCCATCCCAGTTGCTGTCGGGCCTTCGCGCAAGCGATCTTCGTCGCGGCAATCTTGTCCGTGAAGAGCTCGGCAAAGGCCTTGGCGATCTGTTCCGGGGGGCCGGATTCGATGATGTTCCGGTCAGGCAAGCCGTGGCTCAAGAGTTGGTTGAAGCTTCTGGGGCGCGACAGGCTGACGTAGTAGGCAAGCCAAATGGACTCCTTCTTGAGTCCTGGCGGAAACGTCCAGTGCACGATGAAGCCTGGGTCCGTCGTCTTGCCCTGGACGCCATGCAGAGTCCCCTGCTTTTTGGGCAGCACGGTCAACTGCGTCCTGGACACCGCGATGGCCGGGCCACCTGTCTTCGCTTTGAACTTCCAGGGGCGCGCCTGCGGGGTGATCGCGAGCACTCCGCGCAGGTCGGGGCCGGCAGGCTGAGAAGCACTGCCAGCTGTCACCGGCGCGGCCTTCAAGAAAAGTTCATCGCTGTCATCGATCTTGACATAGACGGCCTTTGGCATGTAGTAGAGTACGACCACGCCGTCCGAGACAATGGACGGGCGGCCCTCCACCGGAGGCTCCAGAGCGTGCAGCTCTATGCCTACCACTTTGCCTGGCGCGCCACGGACATACTTCGGCGGCAAGACGGATTCTGTCAGGATGACCTCCATGCCAACGAAGAGCGGCAGCAGCCCCGGCATTTTTGCGGTAGCGCCGATGTTGGGCTCCGCGCGCATCTCGTCGTAATCAGGCTTCGCGAGGCGCGCAGCTGGTCTGTCGATTGCTGGGACGTAAAAGAGCAGCTGGCCAGCATCGTGCGCATCAAGCTTGGCCTGTGCATGCATGGCGTAAGAGACGATGCGCCACTCATAGGCCGACTCGTACCAGCCTCGTGCTGCACGCAACCGAGGGTCCCACTGAGGTGGCTGAGCGGCTTGGCTGCTGCTGGCAGCAGGCTGAGCAGCACCGCTAGAGCTAACGACCTCTGTTTTGACGATCGCCTGCCAGCTCTCGTCAGAGATCTTTTTTCCGCCTGGAGTTCTCATGGCGTGGAGAACCTCGAGTTGCAACGGGTCTGTAAAGCGCTGCATCTGCACGAAATCGATGACGTACTCGATGTCGGCGAGCAACTTCCTACCCTGTTGGTGTTCGTAGGATTGGCCCGCGTGAGGCGCCAGCAGGGAAGCGGTGGCGGGGACTGGCGGCAACTGGTAGAAGTCTCCGCACAAGATCTTCACAGGCATGCGTCCCCACGTCTCCTGCGGGCGCATGTACTTCGTGGGGTCCAGGTTGTAGCGCAACGCCCTGCCGTAGGTCGTGCGCAGTGCATCTGCATGCAGCAAAGGCCCCGGCACAGCACCCAGCTCATCGATCACGTCGACGCCGAGTGTGCCTGTGAGGCGATCCAGCTTTTTCTGCGTCTGTGGGGTCAGGCGCAGCCTGGCTGTCTGCATGGAATCCGACATGAGCAGGCCATTGGAGGAATGCATGGTCCTGCCGCGCGGGCCGAGGTTGTGTGCGGCGTGGTTGGACTGCGCTTTGCCGAGGTACCCCTGCTCGCCGAAGTAAGTGATGGCCATCGGCTCCACCACTTTGGAGAGGGTGCGCGTCTTGCCGACACCGCCTCCACCGAGCCAGATCGCTCTGTGGTTGCCTGTCGCGGACGCCACGGGGAGGAGATGCGTTGTCTTGTCTGGTCTGCCGTCAAATCGTTTCTGCAGAGACAACGCAAACAACGCCACCGCGTCAATCTGCTCCTCCGTGCAGTGGGCATCAGTGACGAGCTTCCACGCAACAGCCGCCGGGCCCTGCATGGCCAAGAGCTGCGGAACGAGTTCTGGTTGGGCGTCCTCGGCAGCAGGCTGAGGAGCACCGCTGGGGAGCCAGTCGTCCGCAGCATCGGGCAAGATCTCTCCATCCGGGCTCGCTTGCTTCTTTTGGAGCGCAATGCTTTGCCGCTGTAGGGCGAGCATGTCAGAAAAGGTCTCGTCCAGCCGCGTGCCCTGATGTTCCCGCGCGCCGCTGCTGGCTGGCAGTGCAAAGCTGGGCTGCAGCATGCCGCTGTACGCTCGGTCGAGGTTCTTCAACTGCTTATCGGCGTAGCTGAGGCGGCCCTTCTGGTCCAAGCGCTGCAGTTGGTCTTGCTGTAGGGCCAGCTCGGTTGCTCTGACGTGGTCCCGCAGCGGAAACCGGGAGATCTCGGTAATCTCGGCGTCCTCCACGTCCTCCTCTACGTCGCTGCCGCCGCCTCCACCCACGTCAACGAGCTCCAGCGGGACTCGCCCCTTGAGCCCTTCGGCATCGCTCGCGGAGTCTTCATCCGCCTCGAGGTGTGCAGTCGTTGCTGGCCGAGGCTTAACCCGCGCCTCCGCCGCGAGGTCCACGTGCGCCAGCACGTCTCGCGCCACGTGCGCGCAGAACTCCGCCAGGGTGCACTGTTCCTCGTGCCACCGGCAGTGGTGGTCACTGAAGGCGAGGATGCGCCGTGCCGCCTCCGCTGGCATGCGCCGCGCCAGCTGGGACCTTGCGAAGTGCGCTAGGCTGAGGAGCACCAGCTCGCCCTCCTCGAGGTTCGCCCGGGGCTCTTTCACCTCGGAGAAGAGGGTCGTGTCCGCGAGCACGAGCCTCTTGCGGGCCAGGCGGCTCCTGGAGTCTGCGCGCGCTGCCAACACGTGGATCTCCGCGCACCGAAGCCGCCAGGCCCGCTCGAACGAGTATGGGCGCACGGCGGGGCAGTCGCAGTTCCTCAGCATATGGCTGTACTGAGTAACGCAGCCACAAGAGAGGGGACACTCGCACGCCCAAGGCGTGAAGAGGAGGGCCTTGAAGAGCGAGTTCTGCTCGGGGTCCTGTGCCCAGGTCGGGCACTGGAAGCCATCGATGGTGGGGACGTGACTCCGCGTCAACTGGACCTCCTGCGTGTACCGCGGAGCCAAGACGTAGTGGCTGTCGAAGGCGAAGAATCGCGGTCCAGAAGCTTTGACCCGGCTCGGCTTCAGGACTCGCCGGACGTACATCCTGTAGACGTAGTACGGCATGGTCTGCAGGCGAGGGCCTCTGTGGGCGTAGTCGTCGGCCGTGTTCGTGCTGGTGGTGCACACGTGCATGTCCTCGCACTCCGCACCGCCACCTTGCTCATCACCAGCAGGAGTGTCTCCAGGAGGCTGAGGAGCACCGCTGGTGTCACCTGCTGCGTCCTCCTCCTCGTTGTCGGCGTCAGGGATCTGGATGCGGACTGCTTGTATTGGCACCTGATCATTATGCGTCTCCCCGCCCGAACCTTCATGGTTTAGCAAGCGTTTGCACTGCTGGCAGGCCCACTGTAGTTGTCTCGTGAAGAGCCGCACATTGTGGTGCGACTGGAGGCAGTCGCCGCCTGTGAGGACATGCACGGCCACCTCCGTCGTGGAGAGCCAGAAGCACCGGTTCGCCATCGACGCCAGGCGGATACAGACCCGCCGAGCGCGGCGAGCGAGATCCTCGCGCGTCCGGCCCCGTTTGGCCAGCGTCTGGTCCTCGCCATCAGCGCCGCCCTCACTGAGCACCTTCCGGGCTTCCTCCTCCTTCTCGTCCCTCTCCTGCTGCTCCAGACGCTGCATGCCGGTGAGCATAGACTGGAAGAGCGGCGTCATGGACTCCATCATCTTGCCCTGGTACTTCGTGATGTAGAAGTCCATGGAGAAAGCCTTCTGGAAAGCAGCTTGGAAGCTCTCCACGACAGATGCATCTGTCGGATGCAAGGAGCCACAACCGTAGAGCCACTTTTTGCGGCCGCCGAGTTGTTTGGATGAGCGCAATGCGATTGCCGACTCTGGGTTCTTCATGCTGGCCGTTTTCTTGGTAAGCCTTCTGCGCTTGGCCAGCTGAGCTGGGGCGGCCGCAGGCAGCCCGTCCTGGGCAGGCTGAGGAGCACCACCAGGCTGAAGCACTTTTGCTGCCTCGGCAGACTCGTCAGGCGCGCACATCAAGAACTGGAAATCCACGTTGCACCGGCTGGTCACTTGAGAGACGTCGTTGCTGGAGCTCCTGAACGGCTGGTCGCGTTTGACCTGGCAGCGGCACCGCTGGTTGCGGTCATCAGAGAAGTCGATGAACGGAGTCCGGACCAAAGGCTTGCCGCGCCGACGCACTCGCTTGGTGCGGCCTGCTAGACATAGCTGCTGGATGCGAAAGAACCAGAAGCGGCACGACGGGGTTCTGTTCGAGCGCAGACTCTCTTTGGCCTCGAGCTTCTTCTTGACGTACTTGACGCACGTCTCGGTGCAGTCGTGCTCGTGGTTGGAGCAGATGTTGCAAAAGAAGTCATGGCTAAACGCTACCGCCCAAGCCTCCGCATCTGCGGTAATCTCCTCGACCGAAGCCGGCGAGCCATCGGGCTTGAGGACTTCCTGAATCGCTCCATCCTCGTTCGTCTGGAAGAGGCTAGCATGGCTGGCTGCCATGGCAGGCTGAGGAGCGCCACCTAGCTGCCCGAAGCTAGTTCGTTGGCGGTAGCTTGGAAACGTAGACTGAAAGGCTCCTGTGAGCGGGAGGCCCCGGTACGCTGCAGCGCCGATTGCAGGCATCCGGTTCTCTGCGGCTGCCCGCGCTCGCTCCTCCACCAGGTGCGGCTGCTCCACTGGCGGGCCGAGAGGCACCTCGTCGCGCAGGGTGCCGTCCTCCTCTTCCCCTCCGTCCATGCGGCTCTGTCGTTGCTGCCTGGCTGTGAAAGGCTCTGGCGCGACGTCAGGAAGCCCCAGCTGCCGTGCGGGCTCGTTGGCAGCTTCGTACTGCACGGTCTCCGCGGTGGAAAGAAGCGCAGTTCGCAGCTCCCGAGCGGCGGTGCGCAGGCCTCCGACCACTGCCGACCGCAGCCACGCCATCGTAGGCCCGATGACGCTGTGGCCTTTGCCGTGGCCGTGCGTGAAGCCCCGACCCTGTGCTTCGAAAGGCGCTTGCACATCAGTGGTGCCTGGGGCCACGCACGGCTGCAGAGACGCTGCCACGTCGTCCTCCGTTGTCACCGCCTGTCGGGCTAGCGTTGTGCGGCCAACAAACAGGCGCTCTAAGCCGATGATGTAGCGGTAGTGAAGCTCCGTCATCAACAGGAAGAACTTGGCCTGCGCCCGCGGGTCTGCTGCCACTATCTGGTGCATCCGCTCCAGAGAAGGCATGGTCGGAGCTGGACTCCGCAGGTCAGGGCCAGCAGGCTGAGAAGCGCCGCCGGCTCTGGCCACCGCGCCAACCGCGCCCCCGCGAATGTCTAAGTGGCTCCGCTTTCCGGGCCCTTCGTGGAGTTGGAGGACCAACGGGCTGTACGTGTCTGCGAAGTTCGGTGTGACGAAGAAGCTGGCCGCGCCGAACTTGAGGTTGTTGCCGTGCCCGTTGAAGCGGAGTGCGGTTTTCCGCCCCTCCGTGCCAGGGACATCGGAAGTGCTAAGTAGCAACGTCCTGAGGGCAGTCTTGACCTTGGCAGGCATGCCCGGGCGTGAAATGGCGGAGCCGATGCAGTCGGCCGGCTTAGCGATGTTTAGCGCCTCCATGAAATCCTCCGCCGACGCCTCTGACAGGGTCTGGAGGTCAGTGCCGAAGCCTTTCCTGCCAATCGCCGCCCGAGTGCCTTTCAAGAGCCGCAGCCGGCGGATCACGTCGCCGAAGACGGCAATCAGCTCTGGCGAGCTGAAGCGGCTCTGGCAAGCTGCCTCGTAGGGCTCCTCGTCGGTCGCGAGAGAGTACTCGAGCTCCTCCAGGTTGATGAGGCGCCGTGCGACCTCGAAGGACGAAGAAACGAGACACTGCTATGAAGACATGTAGGTCCAAACGCAACTTTGCGTTCAACGGATGTATGTCCAAACGAGACACTGCTATCAACACATGTAGGTCCAAACGAGACACTGCGATCAACGCATGTACGTCCAAACGGGGCACTGCTATCAACACATGTAGGTCCAAACGGAACAATGCTATCAATAGATATAGGTCCAAACGAGACACTGCTATCAACATGTGTAGGTCCAAACGAGACACTGCTATCGACACATGTAAGTCCAAACGAGACAGTGGTATCAGTGGGTGTAGATCCAAACGAGACACTGTTATCAACACATGTAGGTCCAAACGAGACACTGCTATCAACGCACGTAGGTACAAACAAGACACTGCGATCAATGGATGTAGGCCTCCACGAGACACTGCTATCAACACATGTAGGTCCAAACGACACACTGCTATCAATGGATCGACTCCACTATCAACACTGGTAGCATAAGTAGTATTCCTGGGGAAGACCTGTTCGAACAGCATGGGCCGCTCCCGCTCGAGGTTCGGCGCGCCGTCCCCGAACCAGAACTCTGTGTAGCACGCCGGCCAAGACCTGCTGTCGAAAGAACTCAAGGGTTTCTGCGTAGGCACCGATAAGGAGTGCGGGCCCACAGCTCTGCACGCGTCTGCTCCTGCTTGCGCTTTCTCCAGCACCACCTGCGCTCGCTCGTCGAACGAACGAGCAGCACTCTGTACATCGAGAACCATGCTGCGCATCGTATGCCTGCCGCCCTCGTCGGCAACAGGCTGAAGAGCACCGCTGCTGTCTGCCACTGTCGGTGTCACCTCGTTCTTGGC
Organism: Prorocentrum cordatum; assembly: GCA_963575745.1. Taxonomy (NCBI): domain Eukaryota; class Dinophyceae; order Prorocentrales; family Prorocentraceae; genus Prorocentrum; species Prorocentrum cordatum. Next base: position 228,030 of record CAUYUJ010016150.1, on the reverse strand, counting down.
GATGCGTGCTGCCTGCTCCTGCAGCGCCACCAGCGTGCCTTGCAGCGCTTGCATCATTCGGACTGGAGCGATGTCATGCACTGGATCCACTGCAACTGTGACCTCTGCCACATTTTCATGCAGGTAGGCCATGTCAGGCTGTTCTGCTGCTTCTCCGTCTTTGTCTGTCTCTGTCTCCTCGTCAGACTCGTCTCCCGCCTCGTCGTCTCTGCCCACTTCCGGCGCCCTGGATGCTGGCCCCAACAGACGTACCGGGGCTTTGTCCACACCGTCCACTGGTTGCAGACAGGCTTCGATGTGGTCTGGCACGCCGTCCTCCGGCAACCGTGTCGGGGCAACATCCTCCCGGACGGATACCTCGGAAAAGGTTGCGCACTGCAGCTTGCGCTCCCTCACGATCTGCATATACTCGCCGCGCTTGACTGTTGCCCAGTACGCCTTGTGGAGTTTGTGCGCGGCGCCCGAGAAAACGATGTTCAGAGAGTCCACAAGCGCGCCCTGCTCCGGGGGCAGCTCCATGGTCGGGATTTGCGCCGTGGGCTGGGCGAAGAGGATAGTGTTGCCCGAGATGCCTTTCTGCTGGACATCCGGAGCGCCCTTGCCGAGGCGGACTTGCTTCCAACAGCATCGGCCAAGGGACGCCAGCATCTTAGTAGCTTTCGAAGCGTTGCGGACGAGCATGAGCTCCCGGCCGATCCAGTTGTCGTTGACCAGGGCGTTTAACGGCATCTTCGGTTTCTTGGCGCACAGGTCATTGAGGCAATCCCAACAAACCCACACCAACGCGTTGGCATCTCCCACCCCTGCGCACGGAGGCCTCTCGTCCGCAGGCTGAGAAGCTCCGCCGGACTTGTCGGCAGCAGGCTGAGAAGCACCGCAGGTTCCCGCCGTTGCTTCTGGTGGTGCAACCACAGGGACTCGGCGGGAGTGCAGCAGCCACCGCCACTCTGGGTGCTCCGGATGCTGAACGCTGGACGCGTGCAGCTGTTCACACGGGATCAGTGGCCACCGCTGCCTGTACCTGTCCACGTCCAGGAGCTTCTGCACGAGCTCCGGGGACTGCAAGTAGTACACCCCGCGGTGCTTCACCAGAGCACGCTTGGGTGGAGCATCTGCCTCGCCATCGGATAGGTCATCACGATCGCTTGCTGAGTCGGCGCAGTGCTCAAAGACACGCTCCTCCGGCACTGCCCCAAACAGGCTCAGTTTGTGGCGGTGCTCCAGGTAGTCTTTCTGCGCACAGACTACGCAGGCTGCCTCGCATCGGGGCACCGCCTCGCCGCCCGAGAAGCGGTTGCCCTTGCTGCCCGGGTGACAGAACTGCTGGAAGTGAGCAAAATTCTGCACCATGATCCTCTTCTCCTGGGCGGCTATCGGCCTGCAGCCGGCCTCTGTCATCAGGAACAGCACCCGTTTGCGGTATTCCGCCTCGCCCGCGTGGCCCTGCTGCTTGTGCCGCGCAAAGTCCTCCTCTGTAAGAAAGTCGCACTCGCAGAGCTGGCACACGAGCGGCCCCGTCATGACGGGGCGGGCGGAGAAGACGCGCAGCTGGCCCCCCTCCACCTCACCGCCGGGAACGTAGCAGGTCTTCCCCGCGGAAGCGGCCGACGCCCTGCGCACCCGCTCCGCGTACCGCTGTACGAATTCTTTGAGCTGCGCGGGCTGAGTAGCACCGCGGCTGGACACCAGCTCCTTGTAGACGGCAAGGCGCCGCAGGATTGCCTTGGTCCGGATGCCACTCTCCAGCATCAGCAGGTCCTGGTCGATCCTGTTCTGCGCCTCGTCAGCGAACCCTTCCATGGGGTTTGGGAGGGCCTCCGCCTCCGCGATGCGAGTCGCTGTTGTGTCATCGGTCTCCAACTGCTGGAGGGCCTGGAGCTCGGCCTCCTGCTCCGGGGAGAACTGCTTGGCCTTCCGTGCTTTCCGAACTAGCCAGCCTAGTTGCCGCTCTGCAACACTACGCCCGGCGGACTCCTTCGGAAAGCGGCCGAGGTCTCGCACCTGTTGCATGACCTCCTCGATCTTCGTCTGCTGCATGAGCCCGACGGGCTTCGTATCCGCCCGCTGCAGAGTTTGAAGCTCGGCCTCCTGCTCCGGTGAGAAATGTTTGGCCTTCCGTGTTTTTCGGATGTGCCAAGCCAACTGCCGCTCTGCAAGCGGGCGTTGAGCGCTCTCCTTCGGCCAGCTGCCGAATTCGCGCACCTGCTGCAGGAGCTCATCGGTCTTCTGCTTCCGCTTGAACTCCTCGGTTGCAGCACGCTGAGCAGCAGCGCTGACGGCGCGTGACTCCTCGAGGTCTTGCAATTCCAACATCACGTCACCAGGAATGCTCTCGCGGTGTTCAAGGAAACGTTTGGCCAAGTTGTTTTCGGCTCGTGCTTCCTCAGACGTTCCATGATTTCTGATCGGTATACGACCGAACTGCTTCACGTCCTCGACGAGCGTTTGCAGAGATCCGCTTAATGCAGAACGCTGAAGGGCAGCGCTGACAGCGGCTGACTCTGAAGGCGTGGCGCATTCGAGGGCTTGCAACTCTAACATAACGTCATTAGGAATGCTGTCGCGGTGGTCGGAGAAACGTTTGGCCAACTTGTTTTCAGCTCGTACTTCCTCGGACGTTCCTTTCTTTCGCATCGGTATACGACCGAACTGCTTCACCAGGTCAACAATCCTTTGGACAGTACCGTTCAACACAGCACGCTGAGGAGGGGCACTGCTCACTGCAGCAGGCTGAGGAGCACCGCTGTTGGGTGCAGAAACGTCAGGAGCATCAGAACGCTGAAGGGCAGCGCTGACAGCGGCTGACTCTGAAGGCGTGGCGCATTCGAGGGCTTGCAACTCTAACATAACGTCATTAGGAATGCTGTCGCGGTGGTCGGAGAAACGTTTGGCCAACTTGTTTTCAGCTCGTACTTCCTCGGACGTTCCTTTCTTTCGCCTCGGTATACGACCGAACTCCTTCACCAGGTCAACAATCCTTTGGACAGTACCGTTCAACACAGCACGCTGAGGAGGGGCACTGCTCACTGCAGCAGGCTGAGGAGCACCGCTGTTGGGTGCAGAAACGTCAGGAGCATGGCGCCCAGACCGAGAGCTACCAGCATGCCGCGGCATTACTGTGTACAGTGGGTGCTGGAAAGTTCCTTTGTAAGGATAGCTCGAGGCAACATGGCTAGGGAGAACTTGATCATGATGATGGTGATGAGGGAAATTCGTTGTGGAGGAACCTCTGATACCGACACTGCTACGCACATGGAAGGTGTCTTGAAATGAGGCACAGCCAGAGTTGATATACAATGAGGCGTTTGAAAACGAGACACTGCTATCAACGCTTTTATAACTCAACGACGTCTGATTTCGACACTGCTACGAACATGGGGGTTGTCTTGCAATGAAGCACGGCCATGACCTGATTTAGATTCCACAGAAACACATGCAGAATTGTTTTGTTTTTCAAACACCGAAATTCTCTGTAAACGAGACACTGTGAACGACTGCAGAACAGGCGCTTGTAGCAAAGGAAGTGCAGGCTGAGAAGCACCGCGGGCGAAGGTGAATGAATCCGTTGGGCAACGTGAGCACAGACCGAAACTCTGTGCAGGCACTCTCAAGGGAGCCAGGGCAGGCTGAGGAGGAATGCAGGCCGCAAACACTATTCGTGCACCAGACGCCACAACAGTAAATAGTGCAGGCTGAGAAGCACCGCATAAACAACGAAACTACCAAACGATATGTTTGAGGCAAACCTAGTTGGCATCCCGCAAGGCGCAAGACAAAGATGCTTGCCATGTCCAGCAAGCTGAGAAGCATCGCTGACAAGACAGGAGAAAGCTCACCTCAAGCTTTCTCCTGAGGGGTGGCTTTCAAGAATGCGGCACTTCTTGGCGGATTCCGGCGTCGTGCTCCACTCATTCATCCGCTTATGCTCGCCTGATTGCTGAAGCTCTGTGCGCATCCCCAGTGTTCTCAATTTTTTAATGAAGTACTGCGCCTCAGACACGACGGAGTCGTCAATGTGGGTCACGCTGTGCACCGTCATGCCGTCTTTTGAACAGCCAGTAATGAGCAACAAGCAGACTCTGTGCTTCGCTCGGTTGGGCGGATCCATTTTGAACGAGAGCAAGTTGTCAACTGAGCAGTGTCCGTGAATCGTCACTGAGTGGGAAGACTCACCGTCAGAAGCGTCCGTGACACCTGGTGTGGACACGACGAAGCCAGCCGCAGTGGATACGCACCGAGACTTCTGCGTGGTACGAACGAGAACGACTGCCAAGTGGCAGTTCCGGGTAAGCTGAGAAGCGTCACCCCCGCCACCCGCTGGTGAGTACTGCACGCGCATGCCGTAGAAGGGACAAGACCGTATCTCAGAGAGCTGTGCCGCGAGCATTGCATCCTGGCTCTCGCGGCACTGCTTCAGGATCTCCAAGACGACATTGTAAGACGTATTCGGGGCGTGCGATATCTGAAGCGGTGAAACGGCCACCACAGTCGTGTTGACGAAAGTCCGTTGAGGTGTGTCATCCTGTGCATTCGCAGCCACATTGCGCACGCGTCGTATGATGCGACAATTGCTCAGTGGAGGGAAGGAGATAGCTTTCTCGTCGTGAACTTTTTTGAATTCTTGCATGCTGTCAATGCCAGTCAAGGCGAAGGCTGCCGCTTGTGATACGCCGACTTTGCACGAGCCACTGAAATCACGAGCAGTAGTCGTAAAGAACACGCGCTCGCCTGTGTTCTCCACCACAGAGTCGGCTGGCTCCGGTTCCTCAAGCCTCATCCCATTGACCTGCAACAAGAGTGGCAAGTTTGCATTCGGATCATCCGACGCCATAGCCAAAAAGGCACAGCAGGAGAGGAGTGCTTCTCCGGTGAGAATCTGCGAAGCCTGGTCTGGATCCCAAGTACCCGCATGAGCGGTGGTCAGCTGCTCCCGGTCCATCGCGAAGTCTTGAGTGGCTGCTAAGTCGTGTAGTTGAGTCATTCTGGGACAAGAGCATGCGGAATCCACCACGCGATCTTGCGACAAGTTCAGCTCCAGTTTGCCGTCGAATTTGCCCGCCACGTTGAGAAACAGCAGCGGTTGTCCTTTGTGAGAGCGACAAAGCTCTATGTTGGTGGATCCCCAGACTGCAATCACAGCCTCCGCTGTCTTGGAGTTACTCGTCTGTGTGCCGTCGACCAGATGTACACTTGCCACTGGAGGGTGGCCAGCGGGAGTGCGGGTTTCTGAAACAGAATGAACCACAGCCATGACATCGAAGCAACGCTGCGATTTGATGTTCATCATGTCTGCCACTGTAGTCGCTGGAGCCGGCGCCGATGCCAAGGAGGTCTCCTCCGGAGAGCTTTTGAGCACTGGACTGCAGGTTGTGCGCTTGAGGTCGACCACGACACGAACAGACGTATGCACAAAAGCGTCCTGCTGCCGACTGTCCAGGCCGACGCTGGAGAGTTTCCACGCCGTCATCGGAGGGAACTTTTTCAGAGCAGCTTGGACTTCTGCTGGAGTTCCTTTGAGGATGGCCTCACAATAGTGCTCTGAGTCTGTGCCAAGCAGAATGCATGTGAATCGGTTTGCATGGACTAGCTGGCCATTGTTCCTGCTCTTGTACGAGTACTTGATCTCCCTGGGCTTGTATACTCGGACAAGGAAGTCTTGGGTTTTGGCGCTGCTCTTCGTGAGAAAACCCAGTGGAGACGTCGGCTGTTCTGCAGCAGCAGCCATGGTAGCTCACCCGGAGGATCACCGTGGAGCGCACAGTGACACAGGCTGAGAAGCACCGTGCACGGCACGGTGAGACTGGTTGAGCGGATGCGGACAAGGCTCGCTTTTGCCGCGAACTCCTGCAATCCAAGTTCTTTGAACCAGAACGGCAATGATTACAGAATTGCAAAGTTACAAGTGATGCCTCCACGAAGCACCCCCCCTGTGGAGTCGAGAAAGCGTGTTGCTGTATGTGTGCGTGACTCGATGGATGTGATGTGTGTGCTGTGTGGCCCCGCCCCAAGAAATGTTTCGCTTCTCAAGGCCCCCCCCGCTCCACGAATCCCATTGGGGGGTCGAGATCCCCGCTGTGGTGGGCGGAGACGCCAAAGGCTTCGAAAACCGCGAGGGAGGGAAGGATAAGGGAGAAGAAAAGGACGGAGAGGGAGGGCTCGGAGGCCCTTGGAGGGGGGGATGTGCCCATCCGAGGGAACGGTGCACCCCCCCCTCCCCGTCGTGAAATCGAGGCACCAGCCGTGGCAACGACCCCCCCCCTATCCCCCTCCGCGACCTGAGTAGACCACCCAGGCCAGCGGAGGACGTCATAGGGGGCGGGGGTTCTGACTTCGATGAAAGAAGAGAAGGAAAGAGGGGGGGAGGATCAGGCAGACGAAAGCCCTTTTAGGCTTTCCCCGGCGTGTGGAAATGCCCTCTTTGGCTTTTGCGGGGACTAACCCGCGCGGTCGCCCGCAGGCGACAGGGCGCCCAGGCCCTCTCCGCGCGCGCAGGCGCGTGGCAAACTACATGCGCACGATCGCCCGTGGAATCGAATGGAACCGTCCGCGGCGAGTCGTCCGCGGCGACTCAGGACCACGTCGCCCTGGAAGAAGAGGCGCTACAAGGATGCATTCTGCGACGCTGGACATCCTGATGCGACGAGGACGCTGCAGAGAAACATTCTGCGCGCGTACGCACGACCTGGAACGACAAGCACAATACTGGAACAAATTCGGTGACGCTGGACTCCCCGATGGGACGAAGAAGCAGCAGAGACACGTCTCAAGGCGCAGCAACACCGAAGTGACGCAAACGCACCCCGCGACACGACAAGGACGCTGCAAGAAGAAACTCGGCGACGCAGGAGTGCGTGGAAGCTACAAAGGCATGGAAAGGAAGCTACGAGGAAACTACAAAGTATTCAAAGCGTCTCGAGCTTAGGGAGCGCAGAGACACGTCTCAAGGCGCAGCAACACCGAAGTGACGCAAACGCACCCCGCGACACGACAAGGACGCTGCAAGAAGAAACTTGGCGACGCAGGAGTGCGTGGAAGCTACAAAGGCATGGAAAGGAAGCTACGAGGAAACTACAAAGTATTCAAAGCGTCTCGAGCTTAGGGAGCCTTCCTCAGAGCCCTTGTGCGCACGACTCGGGGCAGCCGGCCGCCCTCCCCTCCTGTTCGTCCTCCTCCTCCTCCTTCTGCTCGTCCTCGTCCTCCTCCTGCTCGTTTCTTTCTCCTGCTCCTCCTCCTCCTCCTCCTCCTCTTTCTCCTGCTCCTGCTCCTCCTCCTCCTCCTCCTCCTCCTCCTCCTCCTCCTCTTCCTCTTGCTCGTCCTCGTTCTCGTCGTCCTCGTCTTGCTCGTCCTCCTCCTCCTGGTGCTCTCTCCTCCTCCTCCTCCTCCTCCTCCTCCTCCTCCTCCTGGTGGTCCTCGTTCTCCTCCTCCTGGTGCTCTCCCCCCCCCTCCTCCTCCTCGTCCTCCTCCTCCTCCTCCTCCTCGTCCTCCTCCTCCTCTCCTCCTCCTCCTCCTCCTCCTCCTCCTCCTCCTGGTAGTCCTCCCCCTCCCCTCCTCCTCCTCCTCCTCCTCTTCCTGGTCGCCCTCGTTCTCGTCCTCCTCGTCTTGCTCGTCCTCCTCCTCGTGTGTTTCTCTCCTCCTCCTCCCCTCCTCCTCCTCCTCCTCCTCCTCCTCCTCCTCCTCCTCCTCCTCCTCCTCCTCCTCCTGGTGGTCCTCGTTCTCCTCCTCCTGGTGCTCTCCCCCCCCCTCCTCCTCCTCATCCTCGTCCTCCTCCTCCTCCTCCTCCTCCTCCTCCTCCTCTTCCTCCTCCTCCTCCTCCTCCTCCTCCTCCTCCTCCTCCTCCTGGTAGTCCTCCCCCTCCCCTCCTCCTCCTCCTCCTCCTCTTCCTGGTCGTCCTCCTCCTCCTGGTCGTCCTCCTCCTCCTGCTCGTCCTCCTCCTCCTCCTGCTCGTCCTTCTTCTCCTGCTTCTCCTGCTCCTCGTCCTGCTCCTGCTCGTCCTCGTCCTCCTGGTCTTGCTCGTCCTCCCCCTCGTCGTGCTCTTGCCCCTGCTGAAAATGTAGCCCAGGAATGGGAGTTTTGGGAAGTCGAAGAGCACGAAGTTGCCTACAGTTGGCTACGGGCATTCAAAATGTGGCCCGGGAATGGAGTTCTGGGAACTCGAAGAGCACGAAGTGGCCTACAGTTGGCTCCGGGCATTCAAAATGTGGCCCGGGAATGGAGTTCTGGGAAATAGAAGAGCACGAAGTGGCCTACAGTTGGCTCCGGGCATCCAAAATGTGGCCCGGGAATGGAGTTCTTCGAAGAGCACGAAAAGGTGTGGCTCCGGGCATCCAAAATGTGGCCCGGGAATGGCGTTCTGGGAACTCGAAGAGCACGAAGTGTGTGACTGTTGCATCCGGCCCCCCAGAATGTGGCCCGGGAATGGCGTTCTGGGATGTCGAAGAGCACTTTGTGTGTGACTGTTGCATCCGGCCCCCCAGAATGTGGCCTGGGAATGGAGTTCTGGGAAGGCGAAGAGCACGAAGTGTGTGACTGTTGGTGAAAAACGAGCCCGGCTCATGCCGCCCGGAAACGCCCCAACACCTGCCCGGACCCCCCTGTGGAGTGATCTGTGAGCTCTTTTGACACTACTAGAAACCTATCAGTCTTCGCTGTTAGGTAAAAGCGTGTGAATCGGTGCAATCGTTGCCAGAAGGCCTGCTGAAAATAAGTGAAAGTTACGTACGGCCTGCGATGCCCAATGGTGATGAAACGCGGGCATCTAATATGATAATACTTTCACCCCCAACCAACACATCGGGCATCCAATATGATACCACGGCGCACCGGGTTATGTGCGACAGTATTCTGAAACTGATTACTCGGCGCGGCCGTTTTTACTGATGCGCTGTCACCTCCCTGCGGAGCACCAGGAAGATAAGGAGGGCAACGTGACATGTATATTATTCACACTATCATTACCTTTCCCTTCCATCAGAAGGATTCGCCACCGCGCCCGTGGCGCGCTGGGGCGTGGTAGGCTGCCTTTTAGCAGCTCTGTAGGGTTCCCGTGATGCTCCTGCCCCCCCCTTTACCCGCAGATCCTGGCAAGAAGGGATCGCCCCCCAACGCGGTCCAAGACCACCCCAAATGCTGGAACCAGCTTCTCCCGCAGAGCTCGTTTGAATTGTCGCGACCAGGTCGGCCCCTGAGACCCCCAACCCCCACGAGACTGTCCAGAAGACACCGAGGAAGCTATGCGAGGGCCCGAGGAGCCCCTGTTCCCCGAACCCCGAAGAAGCTCCTGAGAGGCCTCGATCAGGCCCTCCAGAGGCAATGCAACGGCGATGCGCCCTTACGGCCGTGTCGCGCTGCATCATACTGTTGCCTCTCAACCGACATGAAACAGACGAATCCTGCGGGACACGGGGCCTGGGCCCCCGGGGCTTTTCCCGGGAACCACCTCCTCATCCGGAATCAGTTTTTGACAGTCCAGGGAGCGGGACGACAGCGAAAAGCCTCAGGACCCGCTTCCTTCAGGACCCGTGTGTTGCATGGCGACCCAGCCTGGCCCCAGGACATTTCTCACCGAGCCCGTCGGGAAAAGGAAGAGGAGGGGGAGGAGGAGGAGGAGGAGGAGGAGGAGGAGGAGGAGGAGGAGGAGGAGGAGAGGAAGGGAGGAGGAGGAGGAGAAGGAGGAGGAGGAGGAGAGGAGGAGGCGGAGGAGAATGAGAGGAAAAGAGGAGGAGGAGAAAAGAGGAGAAGGAGGAGGAAAAGAGGGAGGAGGAAAAGAGGAGGAAGGAGGAGGAGGAGGAGAGGAGGAGGAGGAGGAGGTAGGAGGATGAGGAGGAGAAAGAGGAGGAGGAGGAGGAGGAGGAGGAGGAGGAGGAGGAGGAGGAGGAGGAGGAGGAGGAGGAGGAGGAGAGGAGGAGGTGGCCAGGACATTTCTCACCGAGCCCGTCGGGACAAACTCTGCAGAGCCTTCCTGCACGAGGCTCGGTGCTGCGCCGGCGTGGCAGAGAGGGGGGCTCGGCGCGTGCAGCGAAACGCGCGACGGGGGCGTATCTTCCCTCTTCCTGGGGATTCGGAGGCAACCTGGCTGCTCTGGAGCTACAGGAGGCCTGGAAGCGGGCACCAGCACCAACACAGAGGGGGGTGCCTCCACCGGGGGGAAGATGATCCCAAATGTTGGTGTTGGTGGTGATCTGTCGGCCGCCTAAGAAGCCCAAAGCTTACCACCATCACCAAGGCAGGGATCGCCATCCCTCGTTGGAAGCACACCGCCGATATTAGTGTCGGTGTCAACCTCCAGGCCTCCGAAGCTAGTGTGGCGCCTCCGAGAGAAGGCCCGTTGGTGGAACTCCTCTGCCCGCCTGCCTCCCCCAAAGCTGCCACTGCGGCGTACCCAACTCATCTGCAACCAGTGGCAATGGCAACGGGCCCGCGTGGTAAGGATGACGACATGGCAGGGGCGCGCCTTGCTGTGCAAACTGTTTGGGGGGCTTACACGTTCCAGGACTTACGGGACATATTTTGACGTAAGTCAACATGGAATATCGTACGGACGGAAAGACAGCAATAATCAAGAGACGGAACGAAGCGTAGTGATGTGGGGGCAGGTGGGAGAACGGCGGAAGCAGGACGGGGACGGGGAATGATATGTTAGGATGGCAGCATGTGAGGAGCAAATGGGGGAAGGGAAGGAATGAGGGCAGAGACACGTATTTGGACAGATGGGCAGCAGAGGACGAGCAGCGGCGCACCAAAAAGACCAACTAGAGTGGCGACAGCGCCGCAGCTGGCAACGCACAGGGAGGGTCCGCGTGGGACCCACTCCGCCAGACCTCCCATGAGCCTACGACGGTGGCGGCAATGGCGCAGTTCGCAGCCCACAGGGAGAGGCGATCAGGAGGAGGAGGAGAAGGAGGAGGAGGAGGAGGAGGAGGGGGAGGAGGAGGAGGAGGAGGAGGAGGAGGAGGAGGAGGAGGAGGAGGAGGAGGAGGAGGCAGAGAGAAGGGGGACGGGAGGTCGGGGGGAGGAGAACACGATGCCCTATTCGAAACGATAGTCCAACACAAGAGGCTCGGGAACAACTGGCACGGGCGACTGCCAACTCAAACTGGAAGTGACAGTGTGATCTGCCCGACCTCCGCAGGAAGCTGCGGTGCACGGCTCAGGCTCACGCTTTACGGGCGACGCTGGGGGATCATCGTTTTGTGAGCCGCGAGGGCCCGGTGGCAACAGACTCGGGTGTCGGGCGCCCGACGCACAGACACGCGTGCGATAGGCACGAGTCGTTGAGCCGCCCAACGCACAGAAACTGGGCACACGGGCTACGCCGAAGTGCCAGCGCCGCCGCGCCGCGTGCGTGGCAGAAAAAGCGGGTCAGGAGAAGCTGCAGCCCCACGCACAGCGGAGGCCAGTCCACAAGAAACCTTCCACAAGAAGCCCAGCCCTGGGACCCCAGGACGTCCATCGGTTTTTGGTGCGGGAACGTCACGCTTTCCATCGCAAAACCATCGACACCGAAGAAACCCAGGGCACCCTGGAGGCAAGCAGGGTGTTTCTTGGCGGGGGCCTCCACTGTATCAGCTGGACAGGAAAAAGGCTTCTGTGAAACGTGCTACATGTCGCCCACCGTGCTGCCGATCTGCGGTATACGCAGCGGTGCAAAGAAAGAGTTGCTCCCCGTCGCTCCGTCTTGACGGCTCTCCTCTTTCAAATCCTCCCCCTTCCTCTCTGCGTGAAGCCTGTTGCAGTGGGGGCGTTCTTTAAGGAATGTGCCCAGGAGGCTGCAGACCCTGGAGGATTCCTTATACATGATGAGGGCGGTGGCGACATCCATGGCCGATCCACTCACTATTGGATATCCACAGGCTTTCAGACCCTGGGTTCCTTACCTAAGGGTTCCTTGTCTAATGCCCCCCACCGTACATGGCGCCCGCTGTGCTGCCGATCCGCGGTATACGCAGCGGTGCAAAATAAAGAGCTGCTCCGCGAAGCTCCGTCTTGACGGCCCTCCTCTTTCAAATCCTCCTCTTTCCTCGCAACGTCAAGATCGTGTCGTGCCGGCTTCGGCGTTGATTTCTGACAGCGCGGGGGATTGTTCAACCTTGAACGACCGGTCGTTCCACATCGAACAATTCTGGATCGCCCGCGGCGTTCAAAATTGAACGCCGCTGGCGGGGTCGCCGCCGGTCGACACGACACCGGTCGCCGCCGGCCGCTGGCCTCCTCTTCCTCCTCCTCCTCCTCCTCCTCCTCCTCCTCTCCTCCTCTTCATCCTCCTCCTCCTCCTTCTCCTGTACCTCCTCCCCCTCCTCCTACCCCCCCCCGTGCCACGACCAGCTAGGTCGCGCTTCCGCCCTCCCTGTCGGTACCCCTCGACTCACCCCCCTCTTGGTTCCCCCCCAACGGATCCTGCCGCGCGGCTCCCTTATGGGTGGGCCTGGCAAACCCGTGCTGCGTGAGCTGGGCCCGTCCGCGCGCCTTCCTTGACGTCTGCCGGACTTCGCCGCCTCGCGCGTGGCCGCGGCGCCAGTATGTCTGTCTGTATGTATGCCTGTATGTATGTCTGTCTGTATGTATTGACTTATGTATATATGTAGGTAAGTATGTTTGTATGCCTGTCTGTTTGTCTGTCTGTCTGTCTGTCTGTGTATGTATGTATGTATGTATGTATGTATGTATGTATGTATGTATGCTTTTTGAGCTGAATGGGGGCCCGCACAAGGCCCCTCTGGGTCAGATTATCCCCCGAACTGGCTGGCCTTCGCGCGGCGGATCCGCGGGCAGGGCCTCCTCAGAACGACACCCCGCGGCCTCCGCCGCCGTCGCCGCCTCCCAGCGCCCGCGAAGCCCGGGGACAGGCCGAGGGCGAGGAGGAGGCTCAGCACCGCCGTCGCGCCGATCACGCGGGGCAGGCATGGGCCGCCCAGCGGAAGGCCCGCCTGCAGCAGCGGTCAACCTCAAATCGCGGACCATGTCGCACGGTCCATGCCTGGCGGTGCTGCCTGGCCCTGCTACTCTGGCCTCAGCGGCCGATCCACTCCTGGAGGGCGCGAAAAA
>CAUYUJ010016150.1:197489-209989 GCA_963575745.1 Prorocentrum cordatum | reverse complement strand
GATCTGGAGGAAGATCAGGAGGAAGATCAAGAGGAAGATCTGGAGGAAGATCTGGAGGAAGATTTGGAGGGAAATCTGGAGGAAGAGTTCTGGAGGAAGATCCGGAGGAAGATCTGGAGGAAGATCTGGAGGAAGATCTGGAGGAAGATCTGGAGGAAGATCTGGGGGAAGATCTGGAGGAAGATCGCGGGGAACCTCTGGAGGAAGATCTGGAGGAAGATCTGGAGACAGATCTGGAGGGAGATCTGGAGGGAGATCTCGATGAAGATCTGGAGGAAGATCTGGAGAAAGATCTGGAGAAAGATCTGGATGAAAATCCGATTGAACCCAGGGAGAAGATCTGGGTGAAGATCTGGAACAAGATATGATGGAGGAAAATGTGGGAGGAAGATCTGTGATGAAGATCTGAGAGGAAGATCTGGGAGAAAGATCTGGAGGGAAGATCTGGTGAAGATCTGGAAAGAAGATCTGGAGGAATATCTGGAAGAAGATATGATGGTTATGCCAGTGGCTCTGTTGGTGGTTGCGGTGGTCTCTGTGCTGTCGGTCGGATATGAGAGAAAATCTGGGAAATGATCTGGTGAAAGAGCTGCGTGGCGACCAGGAGGAAGATCTGGAGGAAGATCTGGAGGAAGATCTGGGGGAAGATCAGGAGGAAGATTTAGGGGAAGATCTGGAGGAAGATCTGGAGGAAGATCAGGAGAAAGATCTGGAGGAAGATCTGGAGGAAGATCTGGAAGAAGATCTTGGGGAAGATCTGATCCGGATGAAGATTTGGAGAAAGATCTGGAGGAAGATCCGGAGAAAGATCTGGAGGAAAATCTGGAGGAAGATCTGAAGGAAGATCTGGAGGAAAATCTGGAGGAAGATCTGAAGGAAGATCTGGAGGAAGATCTGGAGGAAAATCTGGGGGAACATCTGGGGGAAAATCTGTAGAAAAATCAGGGGAAAGATCTGGTGAAAGACCCGGAAGGAGATCGGGAGTAAGATCTGAGAGGAAATCTGAAGGAAGATCTGGTGCAAGATCTGGGGGAAGATCCAGGGGAAGATCTGGGAGAAAACCTGAAGGAAGATCAGGGGAAAGATCTAAGGGAAGATCTCTATGAAGATCAGGGGGGAGATCTAAGGAGGGATTGATCTGGGCGAGGATCTGAAGGAAGATCTGGGCGGAGATCTCGGAAAGGATTTGGGAGAAGATCTGGGGGAAACTCTCGTAGAGAATACAGAAGAAGATCGGGAAGAATATACGAGGGAAGATCCAGAGGAAAATCTCGACGAAGATCTGGAAGAAGATCCCGAAGATCTGGAGGAAGATCAGTAAGAAGATGCCGGCGTTAAGAAACTGAGCCAGCTTTTGGGGATTCGTTATCGAATTTCAAGAAAGTTTGAGACCTAGCTTGGCGGGAGGGAGTTTCTTAACATAAGATATGAGTGTAGTAGTAGTAGTAGTAGTAGTAGTAGTAGTAGTAGTAGTAGTAGTAGTCGTCGTGGTAGTAGTAGTAGTAGTAGTAGTAACAGAAGTAGCAGCAGTCGTAGTAGTAGACCGTAGTGGTAGTAGTAGTAGTAGTAGTAGTAGTAGTAGTAGTAGTAGTAGTAAGAGTTGTCGTCGTCGTCGTGTTAGAAGCAGTGGTGATAACGATACGAATTAAAAAATCATGGTAATGGCAGTGGTGGTAGTATCGGTAGAACAAATCGTAGTTGTCGTAGTAATCGGAGTCCTAGTAGTAGGTCGTAGTCGTAGTAGTAGTAGTAGTAGTAGTAGTAGTAGTAGTAGTAGTAGTAGTAGTAGTAGTAGTAGTAGTAGTAGTAGTAGTAGTAGTAGTAGTAGTAGTAGTAGTAGTAGTAGTAGTAGTAGTAGTAGTAGAGGTGGTAGTAGTAGCAGTAGTAGTTAGTCAGTAGTAGTAATGGTAGGAGTAGTAGTCGTAGTGTAGTAGTACTAGTAGTAGTAGTAGTAGTAGTAGTAGTAGTAGTAGTAGTAGTAGTAGTAGTAGTCGTAGTAGTAGTAGTAGTAGTAGTAGTAGTAGTAGTAGTAGTAGTAGTAGTAGTAGTAGTAATAGTATAGTACGTAGTAGTGGTAGTAGTAGTAGTAGTAGTAGTAGTAGTAGTAGTAGTCGTGAGAGCAGTGGTAGTCGTAGTAGTAGTAGTAGTAGTAGTAGTAGTAGTGGTAGTAGTAGTAGTCATAGTCGTAGTAGAACTACTAGTAGTAGTAGTAGAAGTAGTAGTAGTAGTAGTAGTAGTAGTAGTAGTAGTAGTAGTAGTAGTAGTAGTAGTAAGTAGTAGTAGTAGTGGTAGTAGTAGTAGTAGTAGTAGTAGTAGTAGTAGTAGTAGTAGTAGTAGTGGTAATAGTAGTGGTGGTAGTAGTAGTAGCAGTGGTAGTCGTCGTAGGAGTAGTAGTAGTAGTAGTCGTAGTAGTAGCAGTAGCACTCGTAATAGTGGTAGGAGTAGAAGTAATAGTAGTAATCGTAGTAGTAGTAGAAGTAGTAGAAGTAGTAGTAGTAGTAGTAGTAGTAGTAGTAGTAGTAGTAGTAGTAGTAGTAGTGGTAGTAGTAGTGTAGTAGTAGTATCAGTAGTAGTAGTAGTAGTCGTAGTAGTAGTAGTAGTAGTAGTATTAGTAGTAGTAGTAGTAGAGTAGTAGTAGTAGTAGTAGTGTAGTAGTAGTAGTAGTAGTAGTAGTAGTAGTAGTAGTAGTAGTAGTAGTAGTAGTAGTAGTAGTGGTAGTCGTAGTCGTAGTAGTAGTAGTAGTAGTAGTAGTAGTAGTAGTAGTAGTGGTAGTGGTAGTCGTAGTCGTAGTAGTACTAAGTCGTAGTGGTAGTAGCTGTAGTGGTCGTAGTAGTAGTGGTAGTAGTGGTGGTATGACTGGTAGTCGTAGTACGTAATGCTAGCAGTCGTCGTCGTAGCAGTAGTAGTAATCGTAGTAGTAGTAGTAGTGGTAGTGGTAGTAGTAGTAGTAGTAGTAGTAGTAGTAGTAGTAGTAGTAGTAGTAGTCGTAGTAGTAGTAGCAATACCTTGCTGCTGCCGCTGCTGCTTCCCGCAATCCTCCGCCCTCTGCGAATGCGAATGGTGGCCTCGTATATCACCCACTTCTCGCCCTGCGCAATGCTGTTCTTAATATTCGCACCACATCTCGCATGCAGCTTACCCATTATGTGCCGCATCGCTTCCTGTTCCTCCTCCACCTTCTCACCCCCCTCCTCCTCCGGAGCCCAAGAAGCCCCCAACCCTGCGTTCTCGCGAAATTTGTGTTAAATTCTTTGGTTTGGGAATCGCGGAAACCGCGTGATTTCGACATTTTTCTTTCAGATGTTTGGTTTTGGGCGCCCTTGAACGTAAATCGATGCGTCAGTTTTCCAAGGCCCAGAGATTTCGAACGTCTCGGTGAAGACGCAAAGTTTTCGAAGCGAGGGGGTGCCAAACCTTGTGTTTGCACATGTTTGAGATACAGAGCTCTCGGGGACTGCAGCGTTGATTCTCGTGCGAAAAAATCGAACATCTTTGTGAACTCATATGGTCTCCGTGATTCCCGCGCCGAAAATGTTCCAACTCTGCATGAAAACATAAGGTTTGTGTAATAAGGGGGTGCCAGACCTTGTGTTCTCACATGGATTCTTGAAATCCGGAGCCCCCCGGGGCCGCAGCGTGGATTTTCGTTCGGAGGTACCAAGAAACAGACAAAATCAACAATGTCAGTGAACTCGCATGGTTTCCATGATTCCCAAACCAAAAATCTCCAAGATCTCAATGGAAACATCGGGTTCGGTGGTCCATCGTGCGAGCGGAATTGTCGCCGCAAGCTTTGGTCTCCCGCTTCGGGGGGCGGCGCCGCGTGCATCTTCTGCAGCGCGCAGCCGTTGAGCTCGCGCTCGGGTGGAGCCGAAAAGATGCCAGCGAGGAAGGGGAAGGAAAGGAAGGAAAAGGAAAGGAAGAGGGCGCCACAACATCGTCAAGACAGCGAAGGCGATGAATGGGTGCTAGGGGGGCTGTTCATATCTATATATATACATATATATATACATATATATATATACATACAGCTCTCTCTCATCTTTACGAAACAAGGGGGTGCCCCCCCCCCTAAAACCGGACCCCCAGGATCCGGGGTTTCCAGGCCCCCTGGACATCCTTGACAAAAAGTCCCCCAGCTCGTCCCGACCCCCCGTGGGCGCTTGGCCAGGTCTTGCCAACAGACCCCAGGCGATCAGAGCGGTGATTAGAAAGGCCGAAGAAAAACCCAAGACAGCACAAGAACGCTCCAAGAATGACCCGAATGGCCTCCAAAGACCCCCAAAACGGCCCAAGAGGCCTTGAACATGACTCCCAAAACGTAGAACTCGCTTCATTCCCAGTACGTTCTGCGGCGCAACCATAACTCTCCGCCGTCCCCCGACGGCACCATCTCTTTCCCTCCTCCTGCTCCTCCTCTGGGTCCTCCTCCTCTTTCTCCTTCTCCTCTGTTTGCCGCTCCACCGCTCGTCCTCCCCAACATCAGCTTACTTTTCCTCGCTCCCCGAAATTCCCTCGCTCCTATCCTTCGCCCTCCACCCAGCGCCTTTCGTGAGCCCCTGGCGGGGAAGGGCCACGGACCGCCCGAACTTTCGAAGGCTTCCGAAAACCACCTCAGGGAAGGTGCCAAATTTCCAAGGCCACAGGGGACGGCGCGAACGACCAACATAAGCAAAGCCTCAAGGACCAAGAAGCAAGGCGTGAAGCGCCACTGCAGTCTTATATATATATATATATACATATATATGTATTTCTGTATGTAACAAAGTTCGTTCAGTGTGGTTCCCTGTGGGTGAGCCCAGCATGTCCCCACTCGACCCGCTCCTGATGGCCCTGCCGCGCCCACTGCGTCGCTACGAACCGCTCTTGTTCACCCGATTCCGCCGCGTTGCTGCGCGCGTGGCCGCGACGCCAAGAAGTGTGTGTGTGTGTGTGTGTGTGTGCGATGTGTGCCAGTCTGTGTGTTTCACCGCCTCATTTTCCAGATCTGGACCTTCGAACCTAGCTCAGCATGCATACCCTATCCTCCCTCTCCTCCGCCCCCCTTCCTCCTACCCTCCTGCTCCTGCTGCTGCTCCTCCTCGTCCGCCTCCAAGAGCCCCCTACGGTAGAATGCCGGAGTGCCCTGCAGAAGCTCTGGCACTTCCGAGAGCGCCCTAACATTCCCCAGAGCCTCTGCCTTTCCGCCTCCTCCCCCTCCTCCTCCTCTTCGATGTCCTCCTCCTCTTCGATCTCCTCTTTCTCCTCCTCCTCCTCCTCGTCAACCTCCTCCTTCTTCCCTTTCCTCCCTCCTTCCCCCTCCCTCCTCCCTTCTCCCTCCCTCCCTCCCCCTCCTCGGGAGCCGCAGGCCCCTTGGGGGTCGGGGCCCAGGCTGGCGGAGCTCAGCGGATCTGCGCTGGGCGCGGCCGCAGCTGCCTGTCGGGTCAGGGCTGTGCCGTCGCAAACTTTGGGCCTGTGGCAGCGAGACGACGAGTCACCGAGTGTCTCAGGACGAGGAGGACGAGGCGACGAGGACGAGACGGCGAGACGACGGGGACGAGTCGACGAGACGACGTCCAGAAATTTTTGGGCTTGTGGCATATCAGGCGCAGAGACAGCGAGCCGCCAAGGGGCTGCCGTCGCGGTGCGGCCTCCTCCAGCCTCCAAGACTGCCTCGTGGCCCATCTCGGCCGGAAGCCTGGTTTCGAGGCCTCTGGAAACAGAGAAGCGTACCAGAAGGATCCAACAAAGTAAACCGCTTCGCTCCTCCAAGACTCTCCCCTCGAACGATGACGTCGGGGTCGCCGTCGCCGTCGCCGCCACCGCCACCGCCACCGCCGTCGTCGTCGTCGTCGTCGTCGTCGTCGTCGTCGTCGTCGTCGTCGTCGTCTCCGCCCCCAACATGCCAATCCCCAGACACGTCCACAGGTGTGTTCTGACCACAACCTTCCATAACTTTTGAAGAAATCCAGCCGCGGCGACGAGGGCGCCCAAGGACACAACACACGCGTCATAGCCCCAAAGTTACACTCCTCGTCGTCGTAGTCGTCCTCGTCCTCCGCCGCCGCCGTCGTCGTCGGCGCCGTCGTCGTTGACGTCGTCGGGGGCGCAGCCGTCGTCGTCGTCGTCGTCGTTGTCGTCGTCGTCGTTGTCGTCGTCGTCGTCGTCCTCCTCGTCCTCGCCACCGCCATTGTCGTCGTCGTCGTCCTCTTCCCCGTCCTCGTCGTCGCCCTCGTCCTCGTCATACTCGTCCTCATCATCCTCGTCATCCTCGTCGTCGTCGTCGTCGTCCTCGTTGTCGTCGTCGTCCTCGCCGTCGTCCTCGTCCTTGTCCTCGCCGTCGTCATCGCCCTCGTCGTCGTCGAACGAGGCGCTCCCCCCGGCGGCCGCTACGGCGCCCCCAGCGCCCAGGCGGGCAGCTGCGAGCGCGGCCCGGCGCGCCCGCGCGCGCCGGGGCCGCCTCCGGAGGGCGTGGGCACGGAGGGGGCGGCGGCACGGCGAGGGGCAGGCGCCGCCGACGGCAGCGGCGAGGACGGCGACGACGAGGACGAGGGCGGCGGCGAGGACGAGGGCGAGGACGACGTCGTGGAAGACGCCGCCGGCGACGGCGACGGTGACGGCGACGGCGACGAGGACGGCGACGACGAGGACGACGGCGACGACGACGGCGGCGAGGACGGCGGCGAGGACGACTCCCACGGCGACGGCGACGAGCATCAGGACGACGAGGACGACGGCGGCGGCGTCGACGAATGCGACGGCTGCGAGGACGACGGCGACGAGGACGACGACGAGGGCGACGAGCTCCCTCGGGGCTCTTGTCGTAACACACCCCTGGACTGCCGATGTCGAGCTGTGGGGGGAGACGCCGAGAGCGACGAGGACGACGCCGACGATGTCGTCGCCGTCTCGGGCTTGCTTTCTTGCATGCTTCTGGAGGCTCTCCTCTGCACTCCGCCCTCGGCCTCCTCCTCCTGCCCCCCCAGCGCTCCTCCTCCTCCTCCTTCTCCTCCTATTCCTCCTCCTCTCCTCCTCCTCCTCCTCCTCCTCCTCCTCCTCCTCCTCCTCCCCCTCCTCCTCCTCCGCCTCCTCCTCCTCCTCCTCCTCCTCCTCCTCTTGCCCGCCTCGTTCGCCGTATTTGGAGCTTTTGCCGACGACGCTGGGGTGGATGGAGGAGGGAGGACAGCAGCGCTGTAAATTTTTGTCGTGGCAGAGGGCGCAGCGGTCACGAATGGATCAGCGCAAACATGGATCAGCAATCCATGGATTTGGCGCGCGGTCACCAAATCCATGGATCGGGGGAGGTGCCCTCCCCAGAATGCGGCCGGTGCCGGCTCGCTCGGCGGCGGAAATCCGCCATTTCCCATGGAAACGGGGCCCGTCGCTAATCCACGCCCCCTTGATCCATGTTTGCGATCGCCTGAGTTTTCCGTTTCCTCCCATCCTCCTTCTTCTGCTGCTGCTGCTCTTCCTCTCTCCCTGCCCTCTGCTTCTTGCCTCTCTTCCTCCTCCCTTTACTCGGCCTCCTCGGTCTCCTCCTCCTCTTCCTTTTCCTCCTGCTTCCCCTCCTCATCTATCTCTCTGCCCCCGCCTCCACCTCCTCCTCATCCTCCTCCCTTCTCCTACCCCCATCCTCCTTCCCATCCTCCTGTATCCTGCATCTCGCCGCCGTCGTCGTCGTCCTCCACTTCCTCCTCCACCGCTTCCTCCTCCTCCTCCTCCTCCTCCTCCTCCCTGCGTCCCTTCCCCCTCCCCCCTCCCTCGAGAAGGAAGGGGTGGGATCTCCCATCCTGGAGGATGAGCATGGCAACGAAGCTGGAAGATGATGATGAGGAGGAGGGCAAGGAAGGGAGGCACGCCTCCTATTCCTCTTCTGTTCTACTCCTCTGTCTTTTACTCCTGCCCCCTTCCCTCTTGCCCCCCTTCCGGAAAATTGCGATGGTCAACGGCGTCGCCCAGGGCCTGTATTCGAAGGCGCGGGCCCTGGGCCCATGATGGGCATGCCAGGCAGCGGCGGCCCAGGCATTCCTGCTGGTGTGTGAGGCGAGGGGGGGGGCTCGGGGGGACCCCTCTTCCTCCTCTGTCTCCTCCTCCTCCTCCTCCTCGCCACCTCCTTTTCTCCTCCTCCTCCTCCTCCTCCTCCTCCGGATACATCACCATCGTCAGCACGGTCACCTTCTTCTTCTTCTTCACCATCATCATCAGCATCACCATCATCAGCGTCATTATCATCATCCTCATCCTCATCCTCATCCTCATCCTCACCCTCATCCTCATCCTCATCCTCATCCTCATCCTCATCCTCATCCTCATCCTCATCCTCATCATCATCCTCATCCTCATCCTCATCCTCATCCTCATCCTCATCCTCATCATCATCATCATCATCATCATCATCATCATCATCATCATCATCATCATCATCATCATCATCATCATCATCATCATCCTCATCCTCATCATCATCAACAACATCATCAACACCATCGTCAACACCATTATCTACTTATTCTTCTCCGTCATCGTCATCGTCATCATACACATCATCATCACCATCACCGCCAACACCATCACCATCGAGGGCGCGCCGCTGGATGCGCCAAAGGGAGGGGTGTCTGGCCCCCCCCCTAATCCCTGCCCTAACCCCTAACCCCTAACCCAACCCCCCACTCCTAACCCTAACCCCTACCCTACGCGTAACCTTAGCCTCTACCCAAATCCCTACCCCAACCCCTAATTCAAGCCCTAATCCCCACCCTAACCCCTACCCCAAGCCCTGCCCCTAAACCTTAACTCCTGATCCTAACCCTAACCCCTAGCCTAACCCTGATCCTAACCCTGACCCCTACCCTAACCCTATCCGGAACCCTACCCATTACCCCTAACCCTGGCCCCTGGCCCCTAACCCTAACCCTAATCCCTGACCCTAACCCTAAGACCTAACCCTAAGACCTAACACTAACCCCTAACCCTACGCTAACCCCTAACCCTGGCCCTAATCCCTAACCCTTACCCTAAGCCCTAATCCAACATCCTAAATCCTAACCCTGACCCTAACCCCCAACCCTGCCGTAACCCCTAGCCTAAACCCTAACCTTAACCCCAACCCCTACCCTAAACCCTCACCTCAACCCAACCGTTAACCCCTACCCCCACCCCTAACACTGACCCTCATCCTTAACCCCAACCCTATGCGTTAACCCTAACCCCCCAAAGTTTACCCGAACCCCTAACCGTAGCCCTAATCCCTAACATTAGCCCTTAGCCCCAACCCCAAACCCCCAACCCTACCCTAACCCCTACCCTAACCCTAACCTCTACCTTACCCCCCACCCTAATCACTGTTCCCTATGAATAAACACCCCCTCCCCCAGGCGATTGGTAGCCAACCAGGAATCATGAGGGCACCCCCCACCATCCCTTGCAACAAAAAATAATACGAACCACACTCTGCCTCCAAATTCGGAGCATGCGCAGCCAGCCCGATGCGGCCTCACCCCACCATCCCTGTCAAAAACAATACAAAGTACACTTGGCGGCGGCGGCGGCGGCTGCGGCGGCGGACGCGGCGGCGGCGGCGGCGGATTGGCCCCCAGTAGCTGAACATTTCAAGACGATTGCTGAATATGCTTAGGCTCGGGCCAGACTCGGGTGCTACGTATGTGTTGGGAGGGCGGGTGGGAATGAGCGAAACGGCTTGCGGGCAGGGAGGGAGTCTTGACCCCTAACCCTAACCCCCACCCTAAACCCTAACCTGGACCTACTCATCATGATCCTGACCCCTGCCCCGACCCTAACCGAACCTCAACCCTAAACCCTCACCTTTAACCCCTGACCCTAGCCCCTAACCTGAAGCTTGAACCCCAACCCTAGCCCCTAATCCCAACGCTGACTCCTGCCCTAACCCTAGCCCTTTATCTTTACTTCTTATGATTAAACGCCCCCAAACCCCCACCCAACCTGCCGATAGCAACCTCGCCGTCCTAACGGTTTAAAATCAATACAAACTCATTTGTTTCGCCAGCTTGTCGTCGAATTGCGAGGCACGTAGCAGGAAAAGGACGGAATGAACATCGCTTGGGTAGCCCTTAAATAGGTGGTCGCGTCCTACCCATCAATCAAACAACAACAACGTCAACGTTTTTCTGGACAACATGGGCTTTCTTGTCGTCGACGCTACGAAACGTGTAACAGGAATGATACGGAATGAACATCGCGTGGGTAACCCTGAGCGGGTGGTCGCGTCCTACCTGCCAGCAACAATATACAGTCAACGTTTTTCTCGTCAACGTGGACTTTCTTGTCGTCGACGCTGCAAAAAGTGCAGCAGGAATGGGACGCGGCGCGCATCGCGGGCGGACGCCTGGCCGACCCTACGCGGGACCCCCCGTCGTGCCTGCCAAAAAACACCGCAACGTCGACGAATTTCTTGCCAACATATACTTTCTCCTCGTCGGCGCTGCGAATCGCGTAGCGGGAGTGGGACGCGGCGCACATCGCGCGGGGACGCCTGCTCGTCAACATGGACTTTCTTGTCGTCGACGCTGCGGCCCGTCGGGTTGAGGAGCTGGGTGGGCGGCAAGTCATAATGCCTCAAGCAAGTGCGGTTCGCCGCCGGCGCGCCCGTTGTCGTGTCCACGTAAGAGAGACCTTTGGCAACAGTGACCTTCGGCAACAGAGACGCGGCGCACTTCGCGCGCTGGAAATGTTGTCGCCGACGATGCAACATGAGAGGCCGGAGCGGGGCGCGGCGTACATCGCGCGCGGTCTTGTTTCTCGTCGGCGTTGCTTATTGCGCGGCAGGAACAGGACGCAGCTCATGTCGCGCGCTGAACGCCCGCGAAATAAGATGAACGACAGGCGTCGGGCGCGACGCATTTGCTTCTTATGTTGTGGGTGGGCAGGTGGGAGTGGACGGCGCCCTCTGGCTCGTTCGAGCTGGCTAACTTGACCCTTAACCCCTATCCTTACTCTTTATGATTAAACACCCCCACGTCCCCGCGACCCCGCCGTCTTAACTGTCGAAGCAACAACACAAACTCAATTTGCTTCTCGCCAACATATCGTCGAGTTACGAAAAGTGTAGCAAGAAAGACGGAATGAACATCGCGTGGGTAACCCTAAGCGGGTGGTCGCGTCCTACCCATCAAAAAGCAATACAGGGTCAACGTTTTTGTCGTCAGCGTGGACTTCATTGTGCTTTCTCCTCGTCGGCGTCGCGGAGCGGGAATGGGACGCGGCGCACATCGCGCGGGGACGCCTGCTCGTCAACATGGACTTTCTTGTCGTCGACGCTGCGGCCCGTCGGGCTGAGGAGCTGGGCGGGCGGCAAGTCATAATGCCTCAAGCACGCGCGGTTCAAGCAAGTGCCTTCGGAGACCCCAAATAGGTAGAAAAAAGCGTCCAGGAGGTCCTGGGGAGGCAACGCAAATATTGATTTTCATTTGGTGTTTTACAAAATTGTGAGGTTGGCACCTACTTGTGCTGACAAAGCCCGGAAGATATATCCAAGAGGCCCTCAGGCGTATACCAGAAAGTTCCCAGGACGCTCCGCGAATTCCCAAGAGGCATTCTGCTCTCCCTCCTCATTTTCTCCCTCCCTCCCTCTCTCTCCTTCCCCTCCTCCTCCTCCTCTTCCTCCTCCTCGTCCTCCTCCTCCCCATCCTCCATGCGCGGCAGGACCGAAGCGATTGGCGGTGCAACGCGCGTGGCTGGAATGAGACGCGGCGCGCTTCGCGCGCTGGGCATGTTGTCGCCGACGATGCAACGTGGGAGGCCGGAGCGGGGCGCGGCGTACACCGCGCGCGGTCTTGTTTCTCGTCGGCGTTGCTCATTGCGCGGCAGGAACAGGACGCAGCTCATGTCGCGCGCTGAACGTCTAGCCGCCCGCGATGTAAGATTAGCGACAGGCGTCGGACGCGACGCACTTGCTTCTAATGTTGTGGGAGGGCAGGTGGGAGTGGACGGAGCCCTGTGGCTCGTTCGAGCTGGCTAACTTGACCCCCGCCCCCATCCTTACTTCCTGTGATAAAACCCCCCGCATTCCCACCTAGCCGGCCGATACCAACCCCGCCGTCCTAACTGTCAAAGAACAGCACAAACTCAATCCTGTCCTCGCCAACATGTCGTCGAGTTGCGAAACGTGTAGCAGGAATGAACATCGCGTGGGTAACCCTAAGCGGGTGGTCGCGTCCTGCCCATCAAAAAACAATGCAAAGTCAACGCTTTTCTCGTCAACGTGGACTGTCTTGTCGTCGTGGCTGCGAAAAGTGTGGCGGGGATAGGACGCGGCGCACATCGCGCGCGGACGCCTGGCCAACCCTACGCGGAACCCCCCTGTCCTACGTATCAGAAGAACACTGCAGCGTCGACGTTTTCCTTGCCAGAATGTACTTTCTCGTCGTCGGCGCTACGAATCGCGTGGCGGGAATAGTACGCGGCGCGCATCGCGCGGGGACGCCTGCTCGTCAACGCGGACTTCCTTGTCGTCGACGCTGCGGCCCGTCGGGTTGAGGAGCTGG
>CAUYUJ010016150.1:172489-192489 GCA_963575745.1 Prorocentrum cordatum | reverse complement strand
CATGCCACGACAAATTTGAATCGTATAGCCTTCGCGCTATGCTTCATGCGCAGGGCCCTCATGTGGTCGTCTACAAATCAGCACCGTCATCACCATCATCATTGTCATCGTCGCCACCATCGTCATCACCACCCTCAGCATATCTATCCTCTTCATCACCACCATCATTATGAACATCGTGAGCAGCAAGCCCGCTAGTAGGCTATTGGGATCAATATCATCATGCATATCCTTTATTATGATCACCATCACCGCCGTCATCACCATCACCCATCGCCATCACCATGAACACCATCACCACCATCATCATCACCATCATCAAAACCACCACCATCATCATCACCACCATCGCGTCATCACCATCATCATCACCATCATCATCATTACCGCCACCACCACCACCACCACCTCAACCACCATCATCACCATCATCATCGTCATCATCATGATCACCATCATCCGCAGCGACAGACGGACCAGCATTAACCTCAGCATCAACATCATGCTCATCCTCATCATTATCACCATCCTCACCACCGTCCTCCTCCTCCACCTCCTCCTCCTCGTCGTCATCATATCATCATCGTCATCATCGTCAGCATCATCATCATCATCATCATCATCATCATCATCATCATCATCATCATCATCATCATCATCATCATCATCATCACCACAGTCATCATCGTCAACCCCTTACCCCCTCTCCTCACCCCGCCCCCCTCCTTCCCCTCCACTTGGATCTCCTAGCCCCCTATCCTCCTTTTCCTCCCTCTCCTCCCCGCCTCCCTGTCCTTCTCCTCCCTCTTCCCCTCCTCCTGCTCCTCCTACTCCACCTCCTACTCACCCTCCTCCTCCTGCTTCTCCTTCTCCTTCGCTTCATCCTCCTCCTCCTCCTCCTCCTCCTCCTCCTCTAGCTCTGTTCCTCCCCCTTCTCGTCCTCCTCTTCCTTCCCTCCCCTTCCTGCTCCTCCTCCTTCTCCTCCTCTCGATTTCTGGCCCGAGCCTTACCCTGAGCCCCGCCCCCAACCCGATTCTTGATAAAAAGGTGCTCCTCGTCGCACCGCCAGAGATGCTGATAGGGCGGGCTGAGAGCTTCGTCTGACAACTCCTCCAGGCAGATCTGGAGGGCGTGCCTCGTTCATTATGTGCCTCTCGCCTTATCACAGCTTAGCACAGAATCTACGGCCACCAGCAACTATACATGATGGAGCGTAGGCCATTCTTATACTGTGGCTCTCGCCTCAGCGCCTGGCGCACTCGCCTTACAAGTTGTCAACATGTGGATGGATGGCGAGACGTCTTCCAAATTCGACGCCCGCCTCAGCACACCGCGCAGCTTCTCTAAGGATGGAGGATGGGGCATGTAAAACATCGGTCTCTCGCTTGACACTTCATTGGAAATCATGGCCATGAGTGTCCAACTCATGAGGGCCGTTTCCTCTTCAGCCGGGGCTCTCGCTGGGCACTTCCTTCGCCTTGATGATCCTATATCTCCTCGCATTCCAAAAACATGGACAGCTAAACTGATGCAGGACAGCTCCCATTCAAACCAGGGCCTTCGCCGGAATGGCAAGCCCACAGGGGCGCTGGTCTTCCAAGGAGTAGCACCTGGGTGGGAGGGTGTATTGTATCACCGCTGACGGATCCTGGGTCCACTCTGCTCCTTCTCCTGCTCCTCCCCCTCGATCCTCGATCCCTTCTTCTTCCCCGACCCTTGATCCCCCGTGGCAGGCGTCCTGCGCCAGGCAGGGCTGGCCCAGCCGACGGCCCGGGCAGGCCGGGCCCTGGGCCCCCCAGGGCGGGCCCAGGGCCTCCCGGCAGGGTCCTGGCCTCAGCAGCGCGCCGCCGCAGCCGGTCGCCGCCGCCATCGACGCCGTCGCCGTCGCCGTCGCCGTCGCCGTCGCCGTCGCCGTCGCCGTCGCCGTCGCCGCTGCCGCCGCCGTCGTCGTCGTCGTCGTCGTCGTCGTCGTCGTCGTCGTCGTCGTCGTCGTCGTCGTCGTCGTCGACCGCTGCCAGCGTCGCCTCCGCCGTCCCAGACCTCCGACGCGCTGGCAAGACCAGGGCGGAGGTTCGTCGTCGCTCTCGCGGCGCCTGCGGGCCCTTGCAGGGCCCTGAGGCCGTCAGGCAGCGAATCGGGACGAAGCGCTGGTCCTGGGTAAGGGTCCAGAGCTCCAGGGGCCCCGTGCAGAGACAGATCAGCACCTCGGAGGTCTGGAGTCGCCACTGTCGCCGCCGCCATCGTCGTCGCCGTCGCCGCCACCGTCGTTGTCGTCGCCGTCGCGGTCGCTGCCGTCGTCGTCGTCGTCGCCGTCGCTGCCATCGTCGTCGTCGCCACCGTCGTCGACGCCGCCGCCGCCGCCGTTGTCGACAGGTCGGCGGGGCGAGCCTGGGCCCCACCGACTGGAGGGCGATCGATCTCCTCGCCATCACTCCTCCGCCCCCCACCGGCTCCTTCTGCTCCTGCTCCTGCTGCTGCTGCTGCTGCTGCTGCTGCTGCTGCTGCTGCTGCTCGTCCAGCCTCCTCTCCGCATCTCCTCGATCCCCCCTTCCCCCCTCCCCCCCCCTCCCTCCCTCTCTCCCCTCCGCTCCCTCCCTCCCTGTCTCCCCTCCCTCTCTCCCCTCCCTCTCTCCCCCCCCCTCCCTCCCTCTCTCCCTCCCCCGCCGCTCCCCCCCAGACCTCGCTTATCGTCCTGCATTTTTTTTTTTGCTTCGGCCCCGGAGTTCGAAAAACGAATCCTCCCGGAGGCCGAGCACGGCGAGGCCGTCGCACTGTTTTCCTGGAGGCCCCTCTGGATGTTTGTCTCCCCCCGTTCCCTGCTTTCCAATCGCTCTGGTCCTCCTCCTCCTCCTCCTCCACCCCCTCCTCCCCCCTCCTCCTCCTCCTCCTCCTCCTCCTCCTTCTCCCTCTCCTCCTCCTCCTCCTCCCCCCTTCTCCTCCTCCTCCTCCTCCTCCTCCTCCTGCTCATTCGCCCTGCTTCTTCTTCTGCTCCGCCTCCTTTCCTTTCTTTTTCTCCTGGGGGCAACTCTTGTTCGCCCTGGTCTCTGTCATGATGGCCGCGGGGCCCAAAAACGCCCCGGGGAAATTACTCACTGCGTGGAGCTCCCCATATGTGCATTTCATGTTTTATGTCATGCCGTGGCGAGCGTCTGTTCACGAGCGGTCGACTACAATAGCGCGTCCACGTGGGCGACAGGGCCGACGAAGACGAGTGACCCCTAATGCGAGTGATTGCGTATGAGTCAGAGTGAGCTTTGAGTATGGTTGAATGCGAGCCTCTTCCTCTTCATCCCCCCTCCTCAGCTGCCCGGCCTTCCCCTTTTCAGCCCGTGGTAGCTTTGGAGCTTCCCACATGTGCATATGTTGTAGGATAGTTGGCAGTGGGATATGTAAGACGAGCGTTTAGCCACACAATGCCATAAGTGCATGTCATGTTGGAGGATAGTGCCACGAGAAACAAGCAAACCGCCTGAGACATCCCCACAAAATGGCCGCGAACGAGCCCGTGCAACCACCCCTGGCGGCTCCCCTTAGGGGTGCTGAAACCAGCGCCCCGCCTGAGACATCCTCACAATCTGCTCTCCAAGCGAAGGATGTTGGAGCCCGGAAACAGGCAAACCGCCGGAGACATCCCCACAAAATGGCCGCGAACGAGCCCGTGCAACCACCCCTGGCGGCTCCCCTTAGGGGTGCTGAAACCAGCGCCCCGCCTGAGACATCCTCACAATCTGCTCTCCAAGCGAAGGATGTTGGGCCCAGAAACAAGCAAACCGCCTGAGACATCCCCACAAAATGGCCGCGAACGAGCCCGTGCAACCACCCCTGGCGGCTCCCCTTAGGGGTGCTGAAACCAGCGCCCCGCCTGAGACATCCTCACAATCTGCTCTCCAAGCGAAGGATGTTGGGCCCAGAAACAAGCAAACCGCCTGAGACATCCCACAAAATGGCGCGAACGAGCCCGTGCAACCACCCCTGGCGGCTCCCCTTAGGGGTGCTGAAACCAGCGCCCCGCCTGAGACATCCTCACAATCTGCTCTCCAAGCGAAGGATGTTGGGCCCAGAAACAAGCAAACCGCCTGAGACATCCCCACAAAATGGCCGCGAACGAGCCCGTGCAACCACCCCTGGCGGCTCCCCTTAGGGGTGCTGAAATGAGCGCCTCGCTCGAGACATCCTCCAAATCTGCTCCGAAAGCGAAGGATGTTGGGCCAGAAACAGGCAAACCGCCTGAGACATCCCCACAAAATGGCCGCGAACGAGCCCGTGCAACCACCCCTGGCGGCTCCCCTTAGGGGTGCTGAAATGAGCGCCTCGCTCGAGACATCCTCCAAATCTGCTCCGAAAGCGAAGGATGTTGGGCCCAGAAACAGCAAACCGCCTGAGACATCCCCACAAAATGGCCGCGAACGAGCCCGTGCAACCAC
Source organism: Prorocentrum cordatum (assembly GCA_963575745.1). Classification (NCBI taxonomy): domain Eukaryota; class Dinophyceae; order Prorocentrales; family Prorocentraceae; genus Prorocentrum; species Prorocentrum cordatum. The sequence continues at coordinate 188,065 of CAUYUJ010016150.1, read as the reverse complement.
CCCTGGCGGCTCCCCTTAGGGGTGCTGAAACCAGCGCCCCGCCTGAGACATCCTCACAATCTGCTCTCCAAGCGAAGGATGTTGGGCCCAGAAACAAGCAAACCGCCTGAGACATCCCCACAAAATGGCCGCGAACGAGCCCGTGCAACCACCCCTGGCGGCTCCCCTTAGGGGTGCTGAAACCAGCGCCCCGCCTGAGACATCCTCACAATCTGCTGTGTGTTGAGTAAGTCTCAGACTATGAGTAAGTCTGAGTATGAGTACGCCTGGGTATGAGTAAGTCTGAGTATGAGTAAGTCTGAGTATGGATATGTCTGAGTGTGAGTAAGTCTGAGTCTGAGTACGTCTGGGTATGAGAATGTCTGAGTATGAGTAAGTCTGAGTATGAGTAAGTCTGAGTATGAGTAGGTCTGAGTATGAATATGCCTGAGTATGAGTATGTCTGTGAGTAGGTCTGAGTATGAGTAAGTCTGAGTATGAGTAAGTCTGTGTATGAGTAAGTCTGAGTATGAGCAAGTCTGAGTAGGAGTAAGTCCGACAGGAGGGGAGGAGGAAAGAGGAGGAGGAAGGAGGAGAGGGAGTAGGAGGCGTCCAAGTAATAACAAGAACCCCATCTTAGGATATGGGGAAAAACGCCATCTGGTTATGAGAATAACCACGCCGTCGGCTGTCTGGGTCCGGCCCGACATCCTGAAGTTGCAAGAGCTCAGAACCCCACTTCTGGTCTCTGGAGGCCTCCTGGGATCTCTGCAGGTCCCTGCAGAGGTCGCTTGGCGCCTCCAGAAGCCTCCCCCTCCAGAAGTCCTCCAGGAAGAGCCGGAGACGTTGAAAGCAACGGTCCTTCTCGTGGTTGCCTTCCTTCTCTACCTCCTCCTTGTCCTCCTCCTCCTCCTCATCCTGCTCCTCGATCTCTCCAGCAGCAGCTGGGGTAGACCACGGACCCACTCGACATTCAAATGGAGCCAAACATCTCGCTCCTCGCTGCTTCTCTTCCAAGTTCCTCCTCCTCCTCCTCCTCCTCCTCTCCTTCTCTTTTCCTCTCGTCCTCCTGTCTCGTCGTCGTCCTCCTCCTCCTCCTCGTCCTCGTCCTCGCCCTCCCCCTCCTCCTCCTCCTTCTTCTGCTCCTCGTAGTCCTCCTCGTTCCCCTCCTCCTCCCCCTCCCGGTGGCCCCGTCGAGCCCTGCCCCGACCCCCCGGGCCCGCTCTGGGGCGGCGGCCGTCGAGGGGCAGGACGGCACCTGTCGTGGCATGGCGGTCGCCGTCGTCGTCGTCGTCGTCGCCGTCGCCGTCGCCGTCGCCGTCGCCGTCGCCGTCGCCGTCGTCGTCGTCGTCGTCGTCGCCGTCGTCGTCGCCGTCGCCGTCGCCGTCGCCGTCGTCGCCGTCGCCGTCGCCGTCGCCGTCGCCGTCGCCGTCGCCGTCGCCGTCGCCGTCGCCGTCGTCGTCGTCGTCGTCGTCGCCGTCGTCGTCGTCGTCGTCGTCGTCGTCGTCGTCGTCGTCGTCGTCGTCGTCGTCGTGGTCGTCGTGGTCGTCGTCGTCGTCGTCGTCGTCGTCGCGGTCGCCGCCTTCGCTTGGAGATCGTGCATATGACTTGTTTGACATTGAGCGGTCTTTCATCCTACATAAGATTGTAGCGTCTTGGACCGTTTGGCTGGACTGCCTTGGCTTGAGGGTCGTGTGACTTTCTTGACACTGAGCGGTTTTCAGTCTCAAGATTGTAGCGTCTTGGATCGGCTGACTGGATCCTCCTTCCCCGCTGGCATGCCCGTGGCCCCAGAGGCCGTCTTACCCACCTGGGTGGGAATGGGTGCTGTTCCCTCCGGGGTTCGCGGGGCATGTCACAACATGGTGGGTGGACTGGTGGGGCATCGTCGTCATCGTCGTCGTCGTCATCGTCATTGTCGTGGTCATTGTCACCGTCGTCGTCATCGTCGTCGTCGTTATTGTCATCGTCATCATTGTCATTGTCGTCGTCGTCGTCGTCGTCGTCGTCGTCAAAGTCGACGTCGTCGTGGTTTTCGTCGTCATCGTCATATACCACGGCCCAGCGGGGGTGGACATGGGACATCGGTTAGGCGATGCTGACTCGGAGGGTTGAGGCTCGATGACCGCTAGTTTTTGTTGCTTCTCCTACTCGTGGCCCCTCGGGGAACTCCCTCGTGGCCTGGGCCGGACCCGCCTCGGCACTCTAGCCGGGGCGCACCCCAGGAAAGGTCCTGTGGTCGTCGGCCCTCATCTCAGCTCAACTGCCTCAAGGATGGGTGGAAGCTCGCGGCCACGCCTGCCGAGGCCTCAGTCAAGTCCGAATCGGGCACCAGAGGGGGCGAGTGGGTGTTAGCCAAACGACACCTAGCCACCACAAGTTGGGAAGCCCTTCGTAAAGCTGGACGGCCCTTTCGTGGTTTCTGTCCGCTCACACTGCACCTGCGGAACGGCAACGTGGTCATTATCTCAGCGTGCCTGTTTCCAGGGCACAAGTTGGGTGGCGACAGTAGCCCAAGGGTGAAGGCACTCACGGCCTTCCTGGCCACCCTCGCCGACCCCTGGATGGTCATGGCCGACTGGAACATCTGCCCCCAGGTTCTGAAGCAGTCAGGCATTCTTGGCCTATGGGACGGGGAGATTGTAACTCCCAGCGGCGTTGAGTCCACCTGCACCAAGGGAGACAGCGCCTCCCTCATCGACTACTTGGTGGTCAAGCGCGGGTTCCACGAGCAGGTGCAGGTCCAGGGTTTCTCAGAAGTGCCTTGGCGCACACACATCGGGCTGGACATACAGATCTCTGATGCGCACAAAGATTGGTGGCATCAAGTGGTTACTCTGCCGCATGATTTACCTCCACGCGACCGCCCGAGGCGCCAGGCCGACCCCAACAGCAAACGCCAAAAGCAGCTGGAGGAAAGGAGGATCGACCGTCGGCAGCGGCTACCTGACGAGTTGCACGAAAGTTTTGATGAATTGCACCCTCCGCCTGACACTCCTGGAAGTGCGGCTGTTTCGGTCCCATTCTACGTCCCCTCCGAGACCTGGGACCTGTGCTGGCAGGAGCCTGAGGATACGGTGCCCAGCAGTCTGTTGGACCACAGTGTCGCCTGGGCAGTCCCCCGCAACAAGGACGCGGTCGCGGCTCTATCGGCGCGGCACAGCCATTGGGTGTCCACCGTCGAGCAGGCGATCCTGACCACCGAACAGGTTCCCAAATACGAGTGGAGCAGGTACCGAGGGCGCGGCCAGATGTACGGTTTGAAGTGGACACGCCTTAAGGCGTCGCCTGGCCGTACTCACATGCGTTCGCCTACTATGGAGTGGTGGTGGACAATCGAATCCATCATAGTGCGATACCGTTCATTGGTTCGCAACGGCTCCGATCGTGATCAGCAGCACCGCTGTGCGTTAGCTCTCAATTCCATGCTGTCTCAGGCCCTGGAACAGCCGCGTGCGGTCATTTCGGCACCAAGGCTACCACCGACGAGGTGGACCACTGGATCAACTTGATTCTGTTGCCGAACGGCGAGTCCGACGTTGACACCTTAGACGAGATAGTGGAAGTCACTGAGAGGTGGGTCGGCCGCGCCTTTGCGCGCACTTTGACCGCGGCGCCCCAAGCGTATGTCAGGTGGGCCAAGGACATGTGGGCCCACAAGCCGCGCTTCCTTCACCAGCACGTGAAGGACCCAGGCCCCTTGGAGATCCTGGAGGTGGAGTGTGCGTTGCCGCAGGGAGCTACTTCAGATCCGCAATTGATCATGGCTCAGAAGGTGGGGAGGTGGGCCCCCATCTGGACCGACAACAACGCGTCCCACGACGCAATTCTGGACACGAAGGAGCTACTCATCACGCAGAGCACGATCGAGGCTCTGCCGCCGCTCACGATTGATGACTTGGAGCCGCTGTGGAACGAGTTACCGAGCTCCAAGTCCAAGGGCGTTGACGTCTTCGGGCCGACAGATCTGCAGAGGCTGCCGCTGGCCGCCATGCTCGAGGTGGTCGCCATCCTCAACGCTGCGCAGGAGGTTGGCTCATGGCCGTTGCAGTTGCTGCTGACGATGTGCGCCACTCTGCCGAAGCCTGCTGGCGGCGAGCGCATCATCGGCGTCCTTCCGAAGATCGTGGGACTGTGGTCACGTGCGCGCTCGTCTGCCACCGACAGCTGGGCCGATAGCAGGAGCGACTTCTGGGACACCGCGGTGCGGCACTCGTCGGCCTTGAGAGCCGCCCTGCAGCGGTCCGTCATGGACGAGGCCGCCCATGAGCTGGGTTTCTCTGTGGCTGTGCTACTGCTCGATTTAGAGAAATTTTATGTCAACATCTCTCTGCTGAAGCTGATGGAGATCGCTTTAGCTCAGTCTTATCCTGCCGTTGTAGCTCTGTTGGAAGTCCAGATGTTTTTGGCTCCGCGGGTTTTGAAATCTCGTGCCATGGCCAGCGAATTTGTGTTCCCGGCTCGGTCCCTGGTCGCGGGGTCCTCCAAGGGAGTTTCGCTAGCCAAACTTTTCCTGGGACCTATCATGGAGGAGGCCCACGGGGTGCTGGCCGTGAGTCAGGCCAAGGCCTCTTCGGCCATCTGGACGTTCGTAGATGATACTGTTGCTCGGTCCGAAGGGAGATGGGCCGACGTTTCTGGCCAGATGTTGGGGCTCGCTGACTCGTTAGTGCGGTCGTTTGCGGATCAGGAGCCCCCGATATCTTCCAAGACCAAGCTTGTGGTCAACACTCCCAGGTTGGGCCCCGAGCTTTTGAACAAAATCAACCGTCTGGGGATGCCGGCCTCGCTCGTTAAAGCTGCGGTGGATTTGGGGTGTGACGTTGCGGGGGGGTCGCGTCGGTCGCGCGTGAAGCTCAACCAGCGACTGAGCAAGGGCCGCTCCAGAGGTGCTCGCATTAATAAACTTCGCAGGCACGCTTCTCTTGCCAAGGAATCCCAAGGTCTGTGGCTGCAAGGGGCGTTGCCTCAGTCGGTGTATGGGCACCGGGCAATGGGGCTCTCCCCCTCCTCCATCCTCCAGTTGCGGAAACAGGCGGCCCAAGCTGTCGCGGGCAAGGGCCCAGGGCGCTGCCTCGCCACCACTCTGGCGATTTGGTTTGGGGACAGGGACCCTGGAATCAGTTTACGGACCCAGCTGGTCCGCTCCTGGCTCGACCTCTGGGACAAGTGCCCCTCCCTCCACCCTCGAATCGTGAAAGCTTGGCCATTGGTGGCCGCGCGCCTCGGGCACGACCCCAAGTTTAGGTGGCGGAAAGTCCGAGGGCCTATTGGGGCCATCATCGCCACCCTGAGAGATGGAGGTTGGAGGCCCATCTCTCCCACCGAGTGGCGCAGGCCCATCGGGGCCGATACGTTTGAAATCTGGCAGTTTCCTGACATCGCGGCCGATCGAGTCGCTGGAGATTTCGACATTGCTGAATTAGTTAGCGATTTTGCTGAGGACCTCAAAGCTCAGCTGTGGCAGCAGGCGGCTAAACACGAGCACGGGGAGGATCTCGTCTCAGGTGCCGACGTGACTGCCATTCGCTCACAGCTCCAGCGTTTCCTGAAACGTGATGAATTCGATCAGATCGGTCAGATGGTCACAGACACCTCTGGAGGCCAGTGGCCTCATCAGAGGCAGCGAGATCGAGGCTATCTTGTTTCCTTGAAATGTCCGCGTTGCGGGGCCCCAGAGGAAACCCTTTTCTACCGTATTTGGGAGTGCCCCTGCAACAAGGATGACCCCGCTTATGAAACGTCAGAGTTTTTAGTTGCTCAGGCCCGCGCAGGCCACGAGGCCAACCCGAGTCTCTGGCTGCGCGGGCTCCCGCCTCGCTCATTCACGTGTCCAGACTTTCGTGACGGGGGGGAGGACGTGGAGTGGGGGGTGGACGGAGAGCACTCGGACCTCCTCGACTGCAGAGAGGATGGCATGCTGCTCGTTTTCGGCGACGGCTCGGGAGGGCAATTTAGCAGCAACCCTCGTCGCCGAAGGGTGGGCGCGGCTGCGATTACGCTGGCGCCAGCCTCTGGAGGCTGGACTCGGGCCCGCGGCTTTGCCTCGACCCTTGGGGGTCGCCGCCAAACGGTGCCCATAGCCGAGATCCGCGCTTTTGAGCTTGCGCTTCGCCGATTTCCAGGCCCGTTGCGTTTTGTCACGGACAACGCGGCCCTCCATCGAGGGTGGCACTCCAGAAGGCATGAGCACTGTAAAGGCCCCAACTCTGACCTCTGGTTCCGCGTCCGAGCCGCCCTCGCTGAGAGGGGAGAGGGTGAAGTCCAGGTTGTGTGGTGCCCGTCGCACGTTGACCCTGAGGACCCCGCCCTCTCCCCTCAGGAGCGGTTGTTCGCCACGGGCAATGGGTTTGCCGACATTCTCGCGGGAGAAGCGGCCAAGTTTTCCTGGACCCACGGCCTCCAGGGCCAAAGGCCCCCCGAAACTGATCTCTGGGATTGCACGGCGTCGCTGGTTAGGCGAAGAGCGGCGAAGGCCATGGTGGACTCCATCAGTGTGGCCCCGTGGTCCGCCGAGCGGCCTCCCGAGGCCCGTCGGGTTGTCGGCCTCCCTGCGGCCCTTCTTAAGAGCGAACGCTGTTTGGTCAGGACCGAACGCAAATGGCTGTGCTCGCTGTGTCACCAAGTTGCCCCCGTGCATGATGTTGCAGCCTTTGCGGCGACGCAGCGTCAGGCGGCGAGCCCTGACCTTTCTGGTCTCGCTGATCATGGGGTGGTGCGGGCTGGTGGGGCGGTGACGGTTGGGGGGAAGGTCTGTCACGCCTCACACAATTTGCCTCTGTAACGGGTACTTTTTTGTTTGACGTGTGGTAAAACGGCCACGGAGGACCCACGTCATTTAGTTGACGAATGTAAAGACCGCACCAAGAAAGGTCTTCAGAACCTTCAGCGAATTCAAAAGGGACTGTTTCCCAGCCGCGCGGGGCCGTCGAAGACGTCTCAGGTACGTGAGCTGGGCATCGTCAGGCGCGAGGCCGCCCTCCGTGGCCCGCCGCCTGTTGCTCGCTGAACTCGCTGCCACCCCGTGGATATCAGCGAATTCCAGCGAATTCCTCCTCCTCCTCCTCCTCCTCCTCCTCCTCCTCCTCCTCCTCCTCACCGCGCGGTCCGTCACTGCACGTTCTTGGGACCTCGGAAGCCCGTCGCCCGAGACGTCCTCGGAGAACGGCCCGAGTCCCACAGTCGTGCGGTGACCTGGTGACCCCGAATCCCCTCCACCTCAACACGCTTTGGTCACCACAACGTGTTCGGGGAGACGAAAGACTCGGGTTCGAGAGACACGGGTAGGCCTGACGTGGCCATCAAGCAAGCTAATGACGAGACTCAATCTCAAAACCTGACGCGAGCTCCCGCTGCACACATCCCACGAACACTGGACCGTCACAGTATGCAACACGGGCTCGTGCAAAAGCACAGGCAAGCCCGAGTTCTGGCGACCTCGAGCCTCACGCCTCCCCCTCCTCCTCCTCCTCCTCCCCCTCCTCCTCCTCCTCCTCCTCCTCCTCCTCCTCCTCCTCCTCGAGATAGATCCGACGGCGCCGAACTTTTGTGCGCTCGAGAGCGCAGCCCGCCCCACGGGGAGACCTCCCGCCTCGGCCGGCGCGGCCCCCGCAGCGCCGGCGGACTGGTCGGCCGGGCCCGCGGGCGAGCCGGGCGCTGGGGGCAGCTCGGGAGACCCATGACGAACGAACAACACACACCCATACCCATAGGGGGGTCGTTGGGAGGAGGACTGGCTGTGGGTATGGGTGCGGGTTGTCGGACCCTGGGGAACGCTCCCGTCCGAGCGGGGATCCCCATCCGACAACACGCACCCATAGCCCTCTCCGATCCCCCTATGGGTATGGGTGTGTGTTGTTGGTTCGTCAACCCAGACATCGGGCGTCTCGAGAAAATCGAGACGGAGGTCTTTCATAGTTGTCGGCCTCGGGGGGGCCCTCGCCGGGCCTCGGGGCCGTCGAAAAAAAAACGACTCGGGGTGAAAGACTGGTCCCGGGGAAGTGGTCGGGAGATCGGGGGCCCGCGTCACGAAGAAATCGAGGCGTCGGATGTCTGGGGAGCCGGGTCGGACGAGAGGGGGGGCAGCAGAGAAGGGGGGGTGCGCAGAACCCAGAGATCCGATGTCGTGATTCTTTCAATGCGGGGTCCCCAGCAATCTCGACCCCTTCCCCAAGACCAGCTTTTCGTCCTGAGTCATTTTTGACGGTCCCGGGGCCCGGCGAGGGCCCCTAGAGGCCACAAGCTGCGAAAAACCTCGGTCTTTTTTTTAATACGTTGGATCTCTGGAGACATCGGCTCCCGAGATCTCCGACGACGTCTCTCTCCGTCTGGGCATTTCTCTTGGGCTTCCGCCCCCCCCCCCCCCTCCCCAGGGCCGACTACCGGGCCCAGGGCCAGCAAACATGGGGTTCTGGGGCGCAGGGCTAACCCCTGGGGGTCCAGACATCAGGCTGCCTTTTTTCGGTGCGTGGGCCCCGGAGGCCTGGATCACTTCCCTGTGGGGGCGGCTTCTCGCCCCGAGTAATTTTGCGACGCTCCCGAGGCCCGGCGAGGGCCCCCCGGAGGCCGAACGCAGTCAAGATCCGCCCGCCCCAATTCTTTGGGCGCGTCGGATCTCTGGGTCTGGGGCAGCGGATTGGAACATTGCTGTCGGCGGATGCCAGGGTCACGGAGGCGGCTCTCTCAGGGCTCCCGCAGGCGGGGGCAGTGGCACACCGGGACGCTGGGGCTGGCGCACCCCGTGGAGCTGCCGGGGGGTCATCGAACCACTCTCCATGCGTCGTTCTCTCCAGGCGAAATGTCCAAGGTCCTGGACCACGACCTTGGGCCAGGGCCCCCAGGGCTCCTGATCCAGGACCTCGGTCCTGGACATTGCTGACCAGGGCTCCTGACCAGGACACTGCTATCCAGGGCCCCCAGGGGCTCCTAACCAGGACATCGCGAGCCAGGACCTTGGTCCTGGAGATTGCTATCCAGGGCCCCCAGGGTTCCTAGCCAGGGCATTGCCAACCAGGGGCTCCTGATCCAGGACTAAGGTCCTGGATCAGGGCCCCCTGGACCAAAACATTGCTAATCAGGACTCCTGGTTAGCATTGGGGCCCTGATTCATTTTCCCGTCGACTCCCGGCGCCAGGGGCGCCCCTGTGCCGATTTCTGACCTCCCCCCCCGCGCTATTCTAATCCCCCCTCCTCCCTTTCGACCCGAGAGGAGGGGAGGGGGCCGAGAGGTGGAAGCAAAAGGCGGTGCGCGCACAGCTCGGAAGAAAATCTGCACGCGACATCGAGGTACAGTGGAGGCCAGTCCACAAGAAACCTTCCGCAAGAAACCTGGCCCTGGGACCCCAGGACGTCCATCGACTTTTGGTCTGGGAGCGTCACGCTTTCCATGGCACAACCATCGAAACCCAAGACACCCAAGACACCCTGAATTGAGCAGGGACCGACCGTCCCAGCATTCCTATAGTCCTACCCCGAAAAGTTCTTAGAAGCCAAACATGTTCTAATAACAAAAACAATGTTCTTAGAACATAAGCCCGATGTGGTAAAACAACACAATATCAACAAGACATGTTCTAAGAACATTTCGTGGAAGCCACAAAAGGTTCTTAGAACATTGCTCGGCAGGGCCATAGGCGAGCCAGGACGCTTCCCCACTGCTTGGCTGAAGGCAAGCAGGGTGTCTCCTGGGCATGGGCCCCCACTGCAAATGACCCTCCGCCGAATGGCGTGCACGCGCGCGCGCGCGCTCGCCCCGCGCAGCCCGCAAAAAAAGTTCAGCGGAGACGTGCCCGCTGGGACCGGGCGTGGCGAGCGGGGAGTATTGGCCCGGCGGGCCCTCCAGCGGGGGGCCCTCCGGGGAGGTATTGGTCCGCCAGAGGGTCGGAACGTCGGGGGCGTGGTCCCTCCGTGGGGCGCCCTGCATGCAAGACGGAAAAGTTACACAAAGGCGATGCCTCTCGGCGCGAATTCGCAACAGGGAGCCACCAGGCAGGACAGGGGCAAGGGGGAGGAATGGCGAGAGGCCTCAAACAACTCGAGAACTCATGCAACATGCTCTAGGTGGTGCCCATGCAGCCATTCCCACCGGGCACGAATGATTGAAATCTAAGTGTGCCAGGCTGCCAGCCTTGTATTGGCGTCCCCTGCGTCGGACGCTTCGACCGCCGTCAGAGGCAGACAAAACAGCAACGAAGCCACAGGCAACACTTCCGGAGGCGCGCTTGCGCAGTCCCTCTCCGCCTCCTTCTCTGCCAGGACGTGCGAAAAAGGGGGTCTGGAGGAAAGGGATCCCGGAGCGTGGGGCCGCCCTGAGGTCTGCTATCGATGCCCGCGTGTTCCCTGAGGCTTCCCCGATGCACCGTCCCAGGGGTCCGCGGCGAGCGATGGGGGGAGTGAGAGGGAGAGGGCCTTCTCAGGAGGCTCAGAAGCCCCCAAACCTTCGGACCAGTTTTCTAGGCCTTTCCCGAAGACGCGGGAGACTTCTCAGAAAGCGCAAAGGTTTCTGAGGAGTCGCTCCGCCCTCGGGGGCCGGAGCAGATTTCCCGGATGAAAGCAAGGCAGGCCCCTGGAGGGGCACTGTATCTTCCTTACCTGCCGCGTGGAAGTGGTGCAACCCCTGCACGAGGGGAAGAGAGGACAGATGGATGGGGGGAGGAAGAAGGATGGGAGGAGGAGGAGGAGGAGGAGGAGGAGGAGAAGGAGGAGGAGGAGGAGGAGGAGGAGGAGAAGGAAGGAAGGGGGGCTCGGAGCAGAAAGCGCGTGGCAGAACCAGACGGGCCCATCGGGCGGGCAGACCCTGACGGGCGGGTCGGGGAGGCGGGCCCAAGCGGCCAGGTTGAGAGGACGTGCTGATGAAGCGTGAGTGCTGCATGAATCGCGAAGAAAACTCAAACGATGTCCCAACTAAACCGTGAAAAAAGGCCAATGCGAGAGCGTGATTCCTGAATGTCGAGGGCGCGGCGTTTGAATAAATGGCGTGGATGTCGCACACGAGAGCGCGATCCCTGCAGATCTTGTGAGACAATCCCGCGCGAGAGCGCGACTTTGGAATGGACGTGAGGAAGTATCCGGCGGGAGCCGTTGTTATTGTAGTTCGGGGGCCAGGGGCGCAGTTTGGTGACACCAAGCTTTCCCTGATGAGAAACAGGGTGCGAACCACGAGAGGGGGCACTTCAAGTAAACACATACAATGTTTACCAGAGGGGATCAACAATACTTGTTTTTAGATACGAGGGTCCAGCAGCAACATAAACAACAACAGCAAAGGCAACAGCAGCAACAACAACAGTAGCAGCACCAAAACACATAACATCAACACCAACAACATCAGCATCAGCAGCAGCAGCAACAGCAACAACAACAGCAACAACACCACCACCAACACCAACAACAACACCGACACCAACACCAGCAACAACAGCAGCAACAGTAACAACACCAACACCACCAACACCACCAGCACCAACAACACCACCACCACTACTAACAACAACATCACCCACAACACCAACAACAACAATTTTAAGACTGTTCGCTTTTCCTTGCTCGCGTGCCACTCAACACATATATCCCGCACCCTCGATACCCGCCCTCTTCGTCTTCGATAGTACCCCCTTCGGGGTGTATCTTTCCTGCCTGCAACGTGTGTATTTCGTGTAGCACCTAAGGCAGGGGAATGACAGACGGATGGAAGGAAGGGATAACAGGGGGAGGGAAGAGCATGGAACACGAGAGAAAATAACAGGAGGGGGGCTAAGAATAGAAAACATGTGACAGGACCAGACGGGCACATCGAGGGGGTAGACTGTAACGGACGGGTCGGGAAGGCGGGCCTAGACGGCCAGGTCGAGCAAGCGGCTTGCTAAAGCGTGCGTCTTGCATGAGTCGCGAGAAAGTCTCGAGCGATAGCGCGAGTCCCTAATACATCTTGAAAAGCCACACGGAGAGCGTGATTCCTGAGTGTCGAGGGCGTGGCGTCTGAATGAACTGCAACGATGTCCCACGTGAGAACGTGATTCCTACATGAAATTCTGAGGACGCCCCCTCGCGAGAGAGCGATTTGGGAATACATTGTGGGGACATATCAGGCGGGAACCGTTGTTGTTGTTGTTGCTGTTGTTCTTGTACACCGGGGGCCAGGGGCACAGTTTGAGCAGGAACACTTTCCCTTGTAAAAACACAACAAACCCCGGGAAGGGCATTTCAATTGAAAAAGCACGAACGTTACGCGAATGCGTGAGTCCAGCATAATGCGCCATGAAGTCTCGAGCGACAGCGCGATTCCAAACTAGGTTATGAGGAGCTCCTAAACGAGAGCGCGATGCCTGAATGACGAAGGCGTGGCGCCTGAATACGTTGCGAGGAAGTCACATGCGGGAGCGCGATTCTTGGACAAATTGCGAGGAGTCCCTAGCGAGAGCTCCCTCAGTAATTTGTTAGGAAATATCGGGCGGGAGCAGTTGTTATTGTTGTTGATCTCATGTCTGAAGAATAAGTATTGTTGGTCCCCCCCCACCGGTGCAGACTGTTTTTTCTCAATCAATGTGTGCCCCTCGACGCTTGCACCCTGTTTTTTGACAGGGGAAATCTTCCTGCTCAAACTTGGCCCCTGGCCCCTGGGTTACAACAACAACGGCTCCCACCTGAGACTTCCTTACAAATCAGCTAGGACCCCCGATCCCGCCCGAGACTTCCTCGCATTTTATTCAGGAGTCGCGCTCTCGCTTGGAACTTCCTTGCATTTTTTTCAAGAATCGCTCTCCCGGCGCTCTGGAGTCGCGCTCTCGCTGGAGACTTGTTAGCAATTTACTGAAGAATGGCCTTGCGTTGGAATTTCCTACAATTTGCCTAAGCGCCGCGCTCCCGACACCCAGGCACCCAGGAGTCGCGCTCGTTGTGGCCGCATGTGCATGCCCTTCGTGGCCCCGCTGTCGCCATTTTTGTCCCCCTCACTGTCCTACGCGGCCCAATTGCTACTTTCAGTGGCCCCATAGTTGCATTCTGTGGCCCCGCATTATCTGCACTTTGTGGCCCCCGTTCGTTCGCGCTCTTCGTGGCCCCATACGCATTCCCTTCGTGTCCCCGCTGTCGCCCTTTGTGGCCTACTTCGTGCCCTTCGTGGCCCTGCTGTCGTTCTCTCTCGCTCTCGCTTTCGCTCGTCGTCGCCGTCGTCGTCGTCGTCGTCGTCGTCGTCGTCTTCGTCGTCGTCGTCGTCGTCGTCGTCGTGGTCGGTCCCCTGTCCGTCCCTCTTGGGGTCGGGTCGACGGTCCGCGGCCGCCCCACCGATCAGCGCTGCCGCTGGCCAGGCCGACGGTCCGCGGCCGCCCCGCCGCTTGCCGGGGCCTGGCCTGCAGGGAAGAAAGGTATACCCCCCAAAAGGGGTTCGATCGAAGACGAAGAGGGCGGGTATCGAGGGTTTGGGAATACGCCTTTTTGGACACTCGAGCATATAAGGGCGAACGGTCTTAGAATGATTGTTGTTGTGGTTGAACTATCATTTCTGAGACTAATCATTGTTCCTCCCCCCCGCCCGGTGCACATTGTATTTATTCGATTGAAGTGCCCCTCCTGGGGCTCGTACCCTGTTTTGTATCAGGAATATCTTGGTTGAGCGTCAAGCTTTGTCGTTGGTCCCCGGTTTACCATCTCCCGCCTGATACTTCCTCACAATGTATTGACGAATCGCGCTCTCGCTTAGGACTTCCTGGCAATTTACCACCGAACCGCGGCTCCCGCCTGATACTTCCTGACTGAATTGCAGCATCGCGTTCTCGCATGGGACTTCCTCGTAACTTACTAACGAACCACTTCGTTAGATATTTCCTCACAATCTATCCAGGTGCCGATCCTCGACACTCAGGAATCGCGCTCCCGCTACATATTGCCTGGCGGTTCAAGCGAACTCCTCACGCTTCAACGACCCGCCCGCTCGACCCGCCCGTCGGGGCCTGCACGCCCGCAGCTCGCTGCCCTTCGCCCGCCTTCGATGCCCCTCGCTGCCCGTGCTGGTTCCGCGGTCGCCTTCGCTCGCTGCCTTTCGTGGCACCGTTGCTGGCCTCAGTGGCCCCGTCGCTGCCCCTTGTGGCCCCGCATGATATGCCCTTCGTGGCCCCCGCTCGCACGCGCCCGTCGTGGCCCCATACGCACGCCCTTCGTAGCCCCGCTGTCGCCCTTCGTGGCCCCCTCGCTGCCCTTCGTGGCCCCTTTGCTGCCGTCAATGGCCCCGCTGTCGCCCTCTGTGGCCCCGTATGCGCTTGCCCTTCGTGGCCCCCGCTCGCTCGCGCCCGTCGTGGCCCCATTTGCATGCCCTTTGTGGCCCCGCTGTCGCCCTTTGTGGCCCCCTCGCTGCCCTTCTTGGCCCTGGTGCTGCCCTCAGCAGCCCCGTCGCTGCCCTCTGTGGCGTCGGATTTTATGCCCTTCGTGGCCCACGCTGGCTTCTCTCACGATTTACTTGGGAATCGCGCTGTCGCTCGAGACTTCCTCGCGTTTCATGCAGGACCCACGCTTCAGCAACCCGCCTGCTCGACCTCGTCGCCTGGGCCCGCCTTCCCGACCTGCCCGCTATGGGTCGGCCCACCCGATGTGCCCGTCTGGTTCTACCACTTGTTTTCTGATCCTGGCCCCCCTCCTGCAAATTTCTTTCGTGCTCCATTATTCTCCCTCCCCCTTCCACCCGTCCTCTCTTCCCTCTTTTAGGGGATGCACTACAGACGCATGGCAGGTTAGGAAGATTTACCCCCAAAGGGGTACGATCGAAGACGACGAGGGCGGGTACCAAGGGTTTGGGATACACGTATGGATTGGCACGCGATCGTATATACATCTTAAAGTAAGTGTTGTTGTTGTGGTTGTTGTGGTTGTTGTGGTTGTTGTAAACCGGGGGCCGACAACGCAGTTTGAGGGGGAATACGTTCCTGGATAAAAAACAGGGTGCGAGCCCCGGGGGGGGCACTTGAATCGAATCAACACATCTCTTACTGGAAGGGGGGATCAACAACAATCCTCCTCCTCCTCCTCCTCCTCCCTCCTCCTCCTCCTCCTTCTCCTCCCCCTCCTCCTCCTCCTCCTCCTCCTCCTTCCTCCTCCTTCCTCCTCCTCCTCTCCTCCTCCTCCTCCTCCTCCTCCTCCTCCTCCTCCTCCTCCTCCTCCTCCTCCTCCCCCTCCACAATTACACAATATGAAAATACTCTCCCACTTCCCCTGATAGGGGTCCCGAAGATATCCGACACCCCCCTGCGTATTGTTTTTTTACACACAAGATTTCCGGGAAACGGGTTTTCGCTTGTGTTTTTTTTCAAAATGCTGCTCTCGCCGGGGCGCCGGCCTCATTTTCGGGCCCCGCTCGCTCCGAATCGTGTTCCCGCTGCAGCGCTGGCCTCATTTCCGTGCTTCCGCTCGTTCCGAATCGTGCTCCCGCTGCAGCGCTGGCCTCATTTCCGCGCTTCCGCCCGTTTCGACTCGTGCTCCCGCTGCAGCGCTGGCGTCATGTCCCGTGCCATGCCACAGCACACGCGCACACGCGCACACACGCACACACACACACACACACACACACACACACACACACACACACACACACACACACACACACACACACAC
>CAUYUJ010016150.1:113395-170895 GCA_963575745.1 Prorocentrum cordatum | reverse complement strand
GAGGGCGAGATGCGGCGGAGGCGACGCCCTTTTCTTGAACGCGCTACTTGGCATCCCAGACCCTCAACGCAGTGGTTTTTCCCATGAACCCCTGGAAGCCTCGACACCTTCCCCAAGACGGGCCCTTCTTCCCGGGAAGCCTTTTGACCGTCCAGGGGCCCCGCAAGGGCGCCCAGAGGCCGAGAAAGACCAAGAGCCTTCCGTCGTGACCCCTTCACGACGCGAAGGGGTCTGGGGTCCTCCGAACCTTCACGGAGGCGACGGCAAACGCAGACTGGTAAGGCTGCGTGCTAAACCAGGCGTCCACGGAATCCAGCAGAGCCATCTCCCCGCCAGCCGCCCTCGCCGTCGCAGAGCGCCCCCGGCTGGCGGCACCGAGGGCCCGCACGGGGCCGGCGCGCCTGAGGGCGGCAGGGCCCAGAGGAGTGCTGCCAGGATGACACCGTGGCAGCGGCGACGGCGGCGACGCCGTCTACGACGACCACAGCGGCGACGATGGCGACCTCGGCGGCGGCGGCGGCGACGGCGGAGATGGAGACGACGACGGCGACGGCGCCGCCTACCACGACGACGACGATGACCAAGATGGCGACGACGGCGGCGGGCGGCGGGAGGCGGCGACGATGGCGACGGCGGCGGCTGCGGCAGCGGTAGCGGTGACTGCGACAGCGAGCGAGCAACGACGACGGCGGCGGCTGCGGCGGCGGCGACGGCGGCGGCGACGACGACAGCGAGTGACGACGACGACGGCGGCGGCGACGGCGGCGGCTGGAGCGCCTCGGAACGGCCGGGCCGAGAAACGTGCGGCCAGGGCGACATCGTGAGAGCAGGGCGAAGGCTGCCAGTGCCCAGCAGTAGTGCCTCGCGCGCCCCATGGCACTCTGCGGGGCCGTGACGCTTGGCGGCGCACCCGAATACTAGAGCCCAGGCGGCAGCAGGGAACTCTCATCTTTTTGATTGTTGTTTGATTGTGTGTGTGGCTTCCCGAAGCTCCCAAGGCCTCTCCTGAAAGGACGCATTCCAGAAGCCCTCCTCATCCTTATCCTTCTCCCCCTCCTCCTCCTCGTCGCCTTCACTCATCCTGTCTCCGTGATTATTTAATCATTTTTCTTTCCTCCTGCCTTCTCTACCTCGCCCTCCTCCCCGCCCTACGCCTCTTGCTCGTCCTCGTCCTCCTGCTGATGCTGTTCACCTCCTCCTCCCCCTCCTCCCCGTCCTCCTCCGTCTCCTCCTCCTCCTCGTCCTCCTTCTCCTCATCCTCCCTGGACCTCCTCTTCCTCCTCGTTCATTCATTCATTCATGGACCTCTGGAGGGCAACCAAATCCTTGCTCGCCTACCCCCTCGTGCTCCGGCCTCACCTCTGATGGGGGGCTGCGAAATCCCCGCCCCGACCCAGCTCGCCACGACCCTCCACCAAGTGGCGCGCGGTGGAGGTCGTACCTGGTGCGGCTGAGTCATGTGCCTTTTGACCACGGAAGGCGACCTCGTCAAACAATAACTGTTAGGCGGGGGGGGGGACAGGGCAACGGTCAAGGTGGCCTGGCCAAACAAGGACCACCTCCGTGCATAGCCCCCCCGCCCAGGAAGAAATAAACACACCGTCGCCCGTCTGGCGGAACCCCGAGGCCCGAGTTCCAGGGCTGGCCGCGTGGCACCAGCACCGCCAAACAGGTCGACAAATCTGAAGGGAGGGGGAGGGCCAGGGCGACGGTCGAGGCGGACTGGCTAAACCAAGTCCGCCCCCGTGCCCTGCCCACCCGCAGGAAAGGCGGCCCCCTGTGCAACTGTCGCCGCATAAAGATAATTACCTCCAGCGCTCCGCGGCCGTGCAAACAGGGGGACGCCAGCGGCACGCAGTAGTGAGAAGGACGGCCACAGGGACCCCAAGTCGAACCCACTGCGCGCATCAGGCTACCGCAAGTGAACAGTCTAGACGGGGCGGGGCGACGGTCGGGGTGAACTGGCAGAACCAGGCCCACCGATGCCTGCCTGGCGGAACCCCTCGGCCCGAGTTCCAGGGCTGGCTGCGCGTCACCAGCACCGCCAGGCAGGACGGCCAAGCACAGCACCCCCGTGCCCCGCACTTCCCGCAGTGCGTGGCGGCCCCCCTGGGCAACTGTCGCCGCACGGGGGGGAATCTCCTGCGCCCCGCGGCCGTGCAACAGGGGGGAGAGCCGTCCGCACGCAGTTGCGACGAGGACGGCCGCAACGGACCCCAGGTCGAACCCGCTGCGAGCGCCAGGCTACCGCACACCATGAGGCACCCTGGCTGACCTAAAAGAAGTGAGCACGATCAGGGTGGTCATCCTTGAGAAGAGGTCTCTTCCCCGACCCAATCCGCCCCGTCCCTCCACTGGGGAGGACACCCCAGGGGCGGCCGAGCCTTGTGCCCTTTGGCCATGGCAGGCGACCTCGACTGAACTCTCTGAGCTGCGAAGACTTGATGTGCGTGCAGGGCCCCAGGAGGTGCCTGGGGGTCTTTGAGCAGTGCGATCCGAAGCGAGTGCAATACAGAACTGGAATCCCTGAGTCGGCGATGGAGGGGGAGGGGGCAGCCTACACTCGGTGGGCTCGGCCACTGTTGGTCGCTCCTCTGACCAGGGCCCCAAATGAGGGGCAAAATAGAATCATTTAGAGTTGCCCGGTGGTTTCCTGAACGAGCGAGCGCAGCGCAGCCATCGCCACATCTGTCCATTCTACGGAGCACGATGTTGCTGGGTATTTTTTGGGGGTGGCCTTGGGGCTCGGACTGTAAACGAGGTCCCATGCATTTCTCTGGCAAGAGCCCAAAGCTCTAACATCGAACTAACGGTTTTTAAGACGGCAAACCATCCGTCCAGAATTTCCTTTACATGCTCGGCGACCTGGGGAACCGCAAAAACTTCACGGCACAAAATATCCGCCCAGGCATTCCCGATAACTAAAAGATGCTCCACCCACTCTCGATCTCCACGGGTCATGGACTGGTAGGCCTTCACCTTATGCATGCAGAACTCTCTGTCAAAACTTTGGATATGGCGCCAATGTCCTGCCTGCTGCGAGGTGCCATCTAGCGCTCTAAAGGAAACAGCAAGCCCTGTAATCAGCGCGCTGCAGTCGGCGTGGATCTCGATCTCATCCTCACCCAACTTACCTGGATCCTGCCAGAGGTGCTCAATTGCTGTTAAAAGACCCTGGTGTTCGGCCCCTGTGGCCCTTTGGGGGTACTTTCTCGGCAGAGGACCCCGAACGGCTCTTTTGAGGTCTCCCCCCCGTGATTTCGATACCTAGCTGACCAGCCCGCTCGGGCCAACAAGGGCTGGGTAGGCTCCAAACAGCTTCCATCGATGAGAATCTTGGTGGGCCCTGTGAAATCGCAAGCTCCCCCGGCCTGTCGATATACTCAATCATATCCTCCTCGGGCGGGGTCTGGATAATCTCTGGGGCGGGGATCCAGGGGCTGGTGTACAGAGGGTCCTTGCCTACAGAGTTCCTGGCTGCCTGCACAATGAAATCTTCGACATGTGTTCTGGCTGGTTCCCCGTGTGGGCAATGCCAGAGTCTGTGAAACACTGTGTCGCACAGGCAGCAATACTGGCAGGTAGGCTCCACTTCCTCCTCCTCCTCCTCCTCCTCCTCCCTGGACCTCCTCCCAAATCCCCCTGGTCGCCCTCCCCCTCATCCTCGCCCACGGGAGCGCCACGCCCGAGAACTGTCTTGACATCGCGCGATGGGCCCTTGCCCTCGCCATCATCCACTCCTCTTGTCCCTCCTTCCCTTCTCCCCTCCTTCCCTTCTTCTCCCCTTATGTTCCTTCGGTCTCCTCTCCTCTCATCCCCTGCCTCACTGTCTCTCAGCCTCTGCCTCTCTCTCTCTCTCCCTCTTTCTCCTCTCTCTCTGTCCCGCTGTCCCCTCCATGTCGCGCTCTCTCTCTCTCTCTCTCTCTTTTTTTTTTCTCTCTCTCTCTCTCTCCCTCTCTCCCTCTGGTCTCTCTCTCTCTCTCTCACTCTCTCTCTGCTCTCTCTCTCTCTCTGTGTGCCGCCCCCTCGCCATCCCGCCCCCCATCCCGCTTCCGTCACCTCCCCTGCCTCCTCCCTTTCGTTCCCCTCCGCTTCCCTCCAAAGCCCGTATTCCCTCTCTTGCTCCCTCCTTCGGGTATGGCATCCACGAAAACCCCCTGCAGCATCTGGGGCAAATCAGGGAAGAGTCGCGGAGCTCCTCCTCCTCCTCCTCCTTCTCCCTCCCTCCCTCCTGTCTACTCCCTCCTCCCTCCTCCTACTCATTCCTCCTCTTCTTCTTCTCCTCCTTCTCCTCCTCCTCTTCCTCCCTCTCCTCCTCATCCACGCTCACTCCTTCCTCCTGCCCCTCCTGCTCCTGCATCCGCCGTCCTCCATCCTCCATGATCCTCCTCTTGCCCGTTCCCCTTCCTCTCTCTCCTTAAATCGCCTTCTCCTTCCTCTTCTATTCCCCTTCGCCCTCCTCGTCCTCCTCGTCGTCTTCCTCGTCCTCGTCCTCGTCCTCGTCCTCGTCCTCGTCCTCGTCCTCCTCCTCCTCCTCCTCCTCCTCCTCCTCCTCCTATGCTTCCTCCCCGAAAGCTTTCGCGGGCCTTGGGAGGTTCCCCCGAGTGGACACATGGGGAGGCCCCGGAGCGCCCAGGAGGGGCGTCCGGGGGCAACCCCGCAGGCATCGAGCACCTGCGGCCGGCCTCCCGTGCCTGCGCCTCGTCTGTCCAGTGGCGCGGGTGGCAGCTGCCATCCGTAGCTCCAGGTGCACTTTCACGTCGAGCGTTGGCCTCCTCCCACCCCTCGTCCTCCTCCCTCTCCTACGGCTCCAGCGTGATCTCCCACTGCCGGGGGATGAGGAAGAGAAGGAGGGGGAAGGGGGGAGAAAGAGGGCGAATATGGGTGGGATGGGGGGTCATGAGGAGGACGAGCAGGCTGAAGAGTAGGAGGGGAGGCATCAGAACAAGTAGGAGGCGGATCAGGGGAAGCATGATGATGTCGAGCAAGATGAGAACGAGCAGGGTGATTAGAAGGACGAGGAAGAGGATGACCGCAAAGGCGGTAAGTGGCTGATTTTGCAAGCGACGAAAATGCCATTGACCTTTGCTTGGTGGTGATACTCTTGATGACTGGCGGCAAGACATCGCGGAATCGAGGAAGTTAGCCTCCTCCCCGTATCGGGGCGCCTGAGACGGCATGCCGCTCAGCGCCGCGGTGCCGCGCAGGGTCCTGTCGCAGTCGTCGTCGTCGCCGCCGCCATCATCATCGTCACCATCCTGTTCCTCGTCCTTGCCCTCGCTGCCCTCGTATGTGTCGTCCGTCCGTAGAGTCAGCCCCAGATGCATCGACGATGTGGCAATACAGCCTCCCGTCCCAAGTCCCCTCCCTGGCCATCGCTCGGACGTCCATTTCCTGTGTTTTTTTCGGTTTCGTGCGTGGTTTTTTCGCCAAATGATCAAGGATGCTCCTCGATGGTCCTCGCCGAAAGAAAAATGCACACGTCCGAGCGATGCCAAGTCAACGATGTGGCAGTACAGCCTCCCGTCCCCAGTCCCCTCAGTATGACTGCCTGCGCGCATTCTCTCTCTCTCTCTCTCTCTCACTGCGGGAAGAGGCCCCCTTGAACGACGAGCGCCCAGTGGGCCTGTGACTCAGGTGAGACCCCCGTTTTGTAGAGGATCCACCCTCCATCCTTCTTCTGGGGACATCAAACGCGAGGAGATAGGATGACCACGTCCAAGGAAGCCCCCAGCTATAACCGGGGTCTGCACAAGCTCTGCCCTCCATCGGTGTAGTTTTGGCACTATGACGCAATCTGCGGAAATCTCAGGCGAGAGCCCTATCTTGGAAAGGAGCAGCCCTCCAGCCTCAGCAGTTGAGGGCAGCTCAAGCGAAAACCGCATGATGAAAACGTGCTGGCCTCCATCCTTGTATCTGTTGGTGGCTGAATACTGAATGTGCGCGGCACTACGGCGAAATTTGCACTTTGACGTCCATCGGCCCTCCATCCGTGTGAAGGTTTGCACTTTGACAACTCTCGGTCCTCCAATCATAAAGGAACTAGCAACTCCGATTCGTACTTTTCCCGGGGATAATGACATTTGGCCTCGCCGCCCTTACCAACTCAGTCTTGGCCCGGGATAATCAACTCTCAGGGGGAGCAAGGGTGGGTATGCTTAATTATCCGGAGCTTGCGGCTAGGTTAAGGATCATATACAGAGCCCAATTCTAGTGTGAAAGCTCGGATGCCACTGCCCTCCCCACACATGCCCGCACATGCCTTACTTTTACACCAACCCACTCTGAGGATCGCCGTGCCCCCATCCGTTCCCATCAATCAAACAGTGCACGCACATCCATCCTGCTCCTCCTCCCCCTTCTCCCTGTAGTCGCCAGATCTCCAACCTCACGCTTCGCCGCCCTCCTTCTCCTTCTTCACCTCTGGTCGCCTGGAGCTGTGCAAACCTTGCCACCATGTGCCCGGCATGTGTCCAGCATGTGCGGGACGAGGGACATGGAGAAGGAGGATGAGAAGAGAGGCGGGGGATGAAAAAAATTCGCCGGCCCAACGGGCCAGGGCGTGCTAAGATCTCCGGTAACTGGTTAACAGTATTAACAGTATTTCTAGTTCGCGCGCGCGGGGCGGCCCCTGGGGGTCCCCCGGCGAAAAGTACCCCGACCAACGCCCGGCCGCCGCCCGACCGCCGCCCGACCGCCGCCCGACCACCGCCCGACCAAGTCTACTCAGAGATGGTTTTCCTTCTGGGTGCGGCCTCTCAGGCTCCCCAGAGCGCGCTCAGAGTGCCCCAAGAGGCCCCCAAGACTGCCCAAGAGGCCCCCGAGACGCCCAAAGAGCGCTCGAAGACGCCGAAGATGACCCCAAGACGGCCCAAAAGGCCCCCAAGACAGCCCAAGAGGCCTCCAAGACGCCCCAAGAGCCTTCCAAGAGGCCTCCGAAGAGAGCCCCAAGAGGCCAAAATCGTTGATTTTCATTGGTTTTTTCGATGTTTTTTGTGTTCTGGCTTTTTCGGCTTCCGGACGCTCCAAGACGGCCCAAGAGGCCCCCAAGACCGCTCCAAGACGGCCCACGAGGCTCCCAAGACGGCCCCGGAACGGCCCAGGAGGGCCCCCAAGACGGCCCAAGTGCCGCCCAAGACGGACCAAGAGGCCCCAAGACGGGCCCAAGAGGGGCTCAAGAGGGGAACCGAGAACTGAAAAATCGAGCCCTCTGCCCCAGAAGGCGCCCAGGAGGCCCCAAAAAGGCCCCAAGAGGCCCCCAAGAGGCCCCCAAGACGCCCCAAGAGGCGCCCAAGAGGCCCAAAAGAGGCCCCAAGAGGCCCCAAAACGGCCCCCAAAACTCGGCTAGCCCACAACGGTGCGACAATATGGGCCGGCGGAATGAGCGAAGCGATTAAATAAGGGATGGGGAGGACGAGGAGGTGAAGAATGATGAACAGAAGGCGCATGTCTACGCACATGGCCTCACACCAACACATATCAACGAATGAGCGAGATCCGAACGGGAATCTTTGTGAATCACTCAGTGTACAAACCCCTGCAAATGCCGCACACATGCCCGCACACATACACGCGTCGATAAACTACTGCGCGTCCGTTGAACAAGCAAAACTTGCACGCTGGGCACATGCCCGCACATGCCGAACCCGACATGCCCGCACAGAAACCCCAGAACGTGATCCTAGAAATGCACTCGGGTAAGTTGTCAAGCGAAGCGCCCGGCCCAGCTTGCGGACACATCTGGTGGTGCGGCAGGGGGTGCTATTCATGAGGGAAAGTCATGGGAGAGGAGAAGGAGGAGGAGGAGGAGGAGGAGGAGGAGAAGGATGAGGATGATGACGAGGATGATGGTGAGGATGAGTATGGGGATGGGGACTTGGACGAGGACGAGGATGATGATGATGATGATGATGATGATGATGATGATGATGATGATGATAATGATGATGATGATGATGATGATGATGATGATGATGATGATGATGATGATGATGATGATGATGATGATGATGATGATGATCATGATGCTGATGCTGATGCTGATGCTGCTGCTGCTGCTGATGATGATGATGATGATGATTTTCCCCGACGTTAGGGCTAAGAGTAGATGACCTGCTTCATCGTCAGAGCTAAAAAATTATGGCCCGTCGCAGAGAGACAAAACTCTCGGTAGACCCCGCACGGGGCGACACTCTCTGGGTGCTTCACAGGGGAGTGGCATGCCAGTGAGTGGGGATTACAGCTGCATGCACTCGGCGGCTTCTTCCTCTGCGGCGAAATCGGCCTCATCGAGGGGCTCTGAATTGAGAGGTCGCTGTGTGTCAGGCGCTGGTCTGGCTACAGCTGGGGCAGGCGGCGAACCTGGCGTAGGCCTAATGGTCTCAGATGGGGATGAGGACAGAGGTCGGGGCGTCCTCCGTGCCGTGATCGTTCCAGGTATGACTTGAGGAGGAGGAGGAGAAGGAGGAGGAGGAAGATGACGAGGAGGAGGAGGAGGAGGAGGAGGAGGAGGGGGAGGACGAGGATGACGAGGAGGAGAAGGAGGAGGAGCAGGACTGAGCAGGAGGAGCAGGGCGAGCGGGATGGCGTTCTCGGGGCTGCGTGACCGTACCCAGCAGCCCGGGCGGACGCAGCATGACCCCATGCAGCGCGCGCGCGCGCTGAGCGCATCAGCCACCGAGAGCCGCGGCCGTGTTCGGCGCGGAACCCTCTGGGCTTCATCCGCACACGTCGGCCGGAAGAAGTACGTAGAAGCATGAAGTGGGACTGCGGATGAAGTACATCGGTTTCAGGCCCTCCCAGAGAAGAGCACCACACAGCAAAATCATATCGGTTCTTGAAACAGGAAGGCGCTTGCAGTATAGTGGGATTTGGGAATCCAGAGATGCCTACTTCCAACGACTGGCGTGTACCCAAATCCGGCATCCCACAGGCTGCAAGTTTTTTTCCGCCATGTGCTCGATCTGAGTGCAAAGCGAGCTACATGCGGCGAGCTCCGCGTCAGAGCTCGTGGCGCTGCTCACGCTGAAGCCGTTGAGCATCCAAGTGTACAGATTCGTGCCGATCTGCACCCACAGAGCCCATGCTGCCCCAGCTATGGCTTCCCGTCGCCCACCGTCGAACCTGGCCACGATGTTTGCCTCCAAATGCCCTCGCAGGAACTCCCATGGGACGAGGTTGATGGCAGCGATCTCGCACTGTCGCTATAGTGCGGCTCTTGCGGGAGGAGGAGGACGCAGAGGCGGAGAAGGAAGAGGAGGAGGAGGAGGAGGAGAAGGAGGAAGGAGGGAGGAGCAGGAGGAGGAGGAGGAGGAGGAGGAAGGAGGGAGGAGCAGGAGGAGGAGGAGGAGGAGGAGGAGGAGGAGAAGGAGGAGGAAGGATGGAGGATCAGGAGGAGGAGGAGGAGGAGGAGGAGGAGAGAAGAGGATGAGGGAGGAGGAGGAGGAGGAGGAGGAGGAGCAGGAGCAGGAGGAGGAGGAGGAGGAGGAGGAGGAGGAGGAGGAGGATCCTCGCATCTCGAACGGCGGACGACGGCGGCAGCGGGCGCCGCCGCGGGTGCGCGCTCGGCTCACCTCCGGCTGGGCCGCCACGTAGCGTGCTCGGCACGTCAGTGGGCCGTCCCCGCTCTCCTTCACCTCCTCCTCCTCGTCCCCCGTCCTCTTCCTCCTTCCTCCCTCCTCCCTCCACCTCCTCCTCCTGCTGCTCCTCCTCCCGCTGCTGCTGCTGCTCCTCCTCCTCGTCCTCCTCCTCCTGCTGCTGCTGCTGCTGCTGCTGCTCCTCCACTCCTCCCTCCCTCCCTCCTCCCTCTCCTCCTCCTCCTCCTCCTCCTCCCTCCTCTCCTCCTCCCCTCCTCTCTTCTCCTCTCCTCGTCCTCCTCCTCCTCCTACGAATTGTCTCACCTCCTGTGCCTCCTCCGCCTCCTTATCTGCCTTCTCCTCATCCTCCTCTTCCCTTTCCTCGTCCTCCTCATCCTCCTGTTCCTCCTCCCCTCCTCGTCCTCCTGTCCTCATCTCATTCTCTCCTCACCTCCTGTTCCTCCTCCTGCTCCTTCCCCCTCCTCTCCTCATCCTCCTGCTTCTCCTCCTGCTCCTTCTCCTCGTCCTGTTGCTGCTGCTCTTTCTGCCTCCCTCTCCCCCGCCCCCCCCCCCCCTCCTCCTCCTTCTCCCCATCCCCCTCCTCCTTCTCCTTCCCCGTGCTCCTTCCCGTGCTCCTTGTCTCCCTCCTCCCCGTCCTCCTTCCCCCCCGTCCTCCTGCTCCTGCTCCTCCTCTTCCTCGTCCTGCTGCTTGTCCTTCCCCCCCCTCCAGGCGACGCCGAGGACAACGACAAGGCCGGCGAACGTCGGCGCTGCGAACGGCGACGGCGCACCGGCGACGTCGCCCGGCGGCGGGCGACGCCCGCTGCTCGCGTCCTGCCGTTCCCAGGGGCCTCGCTGGGGGCGCCGGCGCCGCCCGCGCGCCCGGTGGCCTCCAGACGCACGTACCAGTCGGCCCTGTGCGGTTTCGGGCTTGCGGCGAGTCGGCGGCGAGGGCGAGGACGCCGCTGCCGCCGCCGCCGTCGCCGTCGTCGTCGCCGCCGCCGCCGCCGTCGTCGTCGCCGCCGCCGCCGCCGCCGTGGTCGTCGTCGTCGTCGTCGTCGTCGTGGCCGTCGTCGTCGTCGTCGCCGTCGTCGCCGTCGTCGTCGTCGTCGTCGTCGTCGCCGTCGTCGTCGTCGTCGTCGTCGTCGGCGGCGGCGGCGGCGGCGGCGGCGCGACGACGACGTCGGGATTCTAGAACGCGACTACTGTTGATCTGTGGGCACGCTTCTGGGCGCTCTCGCCTCGACGCCGGCTACGTCTCCTTGGAGAGCGAGGCTCCTGCTCGGTAGCGTGGGCTTCCCTTCAAATTGTGGGCTGCTGGAAGCCCCACTGCGACGACAGCGGCTCCCGCTCGAAATCGGGGGCGGCCAAGAGGGGGGCGTCCAAGAGAGGGGGTGCAAATCATGGCTGGCGGCATGTGCGCGGCCCAGGGGGGGGGGCGGGGACGCAATGAAATAAGACGAGGCGCCATGACATCGGAGAAATATCATGCCATGATATCCCCCCCTCAGTCATCCCCCCCCTCTTGGCCGCCCCCGATCGACAGCTGCTCACAGCTTCCTCCGGGACGCCCTGGCCAGAAAGGGCCCCCCGCACCCTCAGGAACGGCGCTCTCGCTCGAGACGTGCTCGCAACTCAGTCCAGTCGGCGGAGGCCCAACTACGACGACAACGGCTCCCGCCCGATATTTGCTCACGACTTCCTCCGAGACGCCCGGCAGGGCCCCGAACTCACGAACGGCGCTCTCGCTGGAGACATCCTCAGGCCCAACTGCGACGAGAACGGCTCCTGCTCGACATCTGCTCACCATTGACTCCGAGTCGCCCTGGACATTTGCATTCTCGCACTCAGGAATGGCGCTCTCACCCGAGACGTCCTCGCAATTCGCTAAATTCCGTGGAAGCCCGGCTGCGGCGACACCAGCTCCCGCTCGATAATTACTTCTGCGCACTCTGCTCGGAGACGCCCTGGAGGCCTCAACGCTCGAGAACGGCGCTGTCTCCCGAGACTTCCTTGCCAGCTGCTGAAGTTGGTGAGTTGCCCGCGGTTGCGCGAGCTCACACAACGGCCATGTCGACGCGGAGCGTACACATAGTGCACTGCTGAACGCTTTTCTCAGGAGCAGGAATTAAAAAGACACCCCCACACAAGGGGGTTAGTACAAGGGGAAGGGAGAAACAAATGAAGGTCAACACAGTTTGGTGTGATAGATGTTACCAATATGGTCGTCGTTGTTGTCACCGCCGCTGCCGCCGCCGCCACCGTCGCCGTCGTCGCCGTCGCCGTCGTCGTCGTCGTCGTCGTCGTCGTCGTCGTCGTCATCAAAGTCGTCGAGATCGTCGTCGTCGTCGTCGCCGTCGTCGAGGTCGTCGGCGTTGTCGAGGTCGTCGCCGTCATGGTCCAGCTCCTCCTCCTCCTCCTCCGACCTCCTGCCCATCTTTGATGCCTCCTGCTCCTCCTCCTCCTCCTCCTCCTCCTGCCCTGTGACCTCCTGCTCCTTTGCACTGGCTCTCCTCCTCCTTCTCCTCCTGCTCCTCCTGCTCCTCCTGCTGCTCCTCCTGCTCCTCCTCCTCCTCCTCCTCCTCCATCCCGTCCCTCTCCTCCGCCTCCTCCCCTCCTTCTCCTCCTCCTCCTCCTCCTCCCCCTCCTCCTTCTCCTCCCCTCCCCCTCCTCCTCCTCCTCCCGCTCCGCCCGCTCTCCCCGCCCCACCTCCCTCTGCTCCTCCCCCCCCCCCGCCCCCCCCCTCCCCCCCAGGAGCGGGGGCCGCCTGATCCTGCCCTGCGCCTCCAGCACCTCCCGCCGCACGCCGCGCGGTGCCGCGCCCGGGGTGCTGGCGCCCTGTCGGGGGGGGGGGGGGGCAGAGGCGCCGTCGCCTTGGGGGCGAAGGCGCAGCTGCTGCTCGCTTCCGTTGTCGCCGCCGCCGCCGTCGTTGTCGTTGTCGTCCTCGTCGTCGCCGTCGCCCTCGTCGTCGTCGTCGCCGTCGTAGGAGGAGGGGGAGGAGGAGGAGGAGGAGGAGCAGGAGGAGGAAAGGAGAGGAGGAGGAGGAGGAGGAGGAGAAGAGGAGCAGAAGCAGGCGCAGGAGGAGGAGGAGGAGGAGGAGGGAGGAGGAGAGGAGGAGGAGAGGAGGAGGAGGAGGAGAGGTTGGAACGGGAGGAGGAGCGCGCTGGCCAACATGGGGGCGAAACGAGAAGGCGCGTCAGTCACCAAGCCGAGCAAACAGCATACCACATTGAACATATATACCAACCACGCCCGGCCGCCCAGCCTGGAGTCTGGGGGAGAAGGAGCCCAGCCTCCGCCCTCCTACATCTCCGCCATCCTCCTCCGCCCTCCTCCTCCTCCGCACGCCTCCTCCTCCTCCTCCTCCTCCTCCTCCACCACTTTCCTCACGAAACGCTCCTCCCGAGGCCAGGCCAGCCAGCTCAGGCCTGGCGCCCAGCCTGAAGGCAGGAGAGGGAGGAGGACGAGGGGTGTGTGGTTCTATATATAGATGTGTGTATATAGCTATATCTATTTATATACACATATATATATATATTTATTTATATATGTATGTATGTATGTATGTGTGTGTGTGTGTGTGATTGTGCTCTGCTTGCCGAGACCAGCGCGCCGCAGAGCGCACGCCCGCCGAGGCAAGCGTGCGCGCGCGTCTGCCCGGCCGCCTGTCTCCTCCCGCTGCCTGCCTCCAAGCCATTCGGTGTGCTCGGCTTCGTGCATTGCACGGTCGCTTCGGCCTTTTCCGCGTCTACCCGCGTTCCGCCTTTTTTCCTGCAGGCGGCTGCCCCATCCAATCCACCCATCTGCTGCGCCAGATGAAAGATCGCCTGAGCGTGAACTGGCTGAACGCATAGTGACGGTGTCGTCACCACGCCGCTGGAGACAACAGAGTGTGTGTGTATGTGTGTGCGTGTGTGTGCGTGTGTGTGTATGTGTGTGTGTGTGCGTGTGTGTGTGTGTGTGTGTGTGTGTGTCTGTGTGTGTGTGTGTGTGTGTGTGTGTGTGTGTGCGGGTATATGTATATGTATATATATATATACATACATACATACATACATGTACACATACAAATACATGTGTGCACACACTTGTATGCACATATTTGTATATGTTTGTATACGCATAATACACATATATGTACTATATGCGTGTGCGTGTGTGGCGGCCTGCACTGCTCACGCATCTGCAACGTCAGGTGCAACTAACGCTGAGCGTGGCCCGCCTTAGCTCCCGCTTCAGTGATGCTACTCGGCTGGCCGATGAACACGTGTGTGTGTGTGTGTGTGTGTGTGTGCGTGTGTGTGTGTGTGTGTGTGTGTGTGTGTGCGCGGGCGTTCCCACTCGTCTTCACGTGCATCGCGGCTGAATCAGCATCTGTATGCCCTGCATTCGCTCCATGAGCCAGCGCAGTCACTCTGCCCAGCCGCCGGCGAAAAAAGCTGTGTGTGTGTGCGTATGCGGGCAAGTCCTATGAAGTCTTCGTGGTCCAGAGAGGACACTACTTAAGTCTGGACGGAGCGGGCGCGAGGGCGCCACGCCCCCGCCATCCCTGCCTGCCTGCCGACGGGAAGCTGGATTCTGGGGGGGGGGGGGGGAGGGGAGCAGGGACGGGGCGACGAGGAACAGACAACGCCCGTGGGGCGTCAATGCCAAGGACGGCGAGGATAATCAGAGAGCATGCTGCAGGCCAACGCGGTAAGTTCGTGTCGTGATGACCCCAGCGTTGGTTTCTGACACCGCGTGGATGGTTCAACCCTCAACGATCAGCGGCTTTTCGATCGCCAGACCGCTCCGGGACCACATGCGGCGTTCAACCTTGAACGCCCGTGCTGGGGGATCGTAGCCGCGTCAACATTTCTTTTACCATCCATGCGAAGACCAACGGCAGAGGCAGAGAAAGAGCAGAGAGAGAGAGAGAGGGAGAGACAGGAAGGCAGGACGCCGATAGCACGCGACGACGCATGAGAACGCGTCGACACGACACAAACCTACCGTACCCTCCTGACGGCCACCCTTCTCCCTGGGACGCAGGACAGAGCGAGCTCTCCACGGCGCCTGTTCGCGCCTTTCCTGGATGGGGCTGCGCCCACCCTGGACAAGCGCGTCCCTCTACTGCTCGCAGAGTGGCCACTCGCAAATGGCCTGGATCCGTCGCGGGGCATCTACGATACATTACCCAGCGATCCGACGTCTCGATTTTTTCGAGAAATGGGCCCCCAACCTCCCGACCACTTCCCCGGGACCGGTTTTTCATCCCGAATCGTTTTTTGACGGTCCCGAGGCCCGGCGAGGGCCCTGAGAGGTCGAAAACGACGAGAAACCTCCGCCTCGATTTTTTCGAGACGCCCGATGTCTGGGTTTACATGGGGAGGAAGCTCTATTTTCTCGGTCGCTTGCGAGTAGGCGCTCTGCGAGTAGCCGAACACCCGAGCGGGCGAGCCGCCCGGACGCCCCCCCCCCGGAGGTGCCGGCACCGACGCCGCGCTCTGGCGAAGAGGAGGCCCGGCCGCCCCACGAGCGCCGCCCTGGCCCGCGCGCGCGCCCGCCTCGCAGCGCGCGCCGCGGCCGCCGCCCGGCAACCACCGACCCACCCCGCCGCGTCTCGGGACTCGGCCAGATCACGTGGTCATCCATGAGCGCAGATACCGTCGGGGCGTTGACCTAAGGAACCCTAAATAAGGAACGAGGCCCCTAGTTTCCATAAGTTAAACTTCAATTTCATATCGAAAACCTAAGGAAAATCCAAGGCAAGCTGCGAAACAATGAAGGAACGCGGAGCCCCTCCCCAACGAAAAGGGTTCCTTCTTCAGGGCCCCGACTGTAGAGGCGGGTTTCCAGGCACTTGTTGGTCGGCGGCGAGGGCGGTCGCACGTCGCGTTCTGGCAGCCGGCGGGCCGCGGCGACGGGCTCGAGACACCCCGACCCCCCCCAAAAAATTTAGAGCGTGAATTACCTACCCCGCGTTCGCTTCCAGGCAAAGCCAAGTCATACCATACGCCTCCTCGTCTAGCGACCTGACCAGTACATGCCGTATTTTGGCATCGCTTGGTATCTCTTGGAAGCGAGGGTGGTCAAAAGCGAGGTAGGCTTGTTTGCCCCCTAAAAATGCCATCCCGTGGGGCGCACCTGTCGCGACCGCCGGCCTTCCCGCTGTCGATTCCTTCGGCCTTTGAGCGAGGCCCAGTCTGGAGCGCGCCAACCGCAAAACGGGCTAAGCCACACTCGCTGGCGCGGTCGATGCCGAGGCCGCCTGCTTGGCGTCTGCACGAAGCCTCGGGGCAACGAGTCTTGGACCCCAGGGCCATCTCCCAGGACTGGTTCTTCACCCTGAATCGTTCTCCTGCGGGTCATCTC
The DNA here is from genome assembly GCA_963575745.1 of Prorocentrum cordatum. Taxonomy (NCBI): domain Eukaryota; class Dinophyceae; order Prorocentrales; family Prorocentraceae; genus Prorocentrum; species Prorocentrum cordatum. The sequence continues at coordinate 154,966 of CAUYUJ010016150.1, read as the reverse complement.
CCAGGACTGGTTCTTCACCCTGAATCGTTTTCCTGCGGGCCATCTCCCAGGACTGGTTCTTCACCCTGAATCGTTCTCCTGCGGTCCTGGGGGCCGTGGGGGGCCCGGGGAGCCAAGAACGGTTAAAAGCCAAAGGACCTGGCTGCCTCGGGACCCGTTTCCTTCATGGCGAGTTTGGCGCCTGGCAGGACGCCTCGAGACAGCTCCCCCAGGACCCGCGGCACGCCGGCTGCGGCTGTGCTGCCGCGGGCGCAACGGACACGGGGCCAGATGCAGGGCCGCGGGCCCCGCAAGGGGGGAGGGCGGGCATGTGCGCGCGGGAGGTGGCGCGCTGTGATCGACTCGGCGGCGAGCCCAGGGGTGAAGTGAGCAGGGGCAGGCATTCTCAGAAGGAGGAGGAGGAGGAGGAGGAGGAGGAGGAGGAGGAGGAGGCAGCGGAGAAGGAAGACTCGCAAGGCTCCTCAGAGGGCGCGAGGGCTTCCGAGCAGCCCCGCGGCCTTTTCTGCTCCCTCTCGCTTGCCCCCTGGGCTCGTCGCCGATCGGCGCCCGGCAGGGGGCAGTGATCGGGGGCCATGCGCTCTTTCCCTCTCGGCCCGCAGGAGGACAAGGAGGAGGAGGAGGAAGAAGAGGAGGGGGAGGAAGAGGAGGGAGAGGAGGCGGAGAGGAGGAGGAGGAGGAGGAGGAGGGAGGAGGGAGGAGGAGGAGGAGGAGGAGGAGGAGGAGTGCTGCCACCCGACAAGGGGGGGGCAGGGGTCCGTCGGCACCAGCTCGGAGACGGGACCGGGTCGCGCCGGCACGGATCCGCAGTCGCATCGGGTCGGCCACACCAGGATGCACTGATGGGCCTGTTTTCCACCACCACAACCACCATAAGTTGAAGGGAGAGGGGGCCTCCTCCTCCTGCCTCCTCCTCCTCCTCCGCCTCCTCTCTCCTCCTCTCCTCCTCCTCCTCCTCCTCCTCCTCCTCCTCCTCCTCCTCTTCGTCCTCGTCCTCCTCCACCTCCTTCCCCCCTCCAACTTATGTTGTTGGTGGTGGTGGTAGATAACAGGCCCATCATGCACAGTAGCACCGCGCAAGCACCGCCGGCCGCACCGGATCGCCAGAAGGCCAGAGGCGGATCGGAGCGGGCCGGCCGCCATCGACATCGCCTCGGATCGATGGGGTCAAGATGGACCCGGAGGGGGTGGGCTGCCCAGCAGCATGGGGGGCCTGGCCGCCGCGGGCCTAGGCTGGGGGCTCCAGCGAGCCCGCCGCCGCAGGCGAGGGGAGGTGGGTCTGCGCGCTGGCTCCTGGTCCCAGACGTGCGACGTCGGGATTTTTCAGGACGGCGTCCCTGGAAGTCTCTACCCTTTCCCCGGGACCGGTTTTGCGTCCTGATTCGTTTTTTGAGCACGCCCGAGGCCTGGCGAGGGTCCCCTGGGGCCGAAAATAGCTAAACCCCCCCGTCCTGATTTTGTACGACGCGATCATGTCTGGGGTGGGGCCTCCTCCGTCCGTTGGGGGGCGATGGGCATCTCCGGATGGATTTCGGAACTGTTCACCCTGGGGTAGGTGGCGTGTCAGGACGCTTGGAGCTTGGCGCGCGAGCGAGCGAGCGAGGTGGAGGTGGAGGTGGTGGTGGTGGAGGAGGAGAAGGAGGAGGAGGAGGAGGAGGTAAGGTAAGGTAAGGCTCCGCTGAGACCGACGCTCCAACGATCTTGGGAGATTAAATGGGGTTCCCCCCTCACAGCTGGTCCTCGGCACTCCACAACCTGGAGGGCGCCAGCGACGCTGCCCTTCGGCATACGTCGGCGCACGGCCGAAGACTTCCAGAGCCGCTGCGTCTGGAAAGAATCACTTGGCAATCATCCCCTGCCCCTCCAGCTCAAGGTAGCCAGCGGGGCGCGGGCCTGCGAAGACAGACGTCTCCTCTTTCGCAGAAATCAGAAGCTGCACGATAGTGGCCTCGAGAGCGGGATCATTGATAGCAATCATCAGCCTGCGCACTTTAGAATCAAACATTTTTTCTGTACGAAAAAGCTTGATGAGCATCTGGGCAGAAATACTGCCAGGCACATGGTTGTCTAAAAACTTGCGAAGCACCGCCTGCTGCTCAGGGCTGGCGCGTGGCATCAGAGTCACGACGACACCTGTGAACATGAAACTGTCGGGGGCTCCTAAACCGTGCCCTTTCTTTCCTTTTACACGTGGAACGTACTCCTTGTCATGGGCATCCTTCATGGCGGTGTAGATAGGATCAGCAACTTTGAGCATGAACTGGGTCGTGCAGGCCGCCTCGAGCAAACGATTCCTCTGAGCATTGATGACACCCAGCTTGAGCGCCGTGTCTACTTTCTTGTCCATACTTCCATCCGTGATACCAAGACGCTTGCTGGCACGAACTCCCACAGCACCTTCTTCAGCAGCAGGAGCTGCAGCACCAACCTGGCCGAAGATGGCGCCCCACTGAGCCGCCATGAGTGCACTAACGACACCACCGACCCTCCAGGAATTCCCGAGGAGCGTCGCGGGGACAACAAAACAGCGACAACGAAGGCAGCAGAAGGAGGCAACGACGGCGACCACGACGACAACGACGACGACGACGACGACGACACGAAACAGAGGGGACACAAGGAGAACAAGAGCAACAGGGGAACGCCGAAGAGGAGGAGGAGGAGGAGGAGGAGGAGGAGGAGGAGGAACAAGATGAGGACGGGATACATGAAGACAAGAACGAAGGGGGTGGATAGGTATGGCAGGGGAGGATGATGAGCAGCAGGAGGACAGGAGGAGCACCAGGAGGAGCAAGAGAACGATGAACGAGGACGCTGAACAACCATCTGCCCCGCTCACTGGAGACCCCCGAGACTACATAACAGACCTCCGCGCCCCTTCCGTGCTCCCAGACCTCGACGCTCGAGGTCCGAGGCTCGAGGGCTTTGGACTGCCTCTTGCCCGCCCTGGGTTTCCAAAGGCCCGCGGAGGCCTCCGTAGCCTCCAGGGACTCCCGGAGACTTCCTGGGAGCTCTGACGACCCAGGCAGAGCGCGGGTGTGAGTGAGCCTGAGCTGTGTGTGGGCCTGGGCGTGAGGACGGCTGAGCGCGAGTCAGATGGGGAGGCGGGCGCGGCCAGAGGCGGGCGTACCACCCCGATCGTAAGACAGACATGCTCGGCCTACGGTGAACATCGAGTCGCCTGAAGTCTGGGCGCGCGGCCCTCCCCAGCGAGCAATCTGTACGCGGCGCCCTCGGCGTGGAGGGCGGCCGTCTCGGGCCGGCCGAGGTAGGCTGGCCGGTTGGAAGGGAGCCCGTGGCAGGCAACCTGGACGCACGCGGCGGGCCCTGGCGGAGAGTCGGGGTGGCGGGAGACCTGGCCGTGTTGGGCCGGCCACGGAAGGTTGCGGCGGGGAGGCCGTGACTGCCAGCCAGGGGGGAGCCCGCTCACACTCGCCAGCGGCTTCCGCTGGCCACAGCGAGGCCACGGGCGGCCCCGCCCGATCCCGTTTCGCCTCCTCTCCTCTTCCGCTTCCCTCCTCTCCTCCTCTCCCTCGCCTAGCAGCTCCTGCTCCTCCCGATCCCGCTGCTCCTCCTCGTCTTTGCCTCCTCCCGCTCCCCTTCTTTTTCCGCGGCGTTCTCCTTCCGCTGCCTCTGCCCCTCGTGCTCGCAGCCCCGCCGAAGCTCCTCGAGCTTCCTGGAGGCATCCCAAAGCCTCAGAATGCCTCCCAAACTCGCCCAAACCCTGATCCTCCTCCTTCGCCTCCAACAGGTCCTCGTCCCCCGCGTCCTGGTTCCAGCCGCAGTGGCTTGAGCCAAAGTAGCTGCGGACCCTGCGCCTCCTCTTCCTCCCCCTCCTCCTCCTCCTCCTTCTCCTCCTCCTCCTCCTCCTCCTTGCTTAAGCCTTTACCCCCCTCCTCAGCCTCCTTCTCCGCTTACCCCGTCCTCCTCCTCCGCCTCTTCCTCTTTCACCCTCCGCATCCTGTCAACGGTAACGACGATGAGATGCTGCTGCTGAAGATGCCCATGCTGAACATGATGATGCTGATAACGATTCTGCTGGGACGCACCAGTCTAAGGTCAAATACTTATTGACGCCCAGACTTTTGAAGTCAGCGGAGGCGCCCCTCTGGCAACCTCAGTCTTCCTGCTGCGGCGATGGCAGCGGCGCAACGGCGCCCGGGATGGCCTCAGCCTCCGTGGGCACCGCCGCAGCGCCAATGGCAGCTAGCAGCGCCCAGCCCGGGGGCGGCGCCGGGAAGCCTCGCGTCACCCACGCGTAGCTGGCCGCGTCCACGTCGATCTTGGGCAGGATGACCAAGGCATCCCCTCCCAGCCAGCCGCCGATGTCAACTGCAAAAGGGGTGACGCGCTCATTATAGTGCTGGCGCGTGGACCGCTCTGCGGCTCTTGTCGGCAGATGCATGTCCGCGGCTGCCGCTCGAGCACCACCGTTTGGGTAGGAGTGCGCCGTGAAGTCCAGGCACGTCGACGTCACGCCGGCCAACGACCTCCAGCACACGTCCACAATCGCCTCCATCACGCCGCCGTCGGAGTTCGCCCTGCAGAGCAACGGCGATCGCGAGCCATGAAAGGAAAGGGCCTACCACGCAGCGGACAGCATGAAGACCGCCGATGTCCAGCTGCCGCCCGCACGGCTGCCCACGCCTCGTGCCACCACAGCAGCAGCGGGCACGCTCCTGGCCGCACACGCCAGGCCAGGCTCCAAGGCAGGTGCCCCCGGGCGCCTCCTCGCGGCGGGCAGCCAGCGCCGGTTGCCAATCCACGCTTGCAAGGGCGCTGGCGCCGCTAGCCGCCAGAGGCCTACTCCTCTGCCGCCTCCGTCCAGCAGTTTGGCGGCGCGCTCTGGAGGCAGCGCGGCCAAGAGGTGGGCGGCCCGCAGCGCCGCCAGCCCGCGTTCCAACCTCCCCGCGAGGCGTCGCCCGCCACCGCACCTCTCTGCGTCCCCGACAACGGCCCCAGGGACGACAGCAGGACTGAGCGGTCAGGGTCTGATGATGATGATGACGATGATGATGATGATGTTGATGCAGATGTTTGTGGTGATGACGCGAATGAAGGTGACGACGGCGGTGATGACGATGATAATGAATGGAGATGATGATGCTGGTGATGATGAAGAGGATGATGATGACGATGACGATGATGATGATGATGGTGATGATGATGATGATGGTGACGATGATGATGGAGATGGTGACGGTGACGATGATGATGATGCTGGTGATGGTGATTTTTTGTGGCAAACCTCCAGCGGATGCCACGCCGCCAGGCTGGCGGCGCCGCCTCTGGCCGCTTTCCCGCGGCGCGGCCCGCCGCTCCCTGCGCTTTGGCTTCGGGCCCAGAGGGCAAGCCGAGGGCCCCGCCGTGCTCCGCACCGTTCCCACGAGGGGAGCAGGCCAGCGGCGCCGGTGCAGAGAAGGCAGGGCCCCGCTCGCCCAAAGGACCCACGAAAAAGGTTTGGACCCTTGGACCGAGAAACGACACGACACGACGACGAGCGAAGGACGACAAGGAACGACAAGGGGAAGACGGACCACCGATCCCGCGCCAAGGCGGCGAGTGCGGGGAATGAGCTCCCGCACCAGCTGGGGGAGGACGCGGGACCTGGCGGCCCCCCGCTGCTGCTGATGATGAGGCTGAATATGATGCTGATGATGATGCTGGTGATGTAAATAGATGCTGATGCTGAAGCTGCTGCTTCTGATGAAGCTGATGATTCTGATGATGAGGATGATGGTGGTGATGATGACGACGGTGCTGATGGTGTTGATGATGACGATGATGCTGCTGTTGATGATGCTGATGATGACGATACCGATGCCGATGCTGATGATGATGATGATGCCAATGGTGCTGCTGCTGCTGCTGATGCTGCTACTGATGATGCTGATGCTGATGCTGATGCTGATGCTGATGCTGCCGCTGATGATGAAGGTGATGATGGTGATGCCGATGAGGATGATGGTGATGATACTGATGATCTACCCCCCCCCCTTGGCCAGAAAACCTTTTCAGACGCGCAGCGTGGCCACGCGGCAAGTTACAAGCTTAGAGGCGCGAGCTGACGGACGGCCGGCATGGGCGGCTGCAAACAGTTACAGTTTGGTCTGGTGCGGCCTGGAGATCTCTCCCAAGTTAAAAGAGAGAGAGAGAGAGAGAGAGAGAGAGAGAAAAAGAGAGAGAAAGAGAGAGAGAGAGAGAGAGGGGAGGCAGGACGGGGTTCGGGATGGCGCAGCAAAAACCTTGAGGGTTGAAAACGGCCGCGGGGAAGAACGATCAATGCTGTGCAACGCACTCTCATGATCTACCCCCCCCTGGCCAGAACACCTTTTCAGGCGCGCAGCGTGGCAACGCGGCAGGTTGCGAGGTTAGAGACGCGAGCTGACGGACGGCCGCAAACAGTTACAGTTTGGTCTGGCGAGGCCTGGAGATCTCCCTTATCCACGAAGTGGACTGCTTAAAAGGCGTTTATACATTAATTCTGATCGCTCCTTAGTCAGCTCTTCAGGATAGGCTTGAGCACGTAGAGTATTCCAATTACCCGAACAATCTTTACCCTCCAAGACGGTAAGGCGGCAGCCTGTACGAGAACATGCACCATTTGACATAGAACATCTGCGCTCTGCTGGAGAGAGATCAAGCCCATGGGATAACAAGGTCGTGCTCTTTTTTTCCAAGCCTCTCCGTGCTGACAGAAATCCAAGTGCGCAAACGCGGGGGATAGAACCTCGGCCCCAAAGGAAGTCAGCTTTGCGAGCTTTTTCACAGCGGGGGCCTTCCAAACACGACTCGTGCGAGGGTTCTCGATCGCCCAGGGGAGCCCAGCTTTAGACGCGGTGCGGCAACATCGCACAACAAACCACATCAACTGATTTCATTCCTTGGCTTTCTTGGTGTCTTTTTCCCCATGGCCCGGAAGTCCCATGACAAACTTGGCTTCGTCCCGAAGTGGCCCTGGGCCAGTTCCACCCCATCGTCTCACTCTGCTCCAAGTATTACAGGGCAACCCGAACCACAGACAGCCAACCCTCCTGCTGCTAATCAGGGCGAGGACGCGCTGCTGGTTTCTCTTCTCCAGCAGGTTCACGTCATTCAACATGTCCAAGCCCTCAGCTCGGACGCCGTGCCTTCTCAACGATGCAGTCAAGCGGCCTGATCCTGAGAAGACCCCAAGGCAGCCTCGGCGACCAACAAGCCCCCATCGAGCTCCACCAGCGTGCGGAGCCGGAGACCTGCGCCGAGTTCTCGTCACTTCCTTGCCGCCTTCGGCGGCTGCAGGGCGGCCTTGCGCCCCATCAGCACGTCGCCCAGAACGGCCGCGCACTTTTTCACATGGTCGAGGACGTGAGGCACGAGCATCGCGAGCATGTTCTGAACCTTTCCGATCTTGGTATATCGACGAACGGAGCTCTCGGTCTGCCACCTGCCGCGGGCCATCACCGTGGCCCTGTCCCTGTGCTTCCCGACGAGGTCGTGGGCGGCACCTCCGTGCCGGCACTGGACAGCGACAGGCGATCGCGAAGTCCGAGGTCGAGAGCAGCTTTGTTCATCAGTTCGTTCACCTCCTTCAGCTGGAAGTCGAACAGGAAGGCGTCCCTTGCCTTGCCTCGAGCTCGCCTGTGCAGCGCCGCGCCGAGGTTGGGCAAGTACCCTTGGTCGAGGATGAGGCTGTTGTCGAACGTCCCGACCTTGTCTGGCACCTTCTCGTCGGACCCCCTGATGATCACCGTGTAGTGGCGGCATCCGTGCCCCGCCCCCGCCACCGGCGGGACCGCGTCCTTTGCGCGAGTGCTCAGCCCCTCCGACGGCCTCAGGTAGCACGCGAAGCACGCCGCCAGGTGCAACGCCATGTCCTGCCTTCCCTGCTGCGCCAAGTGCATCGCCAGCGCCGCCAGGATGACCCAAGGCAGCGGCAGCAGGCTGGTGGCAGGAGCGACCTTCCTCCACCCCTTCAAAGACCTCTGGGCACGCACAAGCGACCAGATCTGGCCGCTCTTCGTGTGGGCCTCCGCGAACTGGACGGCCGCGATGGTCTTCTCCGCGAGCGAGGGGCCGTGCCCGTCCAGGAACTTCACGTCGAAGTAGTCCGCGAGCACCCAGTCGGTCTGCGCCGAGATGGCCGTGGGCAACCCGTTCTCCGTGCAGAAGTTCCTTAACTCCTTCAGGTAGAATTCGTAATCTTCATTCATTTTGGCCGAGACACTGCGCACCTCCAGGCGAGACTTCATGCCCCGCCACGCCAGCAGCTTTCCCTTCGGGTCGAGCGCCTCCTCGGCCTTCCTCTTGTGCGACGTCAGGTCGAGCGCCGCCCGGGTGCCCAAGGGAGGCAAGGGGCGGCGGTCCTCCGGAGCCTCCGCCAGCGCCGTCAGCAGGCGCTTCACCTTGGGAGACGCGCGGCGGTTGTGCTCCTCCTCGCCAGCGCTCCAAGCCCGGAGGCTCCGGGAGCCAGTTGGCGCCGCCGCTGGCGCGCGGGAGAGGGCACCAGCTGCCTGCTTCCTGCCGACCAGCTGCCTCTCCTCGCACCCGCCCGACAGCGGCGTGGGCCCAGCGGCGAGCGTCCGCCCGCTCCTCACGGCGTGAGGGTTCGTCTGCAACATTGAACTCGCTGGGGGCCCAGCGCGGCCGAAGGCGACTGTTGGTGGCGAGCAAAAGGGCGCCCGCCTGCTGGCACACTCTGAGCAAATCGCACGAGCAAGCGCGGACCTTGGACAGCGCGAAGCACAACCCCATGTTGTCGACGAGTAACAAATGTCGCTTCCCAAATTTACGGTGAGCCCGAGAAAAACGTCTGAGCGCCAAGATAACCGTCCTACCTTCCTTGATCGTGATATGCTCGTCAAGGAACTTCCAGGTACCATGCAAGACGACGTCCCAGGAATCCTGCTTCATGAGACCCAAAGGCACCTCGGGGAAATCGGGGTCCTCGGTGTACTTGAAAGAGCCCCAATCACCAGCATCGTCCCGAAGACCCTCCGTGGAGACCCCGGGGGCCCAGACGCACCCAGCAGAAGCGAGGTCCTCTTGGGGGTCCAACCCTAGAAAGCGAGGCCTTGGGGCCCATTGGTCAGGAGCAAGTCTTTTAAAACGCCACCTCTCATTCCACCTACCGATCCTTCGAACGCTCTCAACATCAAGATCACGCTGGCAGGCTCCGTACCCCGTCGGCGAGGCGTCGGTGCACGTGACAGTGGGATTCCACTCCTGACGAAGATCAGCGATGGCGAGTGGCAGAAGACCAGTAATGATGCGACACTCTCTGCAGCAGCTCGACCAGAGACGTTCGGGCTCGCAGCTCTGCTCAACGAAGTCATACAGGTGCCGCAAGACTGGGGGCGTGCTTCGAATCAACATAGCGATATATATATATATATATATATATATATATATATATATATATATGTCGGCGGTGCGCCGTGGCACGAACTCCCCCCCCCAGCACTACCGGGGGGTTCGTGCACTACCGGGGGGTTTCGTGCAGCCCGCACCGGGTGCCGCCAGCGGCTTAGAACACCCCCCCCTTGCCGCTTTACCGGGGGGGTTCGTGCAGGCCGCATTGGGTCCTCCCCTGTCGCTTTACCGGGGGGTTTCGTGCAGGCCGCACTGCGTCTACCTGGGCCCCCCCTCCCCCCTGTGGGAGGGGGGGGGTGGGTGGGGGTGGGTTGGGGGGGGGGCAGGGGGGCGGTTGGGAAGGATGGCTCCCTGTCGATGCGTGGCGTGTGCTCGCCCTGTGTTCTCTATTCGCGTCTGCTCGCCTTTGTTCCGCCGCAGCCTCTCGTATTGCGGCTCGTGGCCGCAGTGCGAGAAGCTGCGGCGCAACTCCCAAGAGCCGCTGTGGGGGGTCGACGGCGCGGCCGCGTAGAGAAGAGCAGTGGCGCCGTGTTCCGGCGCGGCCCTGGGATGCAATGCCGCCGCCGTGTTCCGGCCCGTCCTGGCAATATTCGCGCGTCGGGGCTGGGGTTCGCGCGTGCCGGGAGCGCGCCGCTTACGGAGTGGTTGCGTCCTTGCCGGGAGGTTTCGTGCAGCCTACCAGAGGAGGTCGTGTTTACCTGAGGGGTTCGCGCAGGCCCGCGCTGGGAATGGCGCCAGCTCGAAACCCCCCAGGAGAGATTACCAGGGGGGGAGTTTTCGCTCCGCACCGGGGCACCGCCGACATATGTATATATATATAATATATATATATATATATATATATATAATATATATATATATATATATGTAAGTGCCCGATAAGCCTCTCGGCGGTTTTTGCGGAAACCACGGGCCCAGTGCTCAGCCAGTCAAACGCCGCGATCAACTTCCACAGCTTGTCGGGGTCCGGGCTGAGAGTGCCGGCGCCCCCCATGAAGAACCGCGCCCAGCACGCGGGCGACGAGGGGCGGTCCCGAGATGTCGTGCATGGTGAATCCGTCCTGCTCCATATCTTTTTGAACATCATCGCGCAGCTCTCCAGCTTGCTTGCACGAAAAAGCAACCGCATTCAAATTATCACAGCGCGCCATGTAGGCGCGCTCCCCTGCCTGCATGCTCGGGGCGGGGTGCCCGTCCACAAGAGCGAACTTTTCCGAGACCTCCCTTCGTGCAACTTGCATGTGGTACTCTTGGGCCAACCAAAACGACCAGGTAAAACCCATTGGCAGGACAGTCAAGCACATCGATACTTTCTCGTTCAACCTGAAATCACTCAAGAGCTCCCCCGATGCACCAGCCTCCAGCAGATCCCCGACGACGGCATCGACCTCAAACGCGAAGATATCTGAAAGCTCATCGGAGATCCCGCGCTCGTAGAAACAGCCCTTCATGTCGCCCTCGGCTCAATGCAGGGCCTGACCTACGGGGGTCTCCAGGTCACTCAAAGAACTTAAACCGCCTACCTCAGTATGCGGGGGAGGGGCGAACCTAAGATTACATTGGCGGCAGTCGAGGACCAAGCGTTGCACCCCCGACTTCTTTAAAACCGTGAACGCCCCGATTCGAGCAGCAGGGCGCCGAGTGAACCTCGCAAGTCCCCGAAGGGCCATCCTGGAGGCGAAAGCCTTGAAGCCCCAGGGGGTCTTCAAAAGCGGGTCCGTGCAAGGAGGCGCTCGGGTTGCCTCGCCCGACAGCTGGCTCCAAAATGCTGCCCCGACGACCATCTTGTCTTCAAAATTCCCAAGGCATTCCTGAGGCAAACCTACCAAGACTGACTCCAAATCAACAGGCGAGCGCTCCACGTCCGGAAACGACAGTTTCTCCAAAACCATGGGATCCCGGGTGCCCCGCCCCAGGTCCCTGCATAATTATGCTTAAACAACCCGAAGCTCCTGAAGGGCCCCTGGGCGAGTGACACTCGGAGGCTTAGGGCCCCGCTCGCGAACCCGTCCCATCAGATGAGCGAGAGCAGCGCGCTGGCACTGCGGCAGCGTCATCAGATGAGAGACGGCAGGAGGGGCAAGCACATCACGAGCACCAAAGTACATCGAGTTGAGAGCGCCCACCGACTTGTTGACCGCAGCGGCCACGGCCCACCGACGTGTCAGGCGTCGCGTCGTCGAACGGCACACCCCTCGCAGGTCGCCTCGTCGCCCCTCGGCAAGTCGAGGCAATGGGATGATATCGCGGCACCTGCTTGGGACGTTCTCCCCTCAGCAAAAGTGGCCTCGCTGCGCGGCCCAGCCATAACTCAGAACAGGTAGTCGTGGCGAACGGGATGAGTCGAAGCCCGCCCTCCGCGCGCTGCACTCAGGCTCTCGGGGAGCGGCGAAGCGCGGTCGAGCCAATCCGCACCTCCGAGCCCGCAGGCTAGCCAGCCCCGGCGGCGTCGGCGCCAGCTCCAGACCCCTGCCGCCGCGTCCGCGGCCGCGACCAGGTGCCAGCGAGCGCGCCTCCGCCGCCTTGCGCTTCTCCTTCGAAATGGCCGCCTCAGCCCGCAGCCGGTCGGACACATGGGCCGTCCGCGCCGGTGACACCAACGCTCCGCCTGCACGAGTCCGTCGCCCATGAAATGAGCCGCCCCCTCGTGGCTCGGCGCACTCGGGTTGGCGTGATGAGCTTCGGCAATCCACTGGCGCCTGCAGGCAACTGCCTCCACGCACGCGAAATTCATCACGTTGAGCCCGTCGTACGTCACCGCGAGCTCCTGCACCAGCGCCAGGTTAGCGTCCTCGTGGACCGACCGATCTCCATCGGGGATCTTCGCCTCCGAGAGCCACTTCGAGTGCTGCGCCCGGGGCCCCTCAGCCAACTTGATCATCTCCCGGCACATCCACTCGGTAGTCCGTGGCCCGCTCAACGGCCAGTCGTCGAAGTCCGTCATGGTCATCTCCTGCGCCGACTGCCTGAACTCGCGCCTTCGAGTCCCGTCGGGCCCGTACTTCACCGACAGCGTCCGCACGTCATCGCCTACCGCTTGGTCGCTGCCGTGAGTCGCCGTGGCCGCTCGACACCACTCGATCCGCTCCTCGCAGAATGTGTCGATCTCCGCCTGGTAGTTGTTCAACTGCTTGACCAAGACGGGCCGTGGGATCTGCATGTTGGGCAGCACCATGAGCCCGTGGCCGTTCGCCTGGACCGCGCCTGCGGGCACTGTGACGATCTCGCCGATGCTGTGACCGTCCACGTGCTCCGCGATCACCCACGCGACGGCGGGGGCCGCAGGGGCGGCGCCGCCAGCGGCGGCGCCCGCGGCGCCGGCGGCTGGGCCGCCAGCGCCACCCGCGGCTCCCCCTCCGCCGCGAAGGGCGACGACGCCGATCGCCTCGGCCAGCAGCTGGTCCACCTCCGCGTCGGTCGGCGGCTGCCGAAAGCGGTGCAGGCGGGCTCCACCAAGACCGAGCGGGAGCTCCCCGTTGTCGCCAAGGAACCTCACCATCTCGAACACGTTCTGGTCGCTCATATCCTCGTCGTACACGTCGAAGTCTGGGGTCGCGATCGTGACGAGCCCCCCTACCATATCATTCAGGAAGACCCGCTCGTGTGACAAGTCCTCTCCCGCGGCCGCGTACTTCACCAGCGCCCGTCGTAGCATCATTCCCCCTGGCCCCGTCGGCAAGGGCCACCCGTCCGCTCCCCGGACTCGAGGACCTGGAGGGGGCGGTGGCCCGACTGGAAGCCCAACCAGTGCCATACTGAACGCACGTGACTGTCACCTGCACGACCGAGAAGAACAGGCAGACAAGCGCACACGCGATGAGCTGCCAGGACTGGTGACCCCCGCTGCTTGGAGCCGACACCGCCTCGCACTGACAGTGGCGGTGGCAGATCGGCTCCGTGATGTCTGGGCACTTTACCTCCGCCCTCCCCGCCGCTCGCGCGGCCTCCGCGGCGTCAGAGAAGACCCCGCGCATCACCCAGGCCGAGAAGGCGGTGACCACGCTGCTGGTCGCGACCTGCACGGACGCGGTCGAGGCGAGAAAAGCCCAGAGCATCCACACGCGGGGATGGTCCGTGCGCTCCTGTTGCGCAGCAAAAACCTTAAGCCATGAAAACGGCCGCGGGGAAGAACGATCAATGCTGTGCAACGCACTCTCATGATGATAATGCTGCTGCTGACGATGATGATGATGCTCATGATTCTGCTGATGATGGTGAGGGGGAGGTGGTGGTGATGATGATGATGATGATGATGGTGGTGGTTGGGGTAATGATGGTGGTGGTGATGATGGATGGCGAGCATGATAATCATAATGATGATGCTGGTGCTGATGATGATGGTGATGATGATGATGCTGATGATGACGCTGATGATGATGCGGATGCTGATGCTGATGCTGCTGCTGCTGATGATGATGCTGATGATGATGATGATGATGATGATGATGCTGATGATGATGATGATGATGATGATGATGCTGATGCTGATGATGATGCTTCTTCTATTCTCTGTGAGCAAGCTCCTGCTGTCTCCGCAGCTTCTCTGCCCAGGGCGCCCCCCCATCGGCCGCGCGTGCGGGCGCCTTATGCAGGCGGTCGTACAAGCGGCTCTCGGGGGCGCTGGGGAGATCTTCTTCAGGGGGCTGCGGGCCGCGCTCTACGAGCGGCTCGTGGCTGCCCCCTTCTCTGTACTCCAGGACCAAGGGCCTCCTGTGCCTGCTTGGTCCATCCAGCAGGCGGACTCGTCTGAGGGCGAGGGGGCTTTCTGCCCCCTCCCCTCGGCGGGTTCTGCCTGCCCCACCGTCTGCCTCGGGCTGGCGGTGGATCTGAGCGGCGGGGTCTCTCCCTGGCTGCTCAGCACGGTCGTCGCCCTTCTCTGGGTGACGGCCGCGTGCAGCGCCTGCGCAGGCTGCTGCTTCGGGCTGTGGGGCCCGTACGTGGGGCGGAGGCTCAGGGCTTCCGCCTGGCCGCGCGGTGCTGGTCCTGCTTCGCTGGAGCAGGACCGCCGCGCGGCGCGAGCGCTGGCCTACGGGGTTCCGCCTCGGCCCCGAGCGCTCGAGCGGGCTGACGCCCAGCATTCGGGCGCCAGCTCCCACAGCAGCGCCCATTGATGGCTGAGCTGCCACCAGTTGGCGGAGGGCCTCTCTGGCCCGAGCTCTACCCATTCGCAGCTCCCACGGCTCGCGACTACGCACGATGGCGCCTAGACGAAGGCGACACCAGCTGGGCAGCTATCCCCCTCGCGTCTCGGGAAGGGGGCATACTTCTGGCCCTGCCTGGCGCCTTTCGCTTTTCGGCGGAGCTCGAGGCTGCCGAGGCGGGTGGCTTTACGGGAATGCTAGGCCCTTTTCAGCTGGTGGACATCCAGCTCCTGGGTGCCGCTTCACGGCCGCTCGCCACTACCGCATCCGTCCTCGTCATAGATATCGAGGTTGCAGAGCTCGAGCTCGAGTCGCTTTACCCTCTGGAAGTCGGCGCGGACGCTGGCATCGTTCCCTTCGCCGAGGTGCGCGGCCGCGTCTACTGGCCACATCCTTCGGGGGTTCGGGTGCTTCGCGAGGGCTACGCACGCTTGCACGGCGCTCCTCCTACCGCAGGGGAAGAGCCGCTCCCAGGGGCCGATCGAGCTACTCCCTATCAATCCGCCGACGAGATGGAGGAGCCCGAGGGGTTCGCGGCCGATGGGGAAGCCGACCGCACGGTCCCAAGTGCGCGGTTCCCTGCGGACGCTGGAGTCCCACGCGGCCCACCCGCGAAGCGCGCAGCCACCGCCGTGCCGCCCAGGGTCGCGGGTCCCACTCCGATCGCTCCTGGCGCTCCCGCGGCGTCCCTGGACGACGGGGCCCCTATGACCCGTGCCGAAGTAGCTGCCGAAATGCGCGCCTTGCTTGCAGCTCACGGGGCCTCCCCGATGGTCGGCGGCCCCGAGCCGCTGGGCTTCGCTCCAGCTGCCCGGGGCGAACGGCCCGAGGTGCCCCAACTTTTCAGCGACGAAGCGGTGCGCCTCGGGCTGGATCCTGCGGGGATCGAGGCCGTCCTGTCCCACGCGCCCGTGGCCCCACAGCGGGTCTCCGCACGTCCCAAGGGCCCGACCTCCGCGCTGGTCGCGGCGTGGGAAAAGGCGCGCTCTCTTGCTGTTCCTCGAGCCCCTACCTCGGGCCTCGGAACGATGGGTCCCCCGCCGCCACCTGGGCTAGCCCATCCCGCTGTGGCCGACGGCTTTGCCGAGGCGGGCGGCGCCGACGGGTCAGAGCTCCCCCATGCAGCCAATCAGACGGACTTCAGCCTCATGCTACAGTGTCTGCACCAGTCCCTCCTATTGCAGCAGGGGCGGGGCCATCGGCCCACCGTCCACCCGCTTCTGGGGACTCTGAGCGACTCTGCTCAATCTCCGCCCACGAGCTCGGGCGATCCCGCGCCCGCGTCGGCCCCGATGGGGGGCATTGCTCGGAGGCGCGAGTGGCAGCAAGCGCTGATACAGCACGGCCCCGACGTGCGAGGACAGATGAAGGAGAATTTGGCCCGCGTCCTGGGCGTGGAAGTCAGCGCCGTGACCCCCATGGCCATGCACCAGTATTTTCGGGAGCACAGTCCTTTGGGGGCTCAGCCGACGACGCACGAGTTGTTGACGCATTTCGCCTTCCTCAGCGCCGAGCTGTGGCGGGCCTGCGAGGAGGGGAACCCCGAGAGGGTCCAGACGCTACTGACGTGTCAGTGCATGTTCATCGACCAGCTGGCGGGGGACCGCGGCTATCTCGAGGCCGCATGGTTCCTCACGGGGCTGGAGCCTCCCCCGTGTCGCGTGACCAGTCGTCACACGGAGCGCGAGGCCCAGACCCCGTTCTCCCCCCTGGTGGATCCTCGCTGGCTATCGGCGCAGGGCGAACATGTAAAGGAGCTGCAAGCATTTCGGGCGCGTCTCGACGCCGAGCGCGCCGTCGCGCTCCCCAAGCATCCGCCTCAGCAGCCCAAGCAGCCCAAGGTCTCGAAAGCCCCCTTCAAGTCCCAGGGTGCTCCCAAGGCACCGAAGGCTGCGCCCAAGAGGGACTGAAGGCGCCATCGGCGCCCGTCTCCTGGAAGGGTAGACCCTCTCGGGGCCGAGGTACGCCACCGCACGCCGTCGGCACCGACGCTGTTGCGGCTGCTAGGCGCATTTGGGCGCAGCGAGGGCGTGAGGGTAGGAATGCGCTCTTCCAGCGATGCTGTTGCGGCCCCGCAGGGAGGAGTACGTTCCGCCACCACGCCCTTCGCTCCGCTCCGAATCGCCTCTCGGTTCCCTTCGGCCATTTTGGCCGGCGCCTGCCTCAGTCGAGCGCGCCCTCCAGAGGGCCTGCTGCCCCTGAGGTCGGGGTCCCTGCTGGTGCCTGTTCTCTTTCGGGCACCCCTGCTGCTCTTGCCAAAGTCGCGCCATTCGTCGCTGACTTGTCTGCCTTGCTGCGCCTGTTTCCAGGCGCGAACATTGATATCACCCACTGGGCGGCTGCGTTGTCCCAGGTCGGGATGGGTGCTCGATGTTCTCTTGGTTCTTTCTCCCGCTCATCTATGCGTGCAATGGATAGGGACGACCCGTACCTTTTGGGGCCGTTTCCCCGCGATCCTTGGCCGTGCCCGCCTGCTCCATCTCTTGGTCCCCCGCCTGACGGCTTGTCGGCGAGGCGCAGGGAGCGCTGGAGAGTGCGGCGCGCGGCGCGGACGCTCGCGCAGTATTCTGTTATTGCGCTGAACTGGCTCACTTTGGGTCATCCTAGCCTCGCTCCCGCCGAGGCTCGCGTCCGCGCCACGGTCTCGCCCTGCCAGGAGGGCGTCCGCACCCGTATAGAACGGTTGTGTCGGATCGCAGTTCGCCTCGCCCGTGGCGGCAAGAGCGACTTAGGTCGAGCCTTCGCTAAGTTCGACTCCACTGAGGTCTCGCTCCATGGCCTGGCCACCCATGTTGCAGCTTTGGAGGCCTCCTTCACTTCTTCCTCTTCCGTACCCGCCCCCATGCGGCACTGCCCGACCAGCGCCCCTCCTGTGCCTGGTTCGTTGGCGTCTGCGGCGGCCTGGGACTCCACCCAAGCCGAGCCCTTCGATTTGAAAGTCAGGGCGTCTCGCATCAAGTGGGATTATTCACCTGAGTTTGATCCCGTTCCATTCCTCTCCGACGCTCGAGTCCGCGAAGCTTTCATTGATCCTGAGGTGATGCGGCTACCGGCGTCAGAGTGGCCTGCTGGCCAAAAGGGGGCGCGCGTCCACATGGACCGCGCCGAGCTGTGGGCCCTGCTCCAGAAGTGGGATGCTTGCGGCGCCCTGTACCTGACTCCTGCTTCGGACCTCGCTTGGGATGAAGCCTGTGGAGCTTTCAGGGTGCCGAAGGACAGCGATTTCGACAGACTGATCTTGAACCCAACGGTCGTGAACAGCCGCTGTGCCTCAATTTCGTCCAGCACCCAGCGCCTTGGCCAGGGTTTTCTGCTTTGCCGTTTGGGGCTGGCACCTGGGGAATGGCTGGCAGTTTCTTGTGACGACCTACGGGAGTTCTACTACACCTTCCGCGTCCCTCCCGCGCGCGCCAGGCGCAACGCCCTGCGCGTTCGTCTGCCATCCTCTCGCTTCAAGGCCTTTCGAGCCTGGCGCCCTGAGCTTGAGGGCGTGGACGTCGCGCCCTGCCTCAATGCTCTGGCGATGGGCGACAACATGGCTGTGGAGATTGCCAACTCTGCGCATGAAGGCGTCTTGCACAGCTTCGGGGCTTTGCGGCCTCACGAGCAGGTTGTCCACCGCTCGCCGTTCCCGCGGGGCCCGTTTGTCGAGATGCTAAATATTGATGACCACACAGGTTTTCAGAAGCTCTCGTGGCGTGGCTCCGCTCCTCGCCCCGACGACCCGCGTCGCCGTGATCGCGAGGTCTTCGCCGCCTGTGATGCGGGCTACCCGCGCGTGGGCCTGATACAGCATCCAGGCAAGCGCGCGCGGGGCGAAACGCACAAGGTTGTGGTGGGCGCCGAGGTGGAGGGGCGCATAGGCATCGTCTGCGCTCCTCTCGTGCGGACGGTGGCCTTGTGCAGGCTCACCCTGATCCAGATCTACCTCGGGATCACCACACGCTCCCTGCTTGCCTCTCTTGTGGGCTGCTGGGTCCAGGTCTTTCTCTATCGCCGCCCGATGCTCGCCATCTTTACGCACGTCTACAACTTCCTGTCGCGCCTTGCGACCGAGGAGGGTATCGAATACGACCTGCCCCCTTATGTTC
The DNA here is from genome assembly GCA_963575745.1 of Prorocentrum cordatum. Taxonomy (NCBI): domain Eukaryota; class Dinophyceae; order Prorocentrales; family Prorocentraceae; genus Prorocentrum; species Prorocentrum cordatum. The sequence continues at coordinate 136,386 of CAUYUJ010016150.1, read as the reverse complement.
GCGACGAGCTACTGGCCTGCACCTTCTTAGCCTTTACGGCTATCACCGACCTTCGGGCGCAGCCTTGCCCCGAAGTGTTCGGTACGGACGCGTCCCTCGGCTGGGGGGGCGTTGTCCGCGCTCCTATCAGCCCGCAGCTCTCCGCTGAGCTGTGGCGCAGGTCGGAGCACGGGGGGTGGCATACGATTCTGCACAATCGGAGCCTCCTCGCCGTAGTCAGCCGCGGCGTACCTCTGGGCCCTGAGCTCACCCAGCTGCACCACGACCTGGGGCTCCCGTCTATGGAGCCCCCCGTCGCGCCGCGATGGGTCACCGAGCTATCAGAGGCGCTGCGCTTTCGGCTCGCGTACAAATGGGAGTTCCGCATGCCTCGCCACATTAATATCTTGGAGACGACAGTGTATAAGAGTTTGTGCAAATACTGTTGTGTTCGCCTCCCTGACTCTCGTATCCCCGTGCTCCTGGATTCAAAAGTGGCTTTGGGCGCGACAGCGCACGGGCGCAGCAGCTCTCCTGGGTTATCTCATGTTCTCTCGACCACTTTGCCCTATGTGATAGGAGGAGGTTTATATATGGGTGGCATGTACGTGCCGACAGACGTGCACAGGGCCGACGACCCCACGCGCAACCGTGCGGTGAGGCCCCCGTCCCGTGACCCTCCCGCCTGGTTAGTGGAAGCAGAGAGAGGAGAATTTACCCGGTTTGATTGCATCGCATACGCCGATTCCCGCTCGTCATTCCCTACCTGCCTCTGGGGCCGATTTGTTGCGCAGCTTGTGGCTCGAGGCCCCGAGGGGTGGCTCAGCCACCGTTGGGCGGCCGCCCCCCCCCTCCTGCTGGGTGAAGGGATGGCCGCCGACGCCTCCGGCGACGGCGCCCAGGGCGAAGCTCTCGACCCCTCGGGCGCCGCCGAGAGCAGCCGCGAAGCTGCTCTCGCCAGCGGAGAGCGTCGCGGGCCTCGCAACGCACTCTTCGCTGACAGCGAACGGCCTATCCCGTCCGCGACCGACGCCACGCCCAAAGCGTCTGCGGCCTCGGAGGCCGGCTCGCACGGGCCCGACCCTGCCGCTGCGAGCGCAGGCTCGGCTCCCCCGGCCGTCAAGCGTGCTCCGCCCCTGGCCCTCCGATCCAAGGCCGTGGCGGCCCCTCCGCCTGCCATCGGGGTGGGCTCGTCGCGCGACGGCCCGCGGGCAGCACCAAAGGGGGCCACTGCTGCTACCCCCCGCGTCTTCCAGCGCGCGGCCAGGGTGAGCGCTTCTCGCCAACTACTTGGCGTCGTGGACGGGGCCTCGCGCAGCACCATCGAAGCCGCCTTCAGGCGCCAGTCCCTGGTCTACCATCCAGACAGGGCTCCTGCGCACCTGGGGGCCGAGGAGCGCGCAGCCCGCGCGCTCAAGTGGAAGCAGCTCTGTGACGCCAAGTCAGTGCTGCTCCAGGCCCTTTCACAGGCCGCCGCGCCGCCTGTTGACCCTAGCACAGGCGGTGACGGCCCTGCCGCCCGCGCCTACGCCAAGGCAAAGGCGGCAGGGAAGGGCGCCCGTAAGGGCAAGCTGGCTCCTGGGTCGTTCATGGCCCTTCAGGCGCTCGAGGAAGCTGTCGAGGACCAGCCCAATCGTGGTGGTCACGCACCGACCTCCGCCTCGCGCACGGGCGCCGCACACAACAAGCGCGCCAAGAAGCAGCGGCGTGCTTCCACGGCGGCGCTCCCCGCTCCTGAGGGGGCCACCACGACGCCTGGCCGCAGGGCGCGTCGCACTGCTAATGCGCGCCGCTGGGCAGGCGCGGCAGGCCCTAGCTCCGCGGCGGGAGTGGGCCCTCCACCGCGGAGCCGCAGCCCTGCCCGCAGCCGTACGCGGTCTCCAAACCCGTACGGGACTGATCATACCTCTCCCTCGGGAGGCGGCTCTCCGCCTCCCGCCGACGGCTCTATCTCGTCTGAGGAGCCGTCGGGGCCGCCAGCGGGGGAGGCCCCAGAGGGCCCGCACACTCCTGAGGGTTCTCCGCCCGCGCGCGCTCGCAGCCGCTCGAGAGCAGAGCCCGCGTGCGCTGAGGACTCCCCGACGGAGCTCGAGGACGTCGTGCTGAGTGCCCTCGCTGACTCCTCGGTGGACCTTGAGCGCGTCGTGGCGGGCCTGAACCCCGAGGTCCTCCTCCGCTTGCAGGCGGCCTTCCCTCGCCGCGCGGAGGCCTCGCCGCCCGCCGCTCACCCCGCGGCTCGCAGCCGCTCTCGGGGCCGTGGCACTCGTGCAGGCTCCGAGACACCGCAGCCTGTCCCGCCGCCGCCGCCACCACCACGCCACCACACTGGTGAGCGGGGGGCGTCGCGCTCCCGCGCGGCGGCCGCAGGCCAGGGGCTTAGTCGAGCGGGCGCGCGCGGCTCCTCGCGTGCGCCTTCTCGTCAGGCGATGTCGCCTGGGCGTCGCAAGGTGCGCTCCCCTCGCGTCGCTCCGAAGCGTCGCCCGAGCCCGACCGCATCGCAGCAGCCTGCCACTCCTCACCAAGCTGCGAGCTCGGGCGCCGCCCTCGCAGGCAGCTCCCGCACGGGCTCCGCTGCTCAGGCCCCTCCGACTTCGGTAGGCATGCGCTCTTCCAGCGATGCTGGTGCGGCCCCGCAGGGAGGAGGGCGTGCCGCCGAAGAAGGGGGGTCTTCGAGCGGCCCCGCGCTTGGCCGAGCTCCAGAGCCCGAGCTGCCTCCCAGCGGCTCTCACAGCGGTGACGCTGGAAGCGCCGCGGCTGCAGCCTTCGCAGCGCGACGCACGGCCTCTGCGGCCACAGAGCAGCCCTTGCCTCCAGGGGCCGCCAGCGCCCTTGCGTGGCGCCTCAACATCGGCGGTGAGAAGATCACAGTGGTGAGGTGGGGACCCGCCTGGCAAGCCGCCTTCCAGAGCGCGGCGTCGTGGCTGAGGTCCTTCGCCCCTGCAGGGGCCGCCGAGCCCGAGGGCAAGGAGGACCTGCACTGCCTCCTGCGGGCCTTGCACGCCTACAAGCGCCTGTTTCAGACGGGCGGCGCCGAGCCGATTGATGAGGCCTCATGGATGCATCCTTACGTGGCCGTCGTCGAGCCTGAGGCTATCCCCGCGCATGCTGACCTCCAAGCCATGGGGGCGGGCGCCATCCGTGGCATCGGGCTCGGCTCCAAGATCGAGCAGCGACGGCGCGCGGGCAAACTGGCCTGCCTCTTCGACATGCTGTACCACGTGCAGGACAGTCACGGCACCATCCCCGCAGCGCTGTGGGGAGACCATTCCCCCCCGTCCGAGATCCTCGACGCCTTCGCGGAGGTGGTGCCCGTTCCTCATCATTCGGGCCTCACGTCCTCGGCAGCTCGCTCCGAGCTTGCCGAAGCAGCCGCAGCAGCGCGTGCCGAGCCGCGCCCGCCTTTTGACTGGGCGACCCTCGAGGGAGGGGACGCTCTGCCTGCCGAGATCGAAGCAGGAGCTCGCCGTGCCTACCGTAACATGGGTGGCTCCTTCAGCTCGGCGCGGGCAATGTTGGCGGAGGCGTCGGGGTTCGAGACCGACGGGCGGGACGCCCGCGTTCCGCCCTTCTACGCGTCCAGGCGCAGGAGGGCCGCCACGCTGATCAGCTCTCCAAGCCCTGGCCGCCCCGCGCTCCTCCTGTGGTGCGTCTGCGGCCTCTGCATCTCTCTGGGCGCCGCGGCACCGACCGCAGGCCACGGGCTTAGTCGGGCTGCGCCGCCCACGCCCGCTCGCCCCCCGCGCACTCCCTTTGTGCGCGATTCTCACCTCACTCCCGCGTATCTCGACCGTCGCTCGAGATCGATTGATGCCTTCGAGCTGTGGTTAGCTGAACACACTGGCGTGCCACCCGCCACACTTTACAAAAGCGGGATACTTCTCGCCCGCTTCCTCGCCACCTTCGGCGTGTGGCTTCATGATGCAGGCTTCCCTCATTATATCCTGGTCCATGCCATCTTGGGAATCCAAAGCGCCCATCCGCATTGGAAGGCTTTCCTGACAGAAGCTTGGGACGTAGCGAAGCAATGGAAGCTCGCGGAGCCGCCAAAGCTCCGTCCCCCCTTGCCACGCGCGCTGCTTCGCGCCATGGTGGGGCTCTGTCTAGCCTGGGACTGGCCTGTGATGGCGGCACTGCTGCTCATGGGCTTTACGATGTTCCTCAGGCCGGGCGAACTGCTGGCGTCACGCCGCTGTGACTTGTCGCTCCCATGCGACCGTCTCGAAGTTGAAGGGGATGCTTTTCTTTCGATTCTTGTTCCAAAGACCAGAAGAACGTATCCGACGCAACATGCTCGCTGCTCTGATCGGGGCACGGTGAAGATATTGAATCAAGTGTTTGGGAGGCTAGCTTCCACCGATCCTCTCGCCCCCTTCGGCGCGAGCGGCTTCCGTACTCGGTGGAATCATCTGCTTTTGGCTCTGGGCGTCCCTCTTGCCCAAGCAGGTCAGGGGCTCAACCTGACGCCCGCTTGTCTGCGGGGCTCTGGCGCTACGGACTTCTATATCGCTACAGAAGACGTCCCTCGCGTCTTCTGGCGAGGACGTTGGCGTCAAGCTTCCAGCGCCGAGCGCTATCTGCAAGCCGCCGCAGCCTCCACAGTCCTTGCTGCGCTGCCCGAGCATGCACGGGCTCGTATCTTGTTCTTCGCCACCGCCAGCGACCGCCTTGTCGCTTCGTTTCTCCAAGTCGGCCCCGCCGCTTGGCCTGCCCTGCTTGCGGCCGCCCGCCAAAACCTTGTCACTTCGCAAGGTCCTTGAGCACGGGTATGGCTGCCTCGCCGACCTCGGCGACCAGACGGACTCCACCGTCTGACGCGCGGCGCCCCGGCTTGAGCGCGCGGGACGGGCCTGCCCATTTTGGGCCGCCCCGCGCGCGCACGCCGCGGCCGCGCTCGGAGACAGCTCGCTGGCGCGCGAGCGGGAGAATGCTTCTTCTATTCTCTGTGAGCAAGCTCCTGCTGTCTCCGCAGCTTCTCTGCCCCCCTCCCTCCACTCCCATTCTAAGGCTGACGGGCGCTGCCTCGCCGACCTCGGCGACCAGACGGACTCCACCGTCTGACGCGCGGCGCCCCGGCTTGAGCGCGCGGGACGGGCCTGCCCATTTTGGGCCGCCCCGCGCGCGCACGCCGCGGCCGCGCTCGGAGACAGCTCGCTGGCGCGCGAGCGGGAGAATGATGATGATGATGATGATGATGCTGATGCTGATGCTGATGATGATGATGATGATGATGATGATGATGATGATGATGATGATGATGATGATGATGATGATGATGATGATGATCATGATCATGATCATGGCGATGGCGGTGACAATGAGGATGAAGAGAAGAAAAAGGAGGGGGAGGAGGAGGAGATGAGGATGACGACCTCCAGCAGCCCAAAGCCCGCAACCAGGCTGGACCGAATTAGGCAGGCACTTTTCCAGAGCCCTCCAAGTCTAAAAGTTATGCGCTGCGATGACGCCGACAACGACGACACGCCGACGGCGACGGCGACGACGCCCAGGTCTCACACCCGACGGCGACGACGCCGACGCCGACCACGACGCCGACGCCGACCACGACGGCGGACGCCGACGCCGACGACGGCCACCAACCGCTTCGCGACGACGCCGAGGCCGACGACGACGCCGACAACACCGGCGGCCACGGCGCCGACGACGCCGGCGGCCGCCGACGGGCTCGGCCTGGGCGCCCTGCGCGGGGCCGCCGCCGCCCCCAGCCACCGGCGCCGCGCAGCGCCGCCCGGCGGCGCCGCCGTCGCGGCCTCCTGCGCGGCCAGCAGGCCCTCGCCGCCCTCGGCGTGGCGCGCCGCAGGCGCCGTCGCCGCGGCCGCCGCGGTCGCGGCCGTCGTGGCCGCCGCCGCCGTGGCCGGCGCTGTCGTCGTGGTCGTGGTGGTCGCGGTGGCCGTCGTCGCCGCCGCCGCCGTCGCCGTCGTCGCTGCGGCGGTGGCGGTCGTGGTCGTGGCCGTGGCCGTGGTCGGGGAGGCCGTCGTCGTCGGGAGGGCGGGGGGCAGGGGGCAGGAGGACGAGGCGGAGGAGGGAGGAGGGGGGAGGGATTGGGTGAGAAGGAGGAAAACAGGAGGAGAAGGTGGACAATAGGGAAGGGAGGGCGGTGAAAGGAGGTGGATGGGAAGAAAGGATGTCAGGAGCAGGGAGGAGCGGAAATGGAGGGGAGGAGGGACGGGGGAGGGAAGGGAAGGAGGAAAGGAGGGAGGTTGACATGATGAAGAGAAGGGAAGGCAGAGGTGAAAGGAACGGGGGTGTTGGCGATGTTGGCCAGGGGAGGCGCCGGGGAGTGGAGAGTCGATAGGATGAGAGGGAAAGCAACGGCGAGGAATGGAAGAGGGCGTTTGGTGCGAGGGGTGGGGAGAGAACGGAGATGGAGGCGGAGGTGGGAAGGGAGGAGGAGCAGGAGGACAGGAGGCAACTGGGGGGGGAGGCGAACTGAGGACGGCTGGATGGCGAGGGGGGGAGGGAAAAGGGGGTTTGGGGGGTTGGGAGGTGGGGAGAAGGAGGGAGATAAGAAGGAGGATGGCGAGGACGATGACCAGGAGGAGGAAAGGAGGAGGAGGAGGAGCAGGAGAAGGAGGAGGAGGAGGAGGAGGAGGAGGAGGGGGAAGCAGGCCAGAGTAAGCACAGCACGCGCTTCATCAAGGTCTGTCGGGTTGCCCTTGGGCCCTGTTTTGGGCTGTGCTTGGGCCTTTGCGGGCCGTCTTGGGGCTCTGCTGGGGCTTCCCAAACCACCGAAGTTTTGATTCATTCAATGCGGGGTCCCTGGAACTCTGGACCACTTCCCGGGGACGGCTCGCTCGTCCCGGGTCGTTCTTGACGGTCCCGGGGCGCAGCGAGGGGCCCCGGAGGCTGAAATCAGTGCAAAACCTCCGTCTTGCTTTTTGCCAGTGCTTTGGGAGTCTGGCGAGGAGCGGCGACGACTTCTTCGGCGACGGCGGCAGCGACAGCGGCGACGGCGTGGGCGACAGCGGCGGCGGCGTGGGCGACAGCGGCGACGGCGGCGACGGCGTGGGCGACAGCGGCGTGGGCGGCCTCGTCGGGGAGGGCCGCCGCTCGCTCCGCGGGGCTTCCGCCGGCGGGGTCCGCGGCGCCCCCGGGGTGCGGGCCCGCCCGCTCCTCCTCCAGGGCGGCGGCGGGCGCCTGGGGTGAGGGGGAGGGAGGACGAGGGGGGGGAGAGAGAGGGGAGAGGGAGGGTCCTCTTCTTCCTCCTCCTCCTCCTCCTCCTCCTCCTCCTTCTCCTCCATCCTCCTCTTCCTCCTCGCAGAGGGGGTGTACGGATCCACAGGCACCGCACTGTCGCGTGGACCGCCCGTGCCGGTACCGAGGACACCAGCGCGCTGGCGTTCCATGCCCAGACGTACAGCTGCTCCAATTGTTCGACGTGTGGGCCCCGGAGGTCTGGACCACTTCCCCGGGCCTGGTTTATCGTCCCGAGTCGTTTTCTGACGGTGCTGAAGCCCGCGAGAGCTCCCAGAGGCCGAGATCAGGCCAAAACCGACCGCACCAAATTCTTTTCTTGGAGCGTCGGCTCTCCGGGCACAGGGGCGGCGGACGGGACCGCTGGGCCCACATCCCGCGCCTCCTCCGCGTGCCAAGTTCTGCCCCCCGAGCCTCAAGGGGAGGCGCGCAGCCCAGGCAGGGGGCAAGGAGCCGCGAGGTCTTGTCTCGATGCGCGCAGGGCACCACTCCGCTGGGCCTCCCAGGAGCCACGGCAAGGGGCGACACTTTCGCAGGTGGCACTTGCGTAAGAGGTAGGAGGCTGGAGGCGGAGAGGAGGAGGAGGAGGAGGAGGAGGAGGAGGAGGAGGAGGAGGAGGAGGAGGAGGAGGAGGAGGAGGAGGAGGAGGAGGAGGAAGGGGCCGGGCACACTACCGCATCCAGCAGCTGCGACCCGACGTCAAGGACCAGCGCTTCCGCTGCAAATGGCAACGGGCCACCTTCTATCCAAGTCGAGCCACAGAAGCCTACTGCGACGGTCACCCACGAGACTGCCACGAGTGGTCCCCCCTCGCGACGGTCACCCACGAGAAGGTAAACCCCGACACAATCACCTTCCCCCTGGGAGCTACCATACGCTACTCGCACCAGCCTGGAGGACTCCGTCGCCCACGGCACCATCACGGTTCACGAGGGCGACGAGGTAACAATCCGAAATCTGTCCTACAACAGCAACAACGACCTCTGGGCACGGAGTACCATCACTCAGACCAACAACGTGCGAAATACCAAATAAGCCCTGATCTCAGACATCATTACCGAGTACCGATCCCACCACCACGACATCCAGGACACGTTCGCCACCCTTACCACGATGGTAGGGGCACCACAGGTCAGTTACAACCAGGCCTTCGACATCCAGAAGGAGATCACCACGGCCAAGGACTCCGCCTCCAAGTCCCTCGACAAGCTCAACGATTACGTCAACCAACTGCGTCCCTAATCACTGGCGATCGCCATCCCCGCCATCACGAGCACAGGTCCAACACAGGCCTGGACGGCCGAACGAGGTGTCCACGCGCCCGACGCCGTCACAGCACCACCACCTATCACGCCCCCCACCGACCTCTCCGACCCATGTTCCAGCCGACCTCTTCGGCACACCCTGCCTCTTCTCAGACTCCCACGCTGGCCATCGCTCGGACGTCCCTTCCCTGTGCTTTTTTTTCGGTTTTGTGCGTGGCCTTTTCGCCAAATGCTCAAGGATGCTCCTCGATGGTCCTCGCCGAGAAAACATGCACACGCCCGAGCGATGCCGGGCCTGCCTCTTCTCGGACTCCCACGCCTCGGCCCCCTCCGAGCGAGCCCCGCTGATCCAACCTGGGCGCCACCAGACCGGGGCCAGGCCTCGGGGTCGGGCCGACCCTGCAGCGGCCGACCGCGTGATATCTCTACCCTCACGACGCGCGTGCGTACTGCCCCTCCTCCTCCTCCTCCTCCTCCTCCTCCTCCTCCTCCTCCTCCTCCTCCTCCTCCTCCCCCACCAGGCGGCAGAGCACAGGCACAGCGGCAAGACCTCCACGAGGAAGGCACAGAGTACGGCGACTACTTCAATGGCGCCGCCCACAGCAATTTCGTCTTCGATCGTATTCCACCTCTCTCCCCCGACCTTCTCCACCTTGCTGGCACACCTCCTCCTCCTTGTGGAATCGGGATGGGCGGAATCATCATGGGCGGGAATGGGACAACTAAACCGTCGGAGGCATGGCGTTGGCCATGCTGCCGCGGCTCGACAAATAGACTGCATGTACCTCTTTACCCCCTCCTCCTTCACCACGCGCCATGTCCAACTGTTTATCTCTTACCTCACCAATGCCATCCTTCGATCACCGCATGATGTTTATTTGTGCCTCCGTGCAGCCGCTTCCTCGCACGTTGTTATCTCGCCCTGTTGCGCACTGCAAACGACCGCCATTAATAGCCGTTTCAGAGGGCGGCGGGGCTCCTCAGCAGCGGCGTGGGGAGGGACGTTTTCGTGGCGTGCCCTTACCCACCGACCCACCAACGCCTAGGTTCCATGGGCCGTCCATGAGGCAAACATTTGCATAATCTGCGTTCGCCTCACACCGCCCAGTGTTACCTTTCAGCTCAGTGCACATTACCATTTCTCTGCTACATGTCCGACACTGACCTTGGACATACCTCGCAGATAGGTGCACACTGCCTCACCCTCAACCTAATTTGCCTATCCCTCATTTTCTTCCGCCAGAGCTACCACCTTCTGGTTTCACGGTTGGCTGGGGGGCTCTTTTATCTCACTCAAAAGAGCAGGCGAGCCGCAGCAAAAAGAGCATGCTAACTGCAGCGCTCTGACCTCTACCGCAAGCACATGCGAACTGCAATACCTCCACCCCCCCCCCACCGACCTTTCAGATGGCCATCGCAATGTCTCACAGCCACCGCTCACCGTTATATGAAGGCCTTAGCTTTTGTTCGACCCCCCCCAGCGCCCCCCCCATTTTAACACACCGCCGTTCCTCAATTCTGCGTTCCGTCCACATATGGGGGGGCGCTCGTGGGGTTCGGTGAATAGCTGGGTTTCCCCACCCCCCCTCTCGCCTTGTCGTGCGTGCTTTCCCTCCTTTGTTCCTCCCGTGTCGTCCCCCTCCTTATTTCTCCCTCCCCTCCTGGGTTAGCCCCCCCTTTGGGCTTGTGGCGCCACCTTTCAACACCAGCCCTGCCTCCCTGTTTGAGGGGCAGGGCTGGGAACGGCTACAAAAGAACATCATGACCGCCGTTAGCAGCAGGAGGAGGAGGAGGCGGAGGAGGAGGAGGCGGAGGCAGAGGAGGACGAAGAGGAGGACGACGAGGAGGAGGATGAACTGAGTATGAGGATGAGGATGAGGATGAGGATGAGGAGGAGAAGGATGAGGAGGAGGAGGAGGAGGAGGAGGACGAGGCGGAGGAGGAGGAGGAGGGGAAGGTTGGAGCAAGCAGCGCGGAGAAAACCAAGAAACGTCCATCCTCGAGCCTCGATCCCCTCGCCTCGACGTAGGAGCGACCCTGGGCAGGAGCGGAGGCTGGTGCGCGCCTGTCAGGCGCCGCGGCGGGGCCAGATCGACTCGGGCAGGCCAGTGCTGGAGCCACCCCCGTGACGCCAAGGGGCCCAAGGACGCACAAATGGATAGACACAAATCCCCTCCTCCTCCTCCTCCCCCTCCCCCTTCTCCCCCCTTCTCCTCCCCCTCCCCCTCCTCCTCCTCCTCCTCCTCCTCCTCCTCCTCCTCCTCCTCCTCCTCCTCCCCCTCCTCCTCCTCCTCCTCCTCCTCCTCCTCCTCCTCCTCCGTCACCCTCTATATATTCTCAAATGTTTTCCTGGGTCTTCGTCTTCCACCCCCCCGCTGCCCATGTTTTCCCATCTGCTCCCGGGGGGTCGACGATCCTTTGTGTTTTTTTTTCCCCTCCCGACTGTGCAGAGGTCATCCCGGCAAAAGGTCACTCTCAGTGACTCCGAAGGGTGAGGCCTGCAGAGGGTGTGGCTTGCAACCGGCGCCCTCGGGGGGCGGGCGGGGACCTCTACACAGAGTTCTCCGCCGCCCAGAGCATGCCCGACGAGGGCGGCGTCCTGCCCCCCAGGCCCCAACGGCGCCGACCGCAGACCACGCCCCGGCGTCACCACGCCCTGCCCAAACATCCGACGTCTCGCTTCTTTCGGGACGCGGGCCCCCGACCTCCCGTAGGACGAGAAATATCTCTTGACGCAACGTGCTATTGATACGTTCCGGAGATTCCGGGATTTCTAACAGCCTTCGCGCGGGGTGCACTTTGCGTCGAGTATTGTCTACCCTGGCTGGTGCCGCTGGCCGGTCCCGGGGAAGTGGTCGGGACCCGACCACTTCCCCGGGACCCGCTTCTCATCCCGGGTCGTCTCCCGACGGCCCCGAGGCCCGGCGAGGCCCCCGAGAGGCCGCAGACGAGGAGAAACCTCCGTCTCGGTTTCTTCGCGACCCAGACATGCGGCGTCCTGATTTTTTCAGGGCGGCGTCCCTGGAAGTCTGGACCCTTTCCCCGGGACCGGTTTCTCATCCTGAGCCGTTTTCGAACGGCCCCGGGGCCCGGCGAGGGCCTCGAGGGGTCAAGAATCATGAAAAACCTCCCGGCCTGATCTTCTTACGACGCCATCATGTCTGGGGACGAACGACGTCTGGGTGCCTTGCGCTTGGCCCCCGGCGGCGGCGACGGCGGCCAGCGGCGGCGCCGGGGCCTGGCAGGCCGCCTCCTGCGGCTGCGCCGTCGGGCTGCCGCGGGCAGCCTCCGCGGCCTCCTCGAGGCTGGAGGGCTCCGCGGTGGTGTCTGGCGCCTCCAGGGGCCCACCACGTTAGTAAGCAACTACTGGGAGGTTTTCGTCGGAAAAGAGTAAGGGGGAGTAAGCTCCATTTGGGAGCTGTGCCGCCGGAGTGGGCCTTGGACTATAAGCAGGATGAAGCCGGAGTAAGCGGGATTAAGCGGGATTAAGCCGGATTCAGCGGGATTAAGCTGGACTAAGCCGGATATCGGACCAGGGCGGAAAAAGAATTTTACCTCCCAGGAGTTGCACCCGAAACCACGGGACGCACGGGGACATACTAATACTATAGTAGGGCGACGAGATCTATACACATCCGCTGCTCCTGGCCAGGAACAGTGGATCTGTATAGATCTGAGAGAGCGTGATCCACCGCCGCTTTACTGTGGAAAATTGCGAACCTTTTCCTCCGGAGCCCGGGGGTCGCCCCCCCCCTCCGGATCCGGAAAACCCGGGGGGGTCACTACCGGTTCGAACCCCCCACCCCCTCGAAAACAGGAAGGGGATCACTACCGGTTCGAACCCCTCCCCACCCCCCCACTCACCGCCAGCAAACGACTCCCGGTCCCTACCACCGTCCGCATCACATCCTCCACTGTTGTTCCCAGCACCACTGTCCTCACCCCCCACCAGTGCCCCCACCACTGTCGCACTGTCCCCACTGTCCCCGCCACTGTTCCCACCACGGTTCCACTCTCCCCACTGTCTCCACGGCCCCAACCACTGCCCGACTATCCCCACTGTCCCCACTGTCCCACTGACTCCGCCGCTGTCCCACTGAGCTGTCCCACTGTTCCCACCACTGTCCCCACTGTCCCCACCACTGTCCCCACTGTACCTCTGTCCCATTGTCCCACCGCCGTCCTCGCCACCGCCTTCACCACTGTCCCCACCACCATTGTACCCTCCACTGTCCCACTGTTTCCACCTCATTCCCACTGTCCCCACACCACTGTCCCCACCACCACCGTCCCCACCACTGTCCACTGTCCCCCCTGTTCCCACCATTGTCCCCACCACTGTCCCCACCACTACCGGCCCTCTACTGTCCCACTGTCCCACTGTCCCCACCACTGTCCCGCTGTCCCCTCACCACTGTCCCACCAACACCGTCCCCACCTCTGTCCGCACCCCCACTCGGTTTTCGAGGGGGGGGGGGGGGTTCGAACCGGTAGTGACCCCCCCCCCCTTTTCATGATGAGCTAGGGGGGGGGGGAGGGGTTCGAACCGGTAGTGACCCCCCCCGGTTTTCCGGAGGGGGGGGGGGGAGGGGTTCGAACCGGTAGTGACCCCCCCCGCGGTTTTCCGCCAGCAGCGGTAGAACACGCTCTTTCATAGATCTCGTCGCTGGTCTCGAAAAAAGTAAAGACGGAAGCTTCTCCTTGCTTGCGGCCTCTCGGGGCCCTCGCTGGGCCTCGGGACCGTCAAACAACGACTCGGGATGAAAAGCCGGTCCCGGGGAAGTGGTCGGGAGGTCGGGGGCCCGTGTCTCGAAAGAATCGAGACGTCGGATGTCTGGGACGGGACGCACAGGGACATCCGAGTTCCCTGTGTCCTCCTTGGAGGCGCGCGTCCGACCCGAACACGTAGTACACCCAGCTTGCAGCATCTCGTTTCCCGAGCGGTGCGGCCAGAAAGCGCCCGCCACGACGCATATCCTATAAGACTTCGCGGTGCGCGCATCGCACAGGGGGGGGGGGGGGGCGACCCACACACAGTATTAGTATGATGGGGTGACGCCGACACCAGTCCCCCCCCGCCTCTCTTGTGAAGCAGAGCCTGGCACTCACGCGATGGTCTACATGGTCTCAGCGCTTAACTGCCCCGATACGCAACACGCAACACGTAGCGTGTTGACACGGAGCTCAACACGAAGACTGAAAACGTAGATCCGACGCGATACATGCGCCAAAACGTGCTCCAATACGTGAAGCCAACACGCAACGTATTGACACCGACGTCTTGAACGCGGGACGTGTTGCGTTTCAAAACGGGCGTATCGAGGCAGCTAAGGCTCAACGTGGCTCTCTCCTCCCCGGGCTCTCCCCGGCCCCTCCACCCCCGCGCCCGCGCCCGCGCAGTCTTCCCCCGTTCCCTTCCCCCCAGTTTCAGAGTTGGCCCCAAGCATTCGGCAGCACAGGCGCGAGAGGACAAAAAGCGTGGAACGGAGGCCCCGCGCGCCAACTTGAGACCCTATCTACGTCGTGTGCACGTCAGATTTGTGTCGGGCTCACGTCGGATTACGTCGGACTCACGTCGGATCCACCTCGGACTTACGTTGGAGCACCGCCGCGCGAATGCCGACCCATCTCTTACTGAGCGGACGTGTGGACCAGGCGATACAACTACTACGCACCGCGCGAGGCCTCCATGATTTTCCTCATAGCCCCCCTCTCCCTCTTCTCGCGGCTAGTGTTAGGTCGGGCATGTCCTCCTACCGGCGGATTCTGGAAGAAAGAAAATGCAAACAGTCAAAGCATGGTCAAGCAGAGTCGAAAATGGCTCCCAGGCTATTTCTGACCTTTTTGTTGAATCTTCCTCCTGTGGAGGGACACGCCCGACTTCAGGCTAGAGTAAGATGAAAGGCGGGCCATCCCGCATGGAGTACCTGCGCATGTGCAGCGAGTGGGCGCCGGGGCGCCAGGATGGCCACTCACGGGCCAAGGTCGGTATACCGCGTGTGGTCGCGCGAACAGCCACGTGCAAGTCGGAGTCGGTGGCACGGGAGCTGGAGTCGAGGAGATGACCAATCTTAGGAGAAGATTGCAGGCCATAAACACAAACTTTTGGCGCTCCGCGCAGATTTCTTGGATCCGCGCTGGGCCCTACTTCCCTCGCGCGCGGAGCGCGCCAGGCGCGGCGCAGGAGGCGCCGCCGAGGGGGCCCATCGCGGATCCAAGAAATCCGTGCGGAGCGCCAACAATTTATGTTTATGGCGTTTTCCTCCTTCGAAATGTAGGTGTAATTGGAGAGATGGGGGGAGCTGGAGTCGGGGACAGGGGCAACCATTCACGGTTAGGAAATTGTGCCAGTTCACGGTTGCTGGATCGAGACAAACTAGTGTAGGATGACGGTTAGAAAGGACACGGGGGAAAATACGGTGACGGCTTTGGATAAGGGGCCAGTAGATAAAGAACCCAAGGTCTGCAAGCTGGTGGAATGCCAAGCGTGGATTGGCAATGGATGTCACCGCTGCCCTCATCCGATAAGGAATCCTCCAGGGTCCAGCCTTAGCAAACGCCTCCGCCGTATGGAAAACTTGCACCTGCTCTTCCTGCTCCTGCTCCTCCATTCCTTCTCCTCATAGATAACTCCTCCCTGTCGCACCCCGAGGCCAATTTTTAGGGCGGGCCGGGCGTTTCGCCTAAGACTCCTTCACCATTTATGACTCTGCAGCTTAAGCAGTGCCATTGATGGTTTTCAAAATGTGGCTCTCGCCTTAGCACCGCGCGCATTCGTTTTCAAAAATTGTAAGATTTTCATGGATCGGGGGCGGGTGGTTTTCAAAATGTGGCTCTCGCCTTAGCGCCACGCACATTCGTTAAACAAGCATGCGAGAGTTTCACGGATTGAGGGCGGGTGGTTTTCAAAGTGTTGCTCTCGCCTTGCGCCGCGCACACTCGTCTTAAACATTTGCAAGAGTTTCACGGATTGAGGGCGGGTGGTTTTCAAAAGGCGGCTCTCGCCCCAGCGCCGCGCACATTTGTTAAACATGCAAGAGTTGCATGTATTGAGGGCGGGTGGTTTTCAACATGTGGCTTTCGCCTTAGCGCCGCGCACATACGTTTAACAGTTGCAAGAGATTCACGGATTGAGAGCGGGTGGTTTTCAACGTGTTGCTCTTAACGCCGCGGAAATTCTTATGAAACATCACAAGAGTCTCACGGATTCCCATGATTACTGCACCAGAAATTGTGTTTTGGAAAGGGTTCAGGATTTTGCGGGCGCAGCAGTTATGTTGATTCGCTGTGTTGAAGTCCCAAAAAGGCGTTCTGGCACGATTCTGGATCGCCAAGACGCAGCAGTCAGGTTGATACGTGGCGTTGAAATTTCAAGAACAATGTTTTGGCACGCTTCGGGATCTTCACACTGTTGTCCTCCAGCGAGGCAGTTCCCTCAATGGAAATGCACCGTTGTAGGGGCCTAGGATGAGGGAGCTTGGAGGGAGGGTTAATTCCAACATCGTTGATGACTCTTGGGTTTCCACTGGTCCTCCTCCGCTTCCTCCGCCTCCTCCTCATCCCCCGCCTCCCTCTCGTTTTCCTTCTCTTCCTCCTCCTCCTGCTCCTGTTGCCGCAGGGATCCGCTCCGGGGAAGACGCATCACCACCATCATCATTATCATCATCACCACCATCATCAGCATCATTATCATCGGCCGCAGCCTCAACATCATCGTCATCACCACCATCATCAGCACCACCACCACCATAATCATCAGCATCATCATGATCATCATCATCATCCGCCTCACCTTCCTCATCATCATCATCACCATCATCATCATCATCATCATCATCATCATCATCATCATCATAATCATCATCATCATCATCATCATCATCATAATCATCATCATCACCACCATCATCATCATCATCATTATCATCAGGATCACCACCACCATCATCATCAGCACAATTAGCATTATCACCATCATCATCATCATCACCATCCGCCTCAGCCTCAATCAGCATCATCACCATCAGCCTCAGCATCATCACCATCAGCCTCAGCCTCATCATCAGCATCATCATCATCACCACCATCATCATCAGCACCATCATCATCATCATCATCAGCCTCAACCTCAGCATCATCATCAGCATCACCATCATCATCACCACCATGATCATCATCATCATCATCATCATCATCATCATCAGCCTCAGCCTCAGCTTCACCACCACCATCACCATCACCATCACCATCACCATCACCATCACCATCACCATCACCATCACCATCATCATCATCATCATCATCATCATCATCATCAGCATCACCAGCATCACCAGCCTCAGCCTCAGCCTCAGCCTCAGCCTCAGCCTCAGCCTCAGCCTCAGCCTCAGCCTCAGCCTTAGCAGCATCATCCTCCTCCTCCTCCTCCTCATCATCATCAGCATCATCCTCCTCATCCTCCTCATCCTCCTCATCATCCACATCCTCATCCTCATCCTCATCCTCATCCTCATCCTCATCCTCATCCTCATACTCATACTCATACTCATACTCATACTCATACTCATACTCATACTCATACTCATCATCGCCCTGCATCTCGCTCAGGGGCGATCCTTGGGTGGCGTGACCTCGCACTGCGCGCCTTGGCGACGTCGCTGCGATGCGATTGCGCCCGCCGCGGCCGGCCCGCGGAGGGCCGCGCCTGCCGCTCTCGGCTCTCCGGCGGCCGCTCGGGCGAGGCTCGTGGCTCCCGGAGCGCTCTCGGCGAGGCGCAGCCGCTGGAACGCACGGCGGAGGAGGAGGAGGAGGAGGAGGAGGAGGAGGAGGAGGAGGAAGGAGAGGAGGAGAGAGAGGAGGAGGAGAGGAGGAGGAGGAGGAGGAGGATGGGCAGAAGGAGGAGGAGGAGGCGGAGGAGGAGGCGCAGCCGCTGGAGGCGAGGGGCATTTTTTTCAGACCCTCCGAGCGCGCACGGGGCGCGCGCGGCACGCGCAGAGTGCGCACGCGCCGCAGGCGGTGGCGCGCACGGGGCCCGGGGGCGGGGGCGCCGACCGCGCACCTCTCCGCCCCGGGCCGATCCGCCCTCCGCCCGCTCGCGCGCCCGCCCGCGGCGGGTCGCCGCCGCCGCCGCCGCCGCCGTCGTCGTCGTCGTCGTCGTCGTCGTCGTCGTCGTCGTCGTCGTCGTCGTCGTCGTCGTCGTCGTCGTCGTCGTCGTGGTGCGTTCGTGCGCGCGCGAGCCACGACGGCGGTGGCAGCGGCCAGCGTGGCGGGGGCAGTGGACAAGGATCTTTTTGGTTAGGAAGCTTAGAGGGCCGATCCACGATGTTAGAACTCGCTGGCAAGTTGTCGAAGCAGACATTCAGCCGTACTCGCAGTCGCCTCGCTTTGTCACGCCCCAGAAGCGTGGCCCCTGCAATGGGCACAACAGCCCGCCCCCCGACGGACCTTGGACAGGGAACCCTTAGATAAGGAATCCAGGGTCTGCAAGCGGGTGGAGCTCCAATCATGGGTCGGCCATGGACGTCACCGCCGCCCTCACCGAAGGGGCCCTGAGGCACACAAATAAATACACACAAATAAAAGGACTCCCCTATATTTTCCTACATTTTCTGGGTTTTTGTCTTGCACGCCACTTCCCATATGTTCCCATATTCTCTTGGGAATCGGCGATGAATTGTGTCTGTGTGTTTCTCCCCTCTCCTGACTCACCAGGTAAGGCATCCCCTCCATCGTCTGCAGCCTCCGGGGCACACTCCTGAACGAGCGCCCCCGCCGTATCCCGAGGCAGGGGCACCTCCAGGCTCAGGGGACTCCTCTTGAGCAGGATCAAGTTGCTCGTCCCATAGCACGCACAGACGACATGCCTCCAGGACCTCACAGGGCGCGCCTCAGAGAGAGGAGGGGGCTCCACCGCCCATGCAAGAGATTCGCGCGAACCTCCAGGCGCTCGTGTTTGTGCCGATTTTTCTTCGGCGACCCTCGATCCGAGGCGCGCAAACACGAATTAGCTAGCGATCCATGGATTTGGCGCGCGGTCGCCAAATCCATGGATCGGGGTAAGTGGCCTCCCCAAAATGCGGCCGGTGCCGCCGCTTTCGGCGGCGGAAATCCGCGATTTCCAACATGGAAGCGGGACCCGTCGCTAATTCACGCCCCCTTGATCCATGTGTGCGATCGCCTGATCATGGGGGGGGGGGGGGAGGGGGAAAGCGGCCATCTTCCTCGAGGAAGTGAGAGGAGGGAGGAGGAGTAGGGGAGGAGGAGGAGGAGGAGGAGGAGGAGGAGGAGGAGGAGGATGCTGATGCTGATGATGATGATGAGATGTATGATGATGATGATGATGATGATGATGATGATGATGATGATGATGATGATGATGATGGGGAGGAGGAGGAGGAGGAGGAGGAGGAGGAGGAGGAGGATGAGGATGAAGAAGATGATGATGATGATGATGAGGAGGAGGAGGAGGATGAGGAGGAGGAGAAAGAGGAGGAGGAGGGCCCCCTTGATCCGTGTTTGCGATCGCCTGACTCGACCCTCGAGCCTCCTTGGGGGTTGCTTCATGGGTGGGCGATGCATCGGGGAGGGAGGGAGAAGCGCGCACGTCTCGTGCACCTACGGGGCCCACAGGGGGGCCCCATTTGGGTCACCGCTGCGGCCACGAAGGTGCACGGACGGTGCACCTGTCTTCCCCCCGCGTTCCCAAACCCAGAGATCCGACGCTCCAAAAAAATTGGAGCGGGCGGTTTGGGGCTGATTTCGGCCTCTGGGGGCCTTCGCCGGGCCTCAGGACCGTCAAAAAACGACTCCGGGCGAAAAACCTACCCTGTAGGGAGGTGGTCCACACCTCTGGGGTTCACGCATCAAAAAAATCGGAGCAGCCAGATGTCTGGGAACCTCCGATGTCTTGATTGTTTCACTACGGGTATCCTGGAATTCTGGATCACTTCCAGGGGGCAATTTTTTTGTCCCAAATCGTTCTTCGACAGTCCGGGGTCCTTGCGAGGGCCCTCAGGCGCCGCAATCGACGTACTCTTTCCGCCTTGACTTTTGTTCGTGCCTTGGAGGTCTGGGCTTATGGCCTCCCCATCAACATCAACGCTCGACCCCCCCCCTGGTCTCGGGGGCGCGCAAACATGGACTAGCGATCCCTGGATTTGGCGCGCGGTCGCCAAACCCATGCATCGGGGGAGGTGCCCTCCCCAAAATGCGGCCGGTGCCGCCGCGTTCGGCGGCGGAAATCCGCGATTTCCCACGGAAGCGGAACCCGTCGCTAATTCACGCCCCCTTGATCCATGTTTGCGATCGCCTGATCATGGGGGGAGGGGGGGAAGCGCCATCTTCCTCGAGGAAGTGAGAGGAGGCGGAGGAGGAGGGGGAGGAGGAGGAGGAGGCGGAGGAGGAGGCGGAGGAGAAGGAGGCGGAGAGGGGTAGGAACGGGAGGCGGTATGAGGAGGAGGAGGGTGAGGAGGTTCCCCGGAGAGAGTGAGGGGGAGGAGGAGAGGGGAGGAGAGGAGGAGGAGGAGGAGAGGAGGAGGAGGGAGGAGGGGCGAGGAGGAGGAGGAGGAGAGGAGGACGGAGGAGGAGGAGGAGGGGGAGGAGGAGGCCCCCTCGATCCATGCCTGAGGAGGAGGCCCCCTTGATCCATGCCTGCGATCGCCCGATCCTGGTCGGCCGGTCGACGACCGGGCGCGCCTGCGGGGGCTCCTCGGCCTCCCCGGCGCCCTGCGCCGGCTCCGGCGCCTCGCCGCCGCCGGCCTGCCCCGCCGCGGTGGCGGGCCGCCGCGGTGGCCGTAGCGGCCGGCGCCGTGGCCCCCCGATTGAGTTGGGACCCTCGGGCGGAGGAGCAGGAGGAGGAGGGGAAGGAGAAGGAGAAGGAGGAGGAGGAGGAGGAGAAGGAAGAGGAGGAGGAAGAAGGAGGAGGCGAGTAGGTGGGAGGAGGGGAGGGGAGGAAGAGAAGATCCCTACAGTCAACAACCCAAATGAGGACGCGCGGCAAGGACGCAAGACCCTCGGAAGCCGAAGTTGGGATTTCTGGGGCGGCGGGCGACGAAAGCCCCAAGGGCGCAAGAGCAAGGAAGAGCAAGGACGCAAGGGTACCCTGAGCAAAGTCGCGCGTCCTTATTCGGGTTTTTGACTGTACCCAGACATGATCGCGTCGTACAAAATCAGGACGGGAGGTTTCTGGCCAATCGCGGCCTCGGGGGGCCCTCGCTGGGCCTTGGGACCGTCAGGTAACTACTTGGGATGAAAAACTGGTCCCGGGGAAAGGGTCGGGGCTTCCAGGGACCCCGTGTTGAAAAACATCAGGACGTCGCATGTCTGGGTAGAGGTCCAACGCATGGTCAAAAACATCGACGGAGGTTCTCCGCCTTTGTCGGCCTCGAGAAGCCCTTGCTGGGCCCCAAGACCGCCAAGACAACGGCCCGGGATGAAGACGAATTGGCCAGGGGAAAAGGGCCGAGACTTCTGGGGGCCCCGCATTGGAACAATCAAGACATCGGAGGAGAAGGAGGAGGATGATGATGATGATGATGATGAGGAGGAGGATGACGAGGAAGAGGGTCTGAGTACGTCCGTGCAGCTGTTTGCCAGGATCGCGGGGGTGGGTGGGTGGGATGGGGTTGGGGGGGGGGGGGGGGGGCAAGGGCGGCGAAGGAGGACGGCGAGAGGGAGAGGGGGGGACAGGTAAGGACGAGAGCTGGAGGGCAGCAGGGGCCGAAAAAGGGGGCCCAAAAGGGGCCGTTGAGGCCATTTCGCACTTCCCAGTGGGGCGATCCTGGAAACCCTGAGCCCGAAAACATGTTCACCTCTTGGGGGCGCGTTTCTTCACTTCCGCCGCCCTTCCGCCGCCCTTCCGCCGCCCTTCCACCGCCCTTCCGCCGGCCTCCCGCCGGCGGAAGGGCGGCTTCGTCTTACCTCCGCGACCTTCCCCGCCCCTTCCGCGAGAAGGGATGACAACTCTTCGATCCTCGAAGGCAAAGGGCGTTCCTGGAACGCCTCCCCTATTCCTTTAGAACAGCCCCCCGTTGTCCCACCCACCCGACCGGAACGCTCTGTGGGGGCCCCCGGAACGCTCTGGGCGTCTGCTGCCCTGTCCCTGGGCCCGCCCGGCCACCGGCCAACCCGTCCTCGCCCTCCATGAACGAAGCTCCGGAGCACGAGGACATGCCATTACGGCCTCCAGGAGCTGCGCCTCTCTTGCCTTCCGTGGCCATTGCATGGCCAGCGTCGTGGGGGCTTTGGTTGGTCTGAATGTTGGCAGTCGCTCGCAAGCAGGCCACCTCGCAAAAAATTCTGCTATGGATGACTCCATCGGAGGTTCCTAAGGCGTTACGGGGCTCAGAGTGCAGTGAGCTGCTCGACCCTATGAGAGCGAGCTGCTGGATCTCCGCCCAACACTAGCCAGGAGAGACGAAGCACTCAAATCTGTACCGCGGGGCTGGCGCTCATGAGGACACTCTGTCCTGCCAGTGCGGCCGCACCACTCTCGTGGGACGGGCGCTGCTGAAGACGCCCTGTCCGGCCAGCGTGGCCGCAACGGAAGGACCAGGATAATACGAGGAGGAGGCTGTAGCTGCTTTCGGGCCCCAGGGCCATCAAAACCGGATCTGGGTCAAGACTGGGTCTGGGCAGGAAACTGCCGCCTGGGGCCTGGAGCTCCTTGGGGCCGCGCGATCGAGTCCATTCCCATCGTCGGATGTCTGGCAGCACGATGGATAGTCCCACTAGCCCTTCAGGGCGTGAGTGGTCTGGCGAATTAGTTCTGCCCCCCCCCCCCCCCTTTCTCCCCCCTCAGGAAGACCCCCCCCTGGGTCCCCACGCGCCTTGGGCCGAGTGTAGGGTACCCGCCTGACCATCAGCGATGTCGATTTCTTTTTTGGCTTACAGAGCAAGAAGCGAGGGACTTGCTGCAGCCCCCGAGGCGTGCTACGAGCTGTCCCCCGAAGCCCTCCAGAACTACCGAGATCTCTTCCAGCCCTCCGACGCTCCTCCCACCACAGAAGCTCCTGAATGTACACACCGGCTTTGGAGGTATCGCCCCCAAGACTTCGTCGGGTTTGCAGCGTCCTCGGTGCCGTGAAGAATCCATAGGGTGACAATTGTTGTGCTGAACCTGTTCTCTGGCCGACGAGGGAAGGCGACATCCAGACGTGTATCGAGCAAGTTGTCTGCTCGGCCTCATATCAGGTAGTGACGCTCAGTGTCGACATCATAATTACCAGTGACTTGGGAGATCTGCCGCAGAGGGCCATCACTCAAACTTGGGGGGAAATATCTTGGCACGACGCGTATGGAACACAGGGGGGGCGCCCCCTGTGAAACGTAGAGCGCCGCCAGATGGCTGGATGGCCCCCCCGCTACGCACCAACGGTCGGCTCTGGGGTATTCCGCAGGTGACTGAGCGGCAGTCGTAACACTTGGATGTCGGCAGCCAGCTTTTGTTGAGTACAGTATGCTGCACCCGATGGCCTGCCATATAGTGGGAGCCACGAGTGCCTGAATGGAACACCCTCTTCCTCCCCACTGACGCCC
>CAUYUJ010016150.1:100895-108395 GCA_963575745.1 Prorocentrum cordatum | reverse complement strand
CGTCGGCGCCACTGATGGAGAGGGCCTCATCGAAGAACGCGTGGGAATCGAAGGAGGGGTGCTTGCCGACTGCCGAGCCGCCACCAGGTTCGCAGGATTTCGTCCAGCACGTGGCGACTGTGAGCCCGAACACGACAACGGGACTTGCGATCTAACGCCAACGGACCATAGTCCCGAATCACGGCAATGCTCACGTGGCGACGGCGAGCCCGAACACGACAACGGGACTTGCGCTCTAACGCCATTGGAGAGATGCTCCTCACCGAGGCAGTGGGCGCGTGGCGACGTGTAGCCCGACCACGACAACGGGACTTGCGATCTAACGCCAGGGCCCGAGACGGGCGACACGAGGCATCCAGCATCAGGCGACGGTGAGCCCGAACACGACAACGGGACTTGCGATCTAACGCCGATGGGGGGCGACGAGGGAAGCGAGGCCGTAGACGAGAGCGTCACTGGCTGGGACGGCGACACCGGAGCACAGGGCGAAATTGTGGCTGTCGGCGACACTGATGAGGAGGAAGCCGCCGTCCATGAGGTACGCAACGCCGTTGGTGATGGAGGAGCCGCCCTCAGAGTTGAAGTGGAGCGCGTCAGCGACGGGGGCGCGGAGGGAGGCGTGGAGGAGGTCGCCGAGGCCGGTGATGTGCATGTAGCCAGCGGTGTCGCAGGAAGCTGAATGTCGTCATCGGCGACGGAGTCCGACGGGATCGTGGCGATGGCCGTGGGCGCTGTGGATGTGTCGGTGTCCGACGACGAAACGGCAGGGGTGAGTCTCGGAGACGATCCCGTAGACGATGAAGACGAAGAGCTGCGGATGAGATAGTCCCGTCGGCCGAGCTGGTCACGGTCGAGCTCCGTGCACTTCATCGGGGACGCCAGCTGCATCGAGCGTACACCAGCGAGAGCGCAGCTGCGGAGGAGGGACGGGGAAAGGGGCCACACGGGCGCCAACCTCGCTTCGTTGTACATGTTGTAGGCGGCCGCCATAGCCGAGAAGGTGGCCAGCGAGGGTTCAGAGAGACCCCATCTGGGCAACCACGGGAGCGGGAACGGCCTCGCTAGGGCCTGTCGCAGGGCACGGTACAAGACTGGGCATCTCGCGTAGTGTCGCAGCGAGTCGATCTTGCCAAGACAACCGAAAACGCACGGCTTCTGCCCGTCAGGCGAGATGATACGGGCCGAGGTCATCCATCCATCAGACCAGGTGCGCACGACTGCCATGGCCCAAGAGCAGGGGCAGCGGGCGAGGACGCTCTTGCACGCGCCCCAGTCGATGTGCGCGAGGAGGCCCGCGGATCTGCCCGCAAACTTTCTCAGGCGCAGCACGAAGAGGTCGGCGATCGGCTTGCTCATGAACGCCAGGTCCCGCAGAGCGACATGCGCCGCTCGCTGAGGCCGAGGGCGAGGACGGCCACCCTCACGCAGCTCTGCCAGCGCAGCGTCGGCAGCTCGAGCCCCAAAGACCGCCAGAGGGCCAGGAGGAGGGGTGCCCGCGGCCGCCAGCTCCAGATTCTCCACGAAGGCGGGGGCCTGCCAGAAGGACGGGTACGGCTTACCTGACGCAAGCATGGACAGGGTGGCATCGTATGGGGCAGAGCTCGCGTGGTCTCGCAGCTGCTGGAGAAGCGCCTGACAGACAGGGTACGTGAGCAGCGCAGCCCGCGTGATGGTGGCAACGGCCAGGTGCCCCCACCGCGTGCAGCGAGGGCCGCCCCACAGAGCGATCTGCGTCCAATGGTCGAGGGCGAAGGTGCCGAGCGGAATGCGAAACACCTGCGCGAGCGTCGACAGCTCGGGCTGCAGCACAGACGCTGGTGGCCAGCAGAATTGGGCAACGTACGATATTGTCGTGACGGCCCGCGTATTGTACAGTGTAGCGGAAAGGCTGGCGGGAGTGGTTCCCCGCCCAATGGCTTGGGCCCTGAGACGCAGTTTGGCGACGGGGTCGATCCACGACGTGGACGGAACAACAGCAGGTCCCATCCAGAGGCCCAAGTAGAGCAGCATGGGGGCCACCTCGAACGAGCTCCATTCGGGGACCACCTGGGAAACCCAATGGGAGACTGCTGCAGAGAGGCTGGGCGAGAACCTGCCAGAGAGCGGGACAATCTTGCATTTCGAGACCTTCAGAGCGAGGTTGGCCATGTCCGAGGCCAGCTTCATGACTTGGTAAACCTGAACCAGGTGCCGAATGGCCAATAGCGTACCCCCAATGTCATCAGCACAGGCCCGAACAAGGCCAAGGCCAGCGGCCTCCACCCGAGACGCCAGGTCGACCAGGAAGACAGCCGTACTTAATGCATATAGAGTGCCCGACAGGGCACAGCCCTGGATGATGCCGCTCTGGATCCAGAAGATGTGCACAAGCGAGCCTAGGTGTGAGACCACCCCCTCCACCGAAGCATAGAGGAACGTGACGAAGGACACGAAAGCGTCAGGCAGCTTGAGAGCCCTGAGGGAGAGAATGAGGAAGTCCTGATTCAGAGACGGGAAGGCCTGGCCGAAGTCCAGGGAAAACAGCACAGGGATATCGGAGGACCCGTGGGGCACGATCGACATCTGGCGAGCCGACACGTCGAGCTCGAGGATGTTGTTGCCGAAATTCCTTCCCGGTATGAATCCACGCTGGCACGGTGGGGCAAGGGCGACCAGGGCAGGGCGAATCGCCCGATTGACAGTGGACGAGATGAGCTTCAAGTCACAGTTCCTGAGGCCCAGGACCCGAACCTTGTCTGGAGAGCGTGAGCAGCTGGCGTCGCGCAGCTCCAGGTCCGTGACGTTTTTGGGCAGAAAAATCTGGATCGTGTCACTAGTGTTCGCAAACAACTCCTGGCCCTTGAGAACCCAACCAAGAGCATCCCACAGTATGTCAGCACCCCACGAGGACGCCGCCCAAGCCGCATACGGAAGAGCATCAGGGCCAGGGGCAGAGTGTTGGGCAGACCGAATCGCACGTCGTAGCATGTTTTTCGAGGGCGGGGGGAGGTGAAGGTCGGCAGGAAGGTCAGGAGCAAGGCGGCGTAGATAAGGCGCAGCAGCATCGGAGTCCCACTGCTTTTTCTGGAAAACGGGGGCCCAGTGCTCCGAGAGAACCCGCAGCCGATCAGAGGGGACACTGACCGCAGAGCCGTCAGGCGCGATAACCGACGAGAGCGAGATCCTTCGGTTGAGCGGGGACCAGAGACGAGCACGCCGTTCAAGAGCGCGGACCTGGGCACGAATTTGGGCGCGGTCACCTTCACGCCGCCTGCGGTCTTCAAGTTCAGCCTTCGCGGACTCAGCAGCCTCCGTCTGGACCTGGTCGACCCAGGCCTGGAAAGAGGGCGGGTGGCGGATCTCGACCTTCCCGTTGGTGACCGATATCATGTCTATGGCCAGGGGGTGGGAGTCCTGGAGTCTGGAAGCCATGCGCAGGTCCTGCCTCCAAACTACACGGGCAAGGGCACGGGCGAGCAGGAGGCAAGTGCGGGGATGATGTGGTCTGTCACGAAAGAGGGCGTCCCTGGTCTCCGCGGCCGAAATCTTCAAAAGCTCCTTGTACTTTTCAACCTTGAACGGGGGCGACATGGAGCCCCACGGGATGCAAGAGCACAGCCCCTCCAGGCGACGCTTGAAACCAGGCTCCGAGAACAAGTGCTTGGGAATAGGGCGGGATTCCACAGGACGAGGTGGGCGGCAGGCAAGCGAGAGAACGACAGCAGCATGGTCGGAGATCTTTTTGCCAAAGACGGCCGCTGGCGAGCCAAGCGTGCCGATCTGGACAAACAGCTGGCAGAGCTGCCAGCCCGTGATCGAGCAGAAGACGCGGTCGATCGTCGCGCACGAGTCGTTGAACTTCTCGTAGTGCGTGGGGTCCTCGCACGCTATCTCAGTCAGCAGGGCGAGGGCCTGGCGCCACTTGGGTGCCTGCACGTGGTGGCACTTCGACAACTTGCGCACGGCCGCCGCGGGGGCAGCGAGCGCGAGGGCCTCGTGCGTGGCAAAATTGAAGTCCCCGAGGACGAAGGTGGTGTACATGTCGGGGTCAAGGGCGGCAGCACGTTGCGATGCACGTATCGCAGCAGCGACTTCACGAACTTGCTGGGCGGACAGGCCATGGTTGTGCACGTTGAAAATGTCGAGTGTGCGGCAGTCATCCCAAACTCGGACTAGCATCACTCGGCCAGGCACCAGAACAGTAGACGATGAGGACGGAGCAGACGTGCCCTGACTAGCCAGCGGCGGGAGCACCACGGCAACCCCACCCCGCCGATGACCGTCATCTGCGTCCGACATGAAGCTGGAGTGGATCGTGAGGCCCGAGGCGATCGAGCGGAAGAACGAGACAAGCTGAGAGCGGTCCTGGTGCACCTCCTGCAGGGCGATGATCGTGGAGAGGGGACGCATAGAGAGAACGTACTTTCTCTTCAGGATGGCCTTATCCCCACCAGCCTGAAGAAGAGCCCGAGAGTTCCACGTGGCGATCCGAAACGTAGGTGCCATAGAACCAGGCGGCGGAGGAGGAAGACGAAAAAGCGCAGCAGCGCTAAAGGCACCACTGGCTGGGATCGGACGGGTGCGTGAGCTCCTTGACCGCATTGCGGAGCGTGTCGATCGCCATGGCGTGCTTGGACAGCTGCGCCGAGTCCCAGTAGATCTTGGGGGGGGTGTCGCCGTGGAAGACGCTGACCTGCATGATCTTGTCCCACCCGATGGAGAGGACGCCGTGCTCGCGGTCCGAGTAGAACCGCTTTCCTGGGTACTGCAGCTCGATGATCGCCCTGGCCTTGCGGAGGGTGACCTCGGTCTTGATGCGCTTGGGGGACTTGTCGGGGCCCAGGTGCAAACGGCACCGCTCGGCGCCAGGCGGGTCGACCCAGAACTCTTTCCAGCCGTCGGGTCCCTTGAGGAGCGAGATGGCCTTGCTGGCGCGGCGCGAGGCGATGGCAGCCGAGCCCGAGAAGCAGATCTCGAACCTCCTGGCCGGGGACTCGCCCTTCTGCTTGATTTCGTATTGTTCATCATCAAAACCACTCTCACTGAGCCACGGGCGTAGCGAAGAGACGACTGACGCCAAGGTAGTCGGTCGCTGAGAGACGGCGACCACGATCGTGGTGTCCTCCTCGCGGTCGAAGGAGGTGGGAGCAGCCAGCTGCTTCCTCGGAGTCTGTTCGGCGATGGCCATCTGGCGGCGAAGCTCTGCCAGCTGGTCTTGAAGCCCTTGAATGGACTTGTCGTGCTCGTCCGCGCGACCCTCGAGGGCGTCGATGCTGCGCTTCTGCTCATCGAGCTGGGCCTGGAGGCGTCTGTTGAGCGAGTCGAGTCTGGGTGCAATAGCAGATTGAACCTGGCTTTCGATGGCATTGGACTGTTTTGCCACCTCTCCCTGCATGGATGACAGCATCCTGAGCAGCGTGTTGTGATTGGACGTGATGGTCTTGGCAACCGACTCCGACACCTCGGTGGTGATGGTGTCCCGCATCGAGGCAAACTCCTCCCTGCATAGTTGCCGCAGAAAATCACCATCGTCATCGTCATCATCATGAGGAGAAGGTACAGGGGCACCAGCGGAGGACGGAGCGAGTGCCTGCCGCTTGCGCTGGGTGAAGCGGCCAGTGCCTTGGCCTTTGCCCGAGCGCTCGCCGTCAGGGAAGGTGGGCATCTCGTCAAGCTCTGCGAGCATCTGGCGCTCCTGGGTGCTCGTGCGCGCAGGAGGGGCAGCATCGGCCATGAGGCGCACTGGATGAGGGGGTGTCCGCCAGCCTTTGACAGCTGGGTGGCCCTGAAGGAAGGGCTGCCACACTCAAAACGGGCCTATCCCGATCTTGAGCCAAAATGGCAACGGTGGAGGAGGAGGAGGAGGAGGAGGAGGAGAGGAGGAGGAGGAGCCGGAGCAGCGGCGGCGGGAGCTGCCTCCTCGAGGACGGGCTCCACGACCCTCTCCAAGCTGGGGGCGGCCTCCCTGGGCGCACCCAGTGCCTCGAGGGCCGCTGGGGGCCAGCGCGGGGTCGGGGCGGGCGGGAGCTTGCGACGCACTCGGCCAGCGTCTGGCCATGACTGAATGGGGCCCCAGGACACACAAATAAATGCACACAAATCAAATTTGTCCCCCATATTTCCCAATATTTTTCTGGGTTTTTTGTCTTTCCCTCCACTTCCCATTTTTTCCATTATTCCCTTGGAATGGACGCTTAATTGTGTCTGTGTGTTTTTTCCCCTCCTGAATGACTGGCCAGTTCCGGACATTCCGAATCCCCTGGCAAAGCAATGTTCGTCTTTCGGGAAACAGAAGCCAACCGGATGGGGTCGGAGTAGATGGGGTCGGAGGATCGCGCCGCATCACGCCACTGCATCACCGATGCATCGGCGACGTCGGCGTCAGGAAGCTGGGCTCTACGTCGAGCTGCGTCGCCGAACATCGCCGATGCATCGGCGATGCGGCGCGATGCTCCGACCCCATCTACGGCTGGACCTGAGACAAAACAGCCTCCTTCAACAACATGAGACCCCCCGCCGGCCAACCTGAAGAACATTGAAGGGCACCCTCCCGCAGGATGCACGAGAACATCCAACAGACACGAAGAACATGAGAATACCCTCCCCGAGCCGACCTCGATCCCTACACCTCGGTCCGACCGTACTCGGACCCCATCTCCCAAACCGATTCCCAAAGGGTCTGGACCCCTTCCCCAGGACCGGTTTTTCATCCTGAACTGTTTTTCTTGACGGCCCCGAATCCCGGTAAGGGCCCCCGGAGGGCGAAAAACCCGAAACACCTCCCGTCGTGTTTTTTTCATTGCCCGAGGGGGTCTGGGCTGGGAGGCCTGGAGTGGGGGGCCGACGATAAAGGGGGGACTGGCAGTAGGGGGGGATGCATCGACCTGGAATCGGCGACACCTCGCCGATGGATCGGAGATTATGCCCCCCATAGTGCATCCGCACCTTCCTGGGCAGTTTGGGGCTATCGGGCCCCTATCGGCGATCAATGGGCGAATGGGGGTCGATGCATCCCCCCCTATGCCTACCCAGACATCCGGCATCTCGATGTTTTCGAGGCACGGGCCCCCCACCCCTCGACCACTTCCCCGGGACCGGTTTTTCATCCCGCGCCGTTCTCGGAGGGCCCCGAGGCCCGGCGAGGGCCCCGAGAGCCCGAAAACGATAAAAAAAAACCTTTGCCTCGACTTTTTCGTTGAAAAATAGTTTTCTGCTATTTCTGCACAACTTTCTGACTGGAAGAGAACGGTTTAAAAAATAATTTTCCAGCCCGCGGCCGGTTTTTTCTAATCATCATCCCGGGCGCCGCCGCGTGAACACGACCCCCGGTCATTTTTTAATCATCATCCCCCATTATGCCTATCTCCCCCTGTTGTTGCCCCTGATGGAGGGAAGCCGCGCCGGACTGCCGCCGGCCTGTCCGCCGGCGGGGGCAGGCCTCGCCGGACTCCCACCGGCCCTTCCGCCGAGGAGGAGCTGCCACCACCCCCTCTCGGGGCTCCTCTCTGGAGGAAGCAGCAA
>CAUYUJ010016150.1:85895-98395 GCA_963575745.1 Prorocentrum cordatum | reverse complement strand
AGAGGAGGAGGAGGAGGGGAGGAGGAGGAGGAGGAGGAGGAGGAGGAGGAGGAGGGAGAGAGGGAGGGGGAGTAGGAGGAGGAGGAGGAAGGACTGGCGCAAGAGGCTCGGGAGCCTTGAGGCTTGGCCGGCCTCTCCTGCCCGGACCACAGGAGACGCGCCTACGCAGAACGCCGAGGCCGCCGGGCCCTTTTGGTGTTTATGCTTGGCTTGTTTGCTAGTTTGTTTTTTTCGGATGCGGCGAGGGGGAGGACGGTATCTTGTTATCCTTCCTCGTCTGTCTTTCTCCTCCTCCTCCTCCTCCTCCTCCTCCCTATTCTTCTCCTCACCATCCTTGTCCTCCTTATGCTCCTTGCCATCGTTTCTCTTCGGTCCTCCTGTTCCTGCCGCTGCTTCTCCTGCTCCTCCTGCTGCTCGTGCTCCTTCTCCTGCTGCTTCTGCGGCGCCACACCCTGCGCGATGCGCAATGCTGCTGCGCCTCCATTGTCCCATCAGCTACACGCACTGAGGAGGAGGAGGAGGAGGAGGAGGAGAAGGATGTGGACAAAGTGGGCGGGCAGGAGCGAGAGGCGGACCAGGAACAACAGGGGAGCCACGAGGGAAGCGGCCACCCACACACACACCGTGGGCCCCACAAGTGATGAATGGTGCATCATAACGAGACAAACTTTCTGAACTTCGCCGAGGCCGCGAGAAAGATTGCGTCCAGGGTCTCCACACTCCCATCCTCGCTCTCCTCCTTTTTCCTCCTCGTCGTGGTCCTTCTCTCCCTGAACCTCCTCATCCTCCGTCTGTCTCCATGCTTCTTCGCCCTGCGCCGCCCCAGTCTTACGGGCTGCTCGCAATGAAGGGGGGGTGGGCGCCCATGCCATCATGTGCTCTGCAAGCGGTCGTACGGATTCTCCACCCCAACATTCCCTCTATTGCTGGTGCTGACTCTGCTCATTCTTATCATCAGCCTGCTCGTCACCAATATCCTGCTCTCCCTCTCTCACCTCCCCCTCTTACTTGATAGCATCCTTATTATCCTCTTCTCCCTTCTCCTCTTCACTCCTCCCCTCCCCGCTTCCACTCCCATTCCACTCCTCCTCCTCCTCGTCACCCCTCTCCTCGTCGTCTTCCTTAACCTGTTTATCCTCTCCCTACCCCTCTTCCTCCTCAGCCTCGCTCCCGTGCGTGTCTTCCTCCTCATCCTCTTCCATCCCTGTTCCTTATACTCAACTCCTTCCCGTCGCACCCCCAAGCGTGCCAGAAGGGCGTGCTGGGCGTTTCGTCTGAGACGCCCTCGCCACTCATGACCCTGAAGCTTGAACGTTGCAGCAGCTTCACGGGAGGAAGGCGGGTGGCTTTCAACATGTGGCTCTGGTCTTAGCGCCGCGCCTACTCGTCTCGCCTTACACGTTTTGCAGCAGCTTCGCGGAGGGAGGGCGGGTGGTTTTCAAGATGTGGCTCTCGCCAACGCGCCGCGCACATTCGTCTTAAACGTTTGCAGCAGTTTCACGGATGGAGGGCGGGTGGTTTTCAACATGTGGATCTCGCCTGGGCGCTGCGCAAATTCGGCTAAAGCGTGAACAACAGTTTCAAAGATGAAGGGCGGTTCCTTTTCAACATGTGGCTCTCGCCATCGCGCCGCGCGCATCCGTCTTAAAGTTTGTAGCGGTTTCAAGGACTCGTGTGGTCGAAGTCGCTGGAAGGTGTTCGGGCGCGGTTTCGGACGTCAAGGCGCAACAGCAACGTTGATTCGCGGCTTTGAAATCCTAGGAATGTAGCTCTGATGCGATGTAAGATTGACGGTGTTTGGACACGACGGGGAATTCTCAGACGGTGGTCTTCCGGTGGGCCGCTTTTCCGAATGAGAATAACTCCAACCAGCCCCTTGGGCTAAGTTGGTCTGGCGACATCTTTCTTTCCTCTTCCAAAACCCTCTTCCCTTCGGGGAGGGGTACCCTCCCCTTCCCCTCACTGAGCTTTTTGTGGTTTCTCGGTGTGGCAAGGGGTACCTTTTCTCCCAACATGGCTCCAAGATGGCCTCCTGTACCCCAAGATGGCCTCCAAGACGGCTCAAGACGGCTCAGCATAACTTCCGACATACTTCCAAGAGGCCCGACGAGGGCCACAAGACTTTTCCAAGTGCTCTTGGAGGTCTCTCAACACCCCCTCCATAGGAACAGCTCTTTTCAAACACCTAAAGACAAGCAGTGATGTTTACCTTCTCGCCTTGTTGCTTGCGATGCGGTTTTGAGGCCTCAAGGCGGCCCCTTCAGACGGCCTCAGGAACGCCCCAGAGCAGCCCAGGAGATGATTTTGAGGGCCCCAGAGGGGGGGGGGGGGCAAACGTTAGGACCCCCCCCTCCTTTGATCGATAGCCTCTAAGATGGCGTCAAGAGGCCCTCCAGGGCTCCCAAGAGGGCCCCAGGCCGGCTCCAAGAGCGCCCCACGCGCGCCCCAAGAGCGTCCCACGAAGGCTCCAAGAGGCGGTTTGCCTCCTCCCGTTCCTCCTCCTCCTCCTCCTCCTCCTCCTTCTCCTCCTCCTCCTCCTCCTCTTCCTCCTCCTCCTCCTCCCCCTCCTCCTTCCCCCGTCCCCATTCCCTGTGGATCCGCCTAGTAGCTTTGATTCGTTGTGTGTCTGTGTGTGTGTGTGTGTATCTCTTCGTCGCTGTTCCCGTCAGCTCTGATGTGCAGGGCTTCCGAACGGGCTGGTTGGGGTACGCGAAAAGCGAGAAGAGCATGCTCTAGGGGCCTATGAAGAGGGAGCTTGGAGGGAGGGTGTGTTGCAACATCGTTGATGCGTCTTGGGTTTGCGCTGGTCCTCCTGCTCCTCCTCCTCCTCCTCTTCCTCCTCCTCCTCCTCATCCCTCCTCCTCCTCCTCCTCCTCCTCCGCCGTTCCCATTACTACTTGCCCTTCCGCTCCTCGTCATTGTTCTCTCCTCTCTTTCAGTCAGTGTTGGTATGCTGGTTGTCGTCATCATCTTCCTCACTCCCAGCCCTCCGCCTGTCCCCCTCCCCCTCCGCCTCCCGCTCCCCCTCTTGCGCCATATCCACATCCCCGCCCCGTTCCGATGCCTCGCGCCTGCTCCTTCCCTTGCCCTCCGCACCCTCTTGCATAAGAAAAACAACACAATAAACGTACACCTTCGGTGGTCCAGGCGGATTTCTCGGATCGGCGCTCGAAGCCCCTCTCTGGCGCACGGAGCGCACTAGGGGCGGCGCCAGAGGTGCCGCCAAAGGGAGGGTTCACGCGCAGATCTGGGAATCAGAGCGGACATCCGAAAACTTCTGCTGATGATTGTTTCTCTTCTTCGGCTTCATCTCCTCCTCCTCCTCCTCCTCCTCCTCCTCCTTCATCGCCGCCGGCCTCCCCTCGAGGCTCGGCTGGGTCGCCGTGGTTAAGGTCGGCGACCTCCTCGATGCTCGAGGCCGCCTCCGAGAGCGCGTCCATGGCCTTCGAGGCTTTCGGCAACGAGGGGAGGAATAGGAGCAGTACCCAGAGATCCAACGCATTGAAAAAATCAAGGCGGAAGCGTTGAAACAATCAAGGCGGATGGGGCCCTCGCCGGGCCCGGGACTGCCAAAAAGCGACTCAGGATGAAAAACCGGTCCTAGGAAATGTGTTGAGACTTCCGGGGACCCTGTAATGAAAGAATCACGACGTCGGAGCTCTGGGGAGGAATCGGAGCAGTAAGAGGAGGATGGAGAGAATGAGGGGGAGCGTAGCCTCGGTCCCCTCCTCCCTCCCTTCCTCCCTCCCTCCCTCGCCTCCCTCCCCTCTTGTCTATGTCTATATTTATGTATACACACATATATATGTGTATATATATACATATGCGCACATCAATATATATATATATATTTATATATATATATATACCGTATATGCACACACACATGTTTACGTGTGTGTATATAAAAATATGCGTACTGACATGTATGTATATGTGCGTGCGCACCTCACATTTCGATGCCGCAGGAACATGTTCGGCTCCCTCGCCCGGCTGGGCAGAGGGGCACAACAGCGCCCGTCTAGGTTCGAGTGCCGCGAGCTCAGAGGCTCTGGGGAAGAGGAGCTGGTTGTTGTTCGCGAGCTTCCCACGCGGAGGGGCGCACAGACAGAGAAACACTGGCCGCTTCGACCTTCTCTGCCCTCCGGCGTTTTTTTTATTTTTTTTGTTTGTTTTTTCTTCCGAACATGCAGCCAGCGGGCGCAGATACACTCCGAACCGTCGAGCGAAGCTGGGCTGCCATGTCCCGAAGCGTGCCAGTGCAAGGAGGAGGGAGCTGGGAGAGAGGGCGGTCGCGAAGGGAGGAATGACAACAAGAGCGCTCCGAGTTGTTGTAGACGACCCCGTCGACCCTCCCCCCCCACGCGACCCCGCCCGAGGGTCAATTCGGGACCCTACCCCCTCCCCACGCGCAGCGAACCCTTCCAGGAGCGGATCCCCTACACAAGCTTTCCTCCCCCTCGTCCTCCTCCTCCTCATCCTCGTCCTCCTCCTCCTCTTCATCCATGCTCCTCGCCCCCTCTCTTAATCCCCCGATCCCCTTTCATCCGCTTCTGTATATCCTCCGCCCGCCTCACCCCTATTCTCTCTGCATCCGCATTTGTTCCAGAAGCTTCGCAACAACTTCACGGATGAAGGGCGGGCCGTTTCCAATCATGGTTCTCGACTTAGCACCTCGCGCACTCGTGTCACAATTTTCAAACGCTTCACGAACAGAAAACGGATGTTTTCAAACATGTGGCTCTCGCACAGGCGCCGCGCACATTCGCCTTCAGAGTGCGCGCGAATTTCACGGATGGATGACGAGTCCATTTTACAATTTTGCTCTCTCATCGGCGCAGCGCGCATTCGTCGTAACAGTTTGCAGTAAATTCGCGGGCAGAGGGCGGGTCGTTTTCAAAATGCTTTTCGCGCCTGAACGCCACGCACATTCAATATCAAAATTCGCAGCATCTTCACGGAGGGAGGGCGGGTGGTTTTCAAAATGTGGCTCTCGCCTTAGCGCCGCGCGCAGTCGACTTGAACGTATGCGCGAATTTCACGGATGGCGGGCCGCTTTTTGTCACGTAGCTCTCGCTCCAGAGCCGGGCTAATTTGAAGGGGCCCCAGGACACACAAATAAATACACACAAATAAAGATGTTCCCCATATTTTCCCATATTTTCTAGATTTTTTGTCTTCCCCCCACTTCCCATAGTTCCCAATATTTTCCTCGGAATCGACGATGAAGTGTGTCTGTGTGTTTTTTCCTCTCCTGATAATTCGGTTTAAAGACGTGCACGACTTCGACGGACGGCGGGCGGATTTTAGTTTTCAAAACGTGGCCCTCGCCGGAGCGCCGCGCACACTCGTCTCAAACGTTTACAACAGATCAGCTGGTTGTTAACGCGGGATGACGATTCATAAAAAATGGGAGAGAACGACTAAACAAATGATTTTCTGTTATTTCTGCACAAGTTTCTGACTGGAGGAGAACGATTAAAACAAATAGTTTTCCAACCCGCGGCCGGCTTTTTCTAATCGTCATCCCGGGCGCCGCCGCGTGAACACGACCTCCGGTCATTTATTTATCGTCATCCTCCTTTATGGCTGACGTCCCATGAACGGTGTTCTGGCACGGCTCCTTAGGAGTGCGATGGCGCAACAATTTTCCAGCACGGTTGAAGTCCCACGAAGGTTTTCCAGCACGACTGAGGATTCAGGATCGTCATGACGCAGCAGCAAACATGGATTCGCGGCGCTCGTCCAAGGAACGGCGTTTTGGCACGCTAGAAGGCTAAAAGACTCACAGACGGTTGTCTTCCAACGGGGGCGCTTCCAGCAGTGATGATAAATTACTGTAGGGACCCATTCAGAAGGAGTTTGGGGGAGGCTTTATTCGTGCAATATCCTTGATGCGTCTTGGGCTTGCACTGGCCCTTCCTTCCTTCCTTCCTTCCTTCCTTCCTTCCTTCCGAACTAGAGGCCTCCTAAATGGGGTCGTAGTAAATGTGGTCGGAACATCGCGCCGCATCGCCGATGCATCGGCGATGCACCGGCGACGCATCAGCGATGCCCCGGCGACGCATCGGCGCCGTCGGCGATGCAGTGGCGACGTCGATGTGGAGCAAAAAGCGGACCGCACATCGAGCCGCATCGGCGGTGCATCGGCGATGCGGCGCGATCCTCCGACCCCACTTGGGAGGCCTGGACTATTTCCTTCCCTCCGAGCGGCTTGGCGACGCGCTCGCCGCCGGCGCGCCGCGGTCGGCTGGGCCGCCCTGCCGTCTCGTGCGTGCCGCGGGCGGCCGCCGCCAGTGTCTGCCGCGCGGCTGCCCTCCCCGCGGCCGCAGGCATATCGAGGGTGAGGGCCGACGCTGCGCGGGAGGCGCCCGCTTTCGACCCCCCCCCCCCGGGGCTGGGTCCCTCCGGCGGCCCCCCCGGCACCCAAGCCCCTCTCGAGCCATGAAGACATCCTGGCGGAAGGTCTCTCGCCATGTTCGGCCTCTGGAGGCCCCCGCCGGGCCTCACACTTGTGACGTCGGGGGTCTGGGCGCGAAGCCGGCGGAGTGCTGCTCGGGGGCGGTCCCCGGCAGCGCCGTTGCGAGCGGGTTGCTGCGCGGCGGGCGCTCGGCCCGGAGCGGGGTGGCGCAGAGCGGTGGAGCGGCGGGCCGCGGGCCGCGGGCAGAGGCGGAGGCCCAGAGACGGCGGGGGGGCCCGGGCGGGGCACGGCGGGCGGGACAGGGCGGGGAACGAAACCCAATGGCGCGGGGAGGGGCCGGGACCCGGGGGGGCAGAAGGCATGTGCAAGGAACGCTGGGGAGCGCGTCGGAAGCGCCGGGGAGCGCCTGGGGGCGCCTGGGACGCGCTTGCGAGCGCTTGGGAGGGATGAGAGCGCATGGGGGCGCCATTCTCCTCCTCCTCGTCCTTCTCCTCCTTCTCCTCCTCCTCCTCTTCCTGCCTCTCCTCCTCCTCCTCCTTTTCCTGCCTTGTCCTCCTCCTCCTCCTCGTCCTCGTCCTCGTCGTCGTCCCCTTCCACCTCCTCCTCCTCGTCCTCCTCCTCCTCCGCCTCGTCCTCCTCCTCCTCCTCCTCCTCCTCCTCCTCCTCCTCCCTCTGTCCTCTCTCCTCCTCCTTCTCCTTCTCCTCGTGTGGGGCTTATTCGGTGCCTCAGGGCCGCAACAAGACACTTGCGTCTCAGCGGTGCCGAAGGCACTCAGCGGTGCCCAACACGCGCGCCGACGAGAAAGTGCAGGTATCTCGTGTCATGCGTTGCAGGCACCCTCGTTCGGCTCCTTCTTTGCCAAGGCAAGACCAGGCCGCCTGGTCCCCGCTGCTCCTCCTCCTCCTCCTCCTTCTTTTCTGCCGCCGCAGCCGCCACCTCCACCTCCACCTCCACCTCCACCTCCTCTTCCTCCTCCTTCTCCTCCTCCTCCTCCTCCTCCTCATCCTCCTCCTTCCAACAACAACATAAGGTACTACACTAGAAAGTGTAGCAACCATAAGATCGATGGTGAGTGTTGTCGCGGCTGGCCAATACAGTAGGACGGCGCGGACCTTAGCAAGCACATTGAGTCACGCATTACCCAATCAGAGCTTGCCTTTGTAGGGGTCCTAGCGGATGCATATGGTTAGGTTAGGTTTGTCGCCGATTTTCGCGGCACGCCCGGGTGCCCGGGGGCCCAGGGTTGCCCAGGCCCGGGTGCCCGGGGGGTGCCCAGGGGTGCCCGGGTGCCCGGGTGCCCGGGTGCCTGGGTGCCCGGGTGCCCGGGCGTGCCCAGGCGTGCCTGGGGGTGCCCGGGGGTGCCCTAGCCTTAAGCCCTATAGCCCTAAAGCCCAAAAGCCCAATAGCCCTATAGCCCTACAACTCTATAGCCCTAGAGCCCTATAGCCCTATAGCTCAATAGCCCTATAGCCCCCTTACCCCTATAGCCCTGATTGGGTTTTTCTCCGGTACCATGCTAGAGGAGACGAAATCTGCATAGGTCGCGCCGTCACTGTATATAAGGTTAAGAGGTACAACGACGCCAAACGTGAACACAAGAGCGGCACTTTAGCAATTCTAGGGCTGCTGCCCAAGGTTTCGGTGTACCCCAAACAGTAGCTCAACTTCGCAGCCCCCATGACCTCCTCATCCAGACCACCCCCCCGTCCTCCGCCAAGTATAATACTGGGCGTGCTGCAGTATATAGTTTGCAGTTCGAGCAATGAAACATAAAACAAAGGACTCCCCTCTTGCCAGCAGTCGGCCCACTGTCTGCCAGCTGTAGGCCCGCTCTTCGGTTCCTAGGTGGATGGGGCCACCGTCGCCGTTTGTAGATCTGGAGCGGGGAATACGTGAATGTGTCGACGAACATGGGTGGAGGAGAACAGATATACAATGTGCGGCCTGCAGTGTCGCGTATGCCTGTACGCGAGCAGCTTTAAGCAGGCTGGCCTGTGCGTGGTCTTCGCTGGCCACGTGAGTCTGTCAAATTCGGCTGGCCTGTATAAGTGAGGCTGGCCAGGAGGCGGCCCAGGTATAGGGCGCCAGAGATGTGGGGGCAGAATGGTTAAAATGCGCGGTGTCTTGCGCCTCGTGCTAGAAGCAGCTATTATGAAAAGGACATAGAAGTCCGAGGTAAGTATAAGCTGCTTCTGTCGAGTGCAGTCTGTGCGACCAGCCCGCTTACGGGGGCAGATTGCTCACGTAGACGTCTGCGGCAGAAACAAAGAAAGAGCCTGCGCTCGCTGAATGGCCTGGGCATGGATATAAGATAACAAGTGGTGAGGCCATCTTTAAAAAGAGATGGCGTCTGTAGACTGCTAGAAAAATATGCTCCACCACGGCTGTATGACAGCAACAAATGCGTATGGGTGCTGCCGTGTAGTAAGACAAGCAACGGGGTACGTCCCTGTTGGGGACCCACGTGCCCACTGAGAGCACGGTGAGTGGAGGGTAACCTGTATCAGGCTCCCTCGGGGTGTCTAGCGTTAGCTCTGTGTGCTGCTAGGCCCGCGCCGTGGGTGGCTGTGAATGGAGGGCGACACCTTCGGTGCCCCTCAAAGCGTCAGCAACATAGGGCCCCATACGTCACACCATCCCGTGGAACTTGCCCCCACCTTTCCCGATCGAAGTGTAATCGGCATTCTCAAGCTCCGCGTGTAGGCTGGCCTGTGCTAGGGATAGGCTGGCGAAGTGGTCTGTCGTAGATGGCTGGCCTGTGTTGGTGCAGGCTGGCCAGAAGCACAGGTCTGGGGTGTGCAAGAATAATGGTGGTGGGGTGATATATGCGCGGCGCCTGGAGCATCTGCTAGAAACAGCCTGTAGCAAAATGAAACACCTCCGAACCATAGATAAGTACGAGCTGCTTCTGTCGAAATGCAGACTTAGTGCGACCAGGCCGTACCAACACATGCTGAGAGAGATCATGCTTCTCCTCTACTCCCTTTCTCCTCGCATGCACCGCCCGCCCAAGAGTGTGCGCTTTCAAGCACCCTGTGTTCGGAGAGTATGCCTGCTGAGATCGACCCCGCAAAGGGGCCCAAGTCAGCACTGAAGCGAGGTCAAGATTATGATGGTCAGTGGCGGTAGACAAGTACTGCGACCCTGCGTAAGGGAGCGGGGTGCCACCAGCGTGTCAGGACCGCGAAGAAAGAACAAGGTGTGTGCCGCATCAATATGGAGGGAATCTTGGTCGGATATTTTTCTGCAGGCTTAAATTTACCCTGTGCACCTGCGAGGCTCAACTGAGATCCTTGCGGTGGCCTCTGTAAGGCTCTGTACTCCTTCTGCGGTGACTAGTGTGTAGGAGTATTTGCGATGATGCCACGGT
This sequence comes from Prorocentrum cordatum, assembly GCA_963575745.1. Classification (NCBI taxonomy): domain Eukaryota; class Dinophyceae; order Prorocentrales; family Prorocentraceae; genus Prorocentrum; species Prorocentrum cordatum. The sequence goes on along the minus strand of CAUYUJ010016150.1, from coordinate 88,603 downwards.
GGCATTTGTGAGGCTCCATGTAGCCTGCCTGCGGAAATCGAAGATGAAGGAGTACTGCATGTGAATGTCGTTGTGGCCTCTTTGAAGAGTGTTGGCGTTGTGTGTGGTGTAGGTCAGCTGTCGGTCTAGCGCATGGGTTGGCCTGTGTCGGTGCGGCTTGTCGTCTTGGGCTTGGGTGGGAGCTTGTGCAGCTTTACTCTCTGCTTTCGAAGCTCTTTGAATGGAGAACCGTGTGGGTGGTCGGGTAGGCTGTTGATCTAAAGCTCGTTGAGTGTCTGGTGCGAGCGGATCCTCTCGATGCAGCTCTTGAACGTCGGGTCGCTTGTGTTACTGATGAAAAGGATGCGTCGGTTGAAGATGAGGATGTGCTGGTCGCCTCTTCTTGCTGCAGCGTTGTGCGTAGCGATCGCTCGTACTGCAAGGGTAGGGAAGTATGTGTAGCGTTGCAAATGCTTGTGGCGACATCAGTCTGATGGGCAGCTCTCTTATCCATTGCTGTGTTCTAATGTCTTCTTCTGGTGGGCCCTCCCTCCTCCCTCCTCCTCCTGCCCCTCCTCCTCCTCCTTCTTCTTCTTTTGCTATTCCTCTTCCCTCTCCTCCTCCTCCGCCTCCTCTCTCCTCCTCCTCCTCCTTCTCATCCTCCTCCTCGTGGTCGTCGTCGTCGACCTCCTCCTCCTCCTCCTCCTCCTCCTCCTCCTGCTCTTATGATGGGGGCGCGGGGGGGTCCGCCTCCAACGGCGTGCCCTCCCCGGCGTCGGCGCACCCCGGAAGTGTGGGGGGCGCGCCTGGGCTGCAGGGCGGGTGGGGGGGAAAGCGGCCTGGCCGGGGGAGTGGGCACGGTGCCCTCGACACGCAGATGCGCGGCACGCGCGACACGCCCACGACACCAGGACACCAAGACGCGTGCACACAGCGCAGAGCTCACGCAGCACACAGCACGGCACGGCACGACCGCACACAACACCACGGCACAGTCGAGCACAGTCACACAGACGAGCGCGCAGCTACGACCGCACACGACGCCAAACACTGAGCACACACGCGCACACGCACCAACGCCTCTTCGTCTGCATCCTCTACGCGGTTCTCCATCTCCTCGTCGTCCTCCTCCCTCTCTGCCTTCTCCTCCTCGTCCCCTTGCAATTTCTCCCCACTCCTGCTGTTCGCGATCCTCCTCTTCGCACCGTGAAGAGCATGAGTTTGGGAGAAGCCACAGAATAACAAATCGGATTGTAGGCTTGGTGCGAGCATTGCGGCCGTGACTTGGGCTTCGTGATTAGCTGTCTCACACACTGAAAAACTAACCTTGGACAAACCAGGCAAGAATCAAAGCGGGCTCCGTCCTTGTTGCGCGAAAAGCCGATCAATTAACATATTCCGAGGCGTTCCGATAACGAGGTCAGTGGAATCAGTGTTCATGCCGCCTGTTCAACTTTCGCACGGTCGATCAACATGTCCACCCAATTGAAAATGAGTCGCTGAGAAGACGGTGCTGGGTGCTGACGGGTTCGCCGTGGTCTTGAATCACATCGATTAGCAGTCCCCCGTGTTGAGAGGAGGAGGAGGAGGAGGAGGAGATGTTGGGACACCAAGCACATATTGTACAACATAGCCATGCTGTTGCCCTGATGCTCGTGGAGGTGATAGAACTCCGTGGCAGAGCCCAGTTATGTAGAGCGCTAACTAGAAATCCGTCGACCCTGCCAGCGTGTGGAAGACGCTGTTCTCTCTGTCTCGTCGTCGTCGACGGAATTCGCGTCGTCGTCGTCGTTCTGTTTGGCTCGTCGTCGTCGGCATCGCCACCGCCGCCGCCATCGTCGTCGCCATCGTCGCAGTCACTGGCTCCTCTTCCTCCTCCTTCTCCTCCAGCGCGCCAGCCACAGCGAAACCGAATCACAACCTCAAGCGCGCCAGCCAAAGCGAAACCAGACTGAACTTGCAGCGTCATAGTTGACTCGAAGGGAAGGAAGCCCCTTCCCCTTGATCCCTTCCCCCGCTTGGGGGGGCGTCTGGGGGTGGTGGTGGAAAGGGGGGGGGTACCGGGTCAGCTCCTCCTCATCCTCCTCATCCTCCTCATCCTCCGCCTCCTCCTCCTTCTCCTCCTTCTCCTCCTCCTCCTCCTCCTCCTCCTCCTCCTCCTCCTCCTCCTCCTCCTACCATCCTCCTGGGCGGTCTCCGAGCCGAAGGCAAGCCCGAGACGGGCCAGGAGTGCCCCAAGAAGCTCCCAAAACGGCCCCGGATCGCCGAACGATCGGTCCCAGACAGAACAGATGGCCTCCAGACGGCCCAAGAGGCCTCCAGGATGCCCAGATCGCCTCCAAGAGTACTCCCAAGATCGCCCCGAGAAGCAAACATCATCTGATTCCTTGGTTCGAGACATTCCTCCTCCACTTCCCTTTTCTGCTCCTCCTCCTCATCCGCCTGCTTATCCTCTCTCCTCTTCCTCCTCCACCTCCTTCTCCTCCTTCTCCTCCTCCTCCTCCTCCTCCTCCTCCTCCTCCTCTCCTCCTCCTCCTCCTCCTCCTCCTCCCCCCCTACTGTTTCTCCTCGCCCTCGTCTTCGTCCTCGTCCTCCTCCTCGTCCTCCTCGTTGATCTCCTCCTCCTCCTCTTCCTCCTCCGCCTCACCCTCCTCCTCATTCTTTTCCTTTTCTACTCTTTCTTCTCCTCCTCCTCCTCCTCCTCCTCCTCTCCTCTGGTCTTCCCTTCC
>CAUYUJ010016150.1:78395-80895 GCA_963575745.1 Prorocentrum cordatum | reverse complement strand
AGTCGCATTTGGGGTCGTAGTATGAGTAGAAATAGTAGTAGTGCTAGTAGCAGTAGTAGTAGAAGTAGTAGAAGTAGAAGTAGTAGGGGTCGTCGTAGCAGGGGTCGTCGTAGCAGTAGCAGAAGTAGCAGAAGTAGTGGTAGTAATACTAGTCGAGCTAGTAGTAGTAGCAACTCTAGTCGTAGTAGGTAGTTGCAGAACAGGTCGTAGTAATAGTGGTAGTGGTGGAGGTCGTGCCGTCGTAGTTGTAGCAGTAGCAGTGGTAGTCTTAGGCGTAGTAGTAGTAGCACAAGGTAGTAGTGGTAATACTCATGGTACTAATCGTCGTAATATTTGTAGCAGTAGCGACAGCAGTACTAGTAGTAGTAGTAGTAGTAGTAGTAGTAGTAGTAGTAGTAGTAGTAATAGTAGTAGTAATAGTAGTAGTAGTCGTAGTAGTCGTAGTAGTCGTAGTCGCCGTCGTAGTAGTAGCCGTCTCCGTGGTAGTCGTAGTCGTAAAAGCAGTAGCAGTCGTAGCAATCGCAGACGTAGTCGTTGTAGTAGCACTAATAGTCGTAGTAGTAGTAGTAGTAGTAGTAGTAGTAGTAGTAGTAGTCGTCGCAATAGTAGTCTTCGTACTCGTAGTAATCGTAGTAGTAACAATACTAACCCTGGTAGTGGTTGTCGTTGTCGTAGCCTTACTACTAGTACTAGTACTAGTACTAGTAGTAGCAATAGCAGTAGTCGCAGAAATTGTAGTCGTAGTAGTAGTAGTAGTAGTAGTAGTAGTGGCAGTAGTAGTAGTAGTAGTAGTAGTAGTAGTAGTAGTAGAAGTCGTGGTGGTGGTATTAGTCGTAGTAGCTGTTGTAGGACTACGCGTGGTAGTATGATAGTTGCAATGCTAATCGTCGCCGCACTATTAGTCGTAGTAAGTCGTAGTAGTAGTGATAGTAGTAGTAGCAGTAGTAGTAGTAGTAGTAGTAGTAGCAGTACCAGTAGTAGTAGTAGTAGTAGTAGTAGTAGTAGTAGTAGTAGAATAGTCGTAGAATAGTCGTAGTAGTAGTAGTAGTAGTGGTAGTGGTGGTAGTAGTAGTAGTAGTAATTGTAGTAGTAGTAGTAGTAGTAGTAGTGGTGGTGGTGGTGGTGGTGGTAACAATATTACTGGTATACGTAACAGTAGTAGTAGGAACAGCTCTTGTGGTAGCAATAATATTAGCAGTCGCCGTACTACTAAACATTGTGGTCCTCGTAGTAGTAGTGGTACGGGTGGTAGTCCCAGCAGTAGGAGTAGCAGTAGTAGTAGTAGTAGTAGTAGAAGTAGTAGTCGTCGTAGTAGTAGTAGTAGTAGTAGTAGCAGTAGTAGTAGTAGTAGTAGTAGCTGTCGTTGTAGTAGTAGTAATAATAATAGTGAGTAGTAAGTAGTCGCAATAGTAATAGTAGTAGTCATGGTAGTAGTAGTAATAGTAGTAGTAGTAGTAGTAGTAGTAGTAGTCGTGGTAGTAGTAGCAGTAGTAGTAGTAGTAGTAGTAGTAGGAGTAGTAGTCGTAGTCGTAGTAGTAGTAGTAGTATCAGTCGTCGGAGTAGTGGTGGAAGTAGCACGCGTAGCAGTAATAGCAATGGGAAGTGTAGCAATAGGCGGTAGTAATCGTCGTCGTCGTAGTAGTAGTACAAATCGTAACGTGGTACTAGTACCAGTAGTAGCAGCAGTAGGCGTCGTAGTAGTAGTAGTAGAGGTAGTAGTAGTAGTAGTAGTAGTAGTAGTAGTAGTAGTAGTAGTAGTAGTAGTAGTAGGAGTAGGAGTAATAGTAATCGTATTAATAGTCGTAGTAGTAGTGGTAGCACTAGTAGTAATAATAGTAGTAGTAATAGTAAACAAAATACTAAGAGTCGTAATACTGGTGGTGGTAGCCGTCGTAGTAGTATTTCTACGGGGAAATCGTGGTAGTCGTGGTCGTAGAAGTAGTAGTAATCGAAAAAAGGAATAATCGTAGTCGTGGCACTAGTCGTCGTAGTAGTAATAGTGGTCGTAGTAGTAGAGTTGCTGTCATGAGCGTAGTCGAAATCGCAGTAATAGTAGTGGTCGAAAAAGTAATCGTAGATGTACGAGTAGTAGTCGTACTACTACTACTACTACTACTACTACTACTACTACTACTAGTAAGTAAGACTCGTAGGAAGAGTGGTAATACTAATAGTAGTAGTCGTAATAGTGGTAATAATCGTCGTAGGAATAGTAATCGTAGTACGTCGTAGTAGTGGCACTAGTAGTAATAGTAGTAGTAGTAGTAATAGTAGTAGTAGTAGTAGTAGTAGTAGTAGTAGTAGTAGTGGTAGTAGTATTAATAGTATTAGTAGTAGTAGTAGAAGTAGTAGTAGTCGTAGTCGTAGTCGTAGTAATAGTAGTAATAGTAATCGTAGTACTAGTAGTACTAGTAGTAGTAGCAGTAGTAGTAGTAGTAGTAGTAGTAGTAGTCGTAGTAGTAGTAGTAGTAGTGGTAGTAGTAGTAGTAGTAGTAGTAGT
>CAUYUJ010016150.1:48996-76496 GCA_963575745.1 Prorocentrum cordatum | reverse complement strand
GTTTGCTTCGTATTCGTGTTAGTGTTCTTATTCGTGTGCGTCGTACTAGTATCCTTGGTACTAGTAATAATATTATTCTGCTTACGGATAATATGATTAGAATTATTGTTCTTATTAGTATTGAGATTATTAATACGTTATTCCTAATATTCCTCCTCCTCCTCCATCCATCATCCTCCAGCCTCCATCCTCCATCCTCCATCTCCCATCCTCAATCCTCCTTTCCCATCCTCCATCCTCCATCCTCCTCCTCCTCCTCCTCATCCTCCTTCTCTGCCTCCTCCTCCTCCTCCTCCTCCTCCTCCTCCTCCTCCTCCTCCTCCTCCTCCATTCCTCTTAATTATGAATAATTTCTCCCAGTCGCACCCCGAAGCCAGTTTTTAGGGCGGGCCGGGCGTGTCGCCTGAGACTTTCTCACCACTTATGACTCTGAAGCTGAAAAAATTGGCAACAGCTTCACAGATGGAGGGGGGTGGTTTTCAAAATGTGGCTCTCGCCTGAGCGCCGCGCACATTCGTTCCAAAACTTTGCACGAGCTTCACGGATTGAGGATAACCCGTTTACAACATGTTGCTCTCGGCTTAGCGCCGCGCACATTCGTTCTAGAAATTTGCAAGAGTTTCACGGATTGAGGGCGGCTCCTCTTCAAAATGTGGTTCTCGCCTCGGCGCCGCGCACATTGGTTCTAAAAATTGCAGGGGGTTCACGGATTCCCACGACCAACGTATCAGAAACCGTTTTTGTTGAAGGATTCCGGATTTTGCGGGTGCAACAGTTACGTTGATTCGCGGTGTTGAAATCCCAACAATGGCGTTCTGTCACGATCCATGGTCGTCAACACGCAAAGGTCAGGTTGATCTGTGGCGTTGGAATCCCGAGAACAATGTTTCGGCATGCTTCCGGGTCTTCAAACGGTTGTCTTCCAACGAGGCAGACGCCTCAATGGAAATGAACCGTTGTAGGGGCCTAGGAAGAGGGAGCTTGGAGGGAGGGAGTATTCCAACATCGCTTGTGGCTCGAAGGTTTACACTGGTCCTCTTCCTCCTCCTCCTCCTCCTCCTCCTCCTGTTCCTCCTCCTCCTCCTCCATCATCCTCCGCTACCCTTCTTTACCAAGTGTTTCCCCAAGGGGTTCCACAACTGGCGGGGGGAAACGTAGTGCAATAGTGTGCCTAGACTGTGGCCCCACGTTTGGCCTCACCAGCAGTGCCAGAAAGACAGGGGGCGGCGGTGACTCCTCGTAGGCGTTTTCGGTATGATGGGTCTCGTGAAAGGTGCACGACGGCACTTTGAAGGCATACGATCATTGATGGCGAAGATTAGTAAGAGCGGTACCCTGACGATTGCGGTGATCTGCCATTTTCGCGAAGAAGAGGCTGCTCAAACCTAGATGACAGCCGTGCCTCAGTCGGACGGCGATGCGAGAAGAAGCAGAAGACCCCTGTGCGGGTCAAGCAAATCATTTCAATGCTGCGAAACCTCAAGGTCCAAGGCTCACCAGTGACGTGTCGCAGGAAAAAGCGATGGGCGGCTGCGTCTCTTCATCCCATTTTCCCCGCCCCTCTCCCTCCCTTGTCCCCTCCCTCCTTTCCCTATCGACCCGCCCCCCTCCCACTCTCCACACAGGGCGGGCATACAGCCATCGCGCTGCTCAATGCCCCAGACCCGCAGGCCAACGGCCGAACCCAGACGCCCCCAGCACTCCTCTGACGAGAGGTCTGGGTCCTTCTCGTGAGGGCGCGCTCGAACTGCCTTTTATCGCCACGCGCGCCTGGACGGACAGGAGCTCGGCGGCACCTGGCTGGCCAGCCAGGACGGCGGCCGCAGCTGATCAGGCCCAGGACGGCGGACGCAGCTGATCAGGCCCGCCCCTCGGCGGCGCGCACAAGGGGGTAGGGTCAGGTCGGGCGTGTCCTCCTGCAGGCGGATTTAAAACGAAACATGCAAAAAAGATGCCCATTATGGGGATGTGTTGAAGATTTTCACGATTTGTTCCCAACCATCCTGTGGTGTTGGGTCCTCGTTTTGAAGAGACGGTGCCCCGCGTTCCTCCTCCTTCCTCCCGCTGCCCCATCCCCCTCCTCCCTCCCCCTTGCCTCTGCCCTCCGCATGTCTCTGTTTCGGCACATCCCTCACGCGTTCCGTGGCCCCATAGGGAGCTCCACCGAAGGCCCCAGTGGCAGGGTCCGCATGGCGGCCCCGCATTTTGGCGCACCCCTCACACGGTTCGTGGCCCCATAGGGAGCTCGCCGAAGGCCCCAGTGGCAGGGTTCGCATGGCGGCCCCGCCCCATTTTGGCGCACCCCTCACACGGTTCGTGGCCCATAGGGAGCTCCACCGAAGGCCCCAGTGGCAGGGTTCGCATGGCGGCCCCGCCCATTTTGGCGCACCCCTCACACGGTTCGTGGCCCCATAGGGAGCTCCACCGAAGGCCCCAGTGGCAGGGTTCGCATGGCGGCCCCGCGCCCATTTTGGCGCACCCTCACACGGTTCGTGGCCCCAAAGGGAGCTCCACCGAAGGCCCCAGTGGCAGGGTTCGCATGGCGGCCCCGCCCATTTTGGCGCACCCCTCACACGGTTCGTGGCCCCATAGGGAGCTCCACCGAAGGCCCCAGTGGCAGGGTTCGCATGGCGGCCCCGCCCCATTTTGGCGCACCCCTCACACGGTTCGTGGCCCCATAGGGAGCTCCACCGAAGGCCACCAGTGGCAGGGTTCGCATGGCGGCCCCGCCCCATTTTGGCGCACCCCTCACACGGTTCGTGGCCCCATAGGGAGCTCCACCGAAGGCCCCAGTGGCAGGGTCCGCATGGCGGCCCCGCCCCATTTTGGCGCACCCCTCACACGGTTCGTGGCCCCATAGGGAGCTCCACCGAAGATGATGCCCACAATTGCGGTATTAACAATTGCTTATGGTTGGGTCTTTCGCCAGGCTAATTTTTTGGGGGGTACTTCATCTTTGGATCTTCCCCCTGTAGAGGGACAGGCCCGACTGAAGGGTGGGGGGGGGGAAGGCTTCTTCGAAGGAGGCTGCTCCCGAGCAGGCGCCGGGCCCCACGCCCACAGAAGGAGGCCCGCGCCCCCGCCCCAGGCAGCCGTCGCACTACCAGAAGGAACATTGGAGCAGGAGTCCAGGGTCCGGAAGCCAGTGGAACTCCAATCGCGGAGTGGCAGTGGACATCGCCGCCGCCCTCATCAGATGAGGAACCCTCTGGGGCCTGAAGCCCCCCGGGCACGTTCCTCAACCAACGCCCCCGCCGCAACAAGGAACGAAGGGGCTCTTCTGGCCACGGCGAGCCTCGGCCACGCAGAGCCCCAAAACCAGACATCTGAGGAACGGCCCGAAGACCGAAGCCCCCGCAGAGCCCAAGGTGGTCCTCATTTCAGCGTCTTCACTGTCTGCCCCGTTTTGCGCGTGGCCGAACAGTGCGCGGCGGTGGTGGGGTTAGGTCGGGCATGTCCTCCTACGGGCGGCTCTTCGCGGAAAAATAAGCAAGAGTCACAAAAAACTGTCAAAAACAAGAGAAACAAAAATTAGCCTGGCGAAAGACCCAACCATAAGCAATTGTTAATACCGCAATTGTGGGCATCATCTTCGGTGGAGCTCCCTATGGGGCCACGAACCGTGTGAGGGGTGCGCCAAAATGGGGCGGGGCCGCCATGCGGACCCTGCCACTGGGGCATTCGGTGGAGCTCCCTATGGGGCCACGAGCCGTGTGAGGGGTGCGCCAAAATGGGGCGGGGCCGCCATGCGGACCCTGCCACTGGGGCCTTCGGTGGAGCTCCCTATGGGGCCACGAACCGTGTGAGGGGTGCGCCAAAATGAGGCGGGGCCGCCATGCGGACCCTGCCACTGGGGCCTTCGGTGGAGCTCCCTATGGGGCCACGAAACGTGTGAGAGGTGCGCCGAAATGGAGGTGGAACTGCATGCGGACCCTGCCACTGGGGCCTTCGGCGGAGCACCCTATGGGGGCCACGAAACGTGTGAGGGGTGCGCCGAAATGGAGGTGGAACTGCATGCGGACCCTGCCACTGGGGCCTTCGGTGGAGCACCCTATGGGGCCACGCGAACGGGTTTGAGGGGTGCGCCCCAATGCGGGCCGCCTTCGGTGGGGAGGTCCCCATGGGGCCACGACCGTTTGAGGGGTGCGCCCCAATGCGGGGCCGCGCATGCGGGACCCTGCCACTGAGGGCCTTCTGGTGGAGCTCCCTCTGGGGCACACGACAGCCACGAACCCGTGTGAAGGGTGAACCACAAAATGCGGGCGCCATAGGCGACCTGCTACTTGGGGACCTTCGGTGTTGAGCAGCTCCCTATGGGGCCACGAACCGTGTGAGGGGTGCGCCAAAATGGGGCGGGGCCGCCATGCGGACCCTGCCACTGGGGCCTTCGGTGGAGCTCCCTATGGGGCCACGAACCGTGTGAGGGGTGCGCCAAAATGCGGGGCCGCCATGCGGGCCCTGCCACTGGGGCCTTCGGTGGAGCTCCCTATGGGGCCACGGAACGCGTGAGGGATGTGCCGAAACAGAGACATGCGGAGGGCAGAGGCAAGGGGGAGGGGGGAGGGGGAGGAGGGAGGGGGCAGCGGGAGGAAGAGGAGGAACGCGGGGCACCGTCTCTTCAAAACGAGGACCCAACACCACAGGATGGTTGGGAAAAAAATTAGCCTGGCGAAAGACCCAACCATAAGCAAGTGTTAATACCGCAATTGTGGACATCATCTTCGGTGGAGCTCCCTATGGGGCCACGAACCGTGTGAGGGGTGCGCCAAAATGGGGCGGGGCCGCCATGCGGACCCTGCCACTGGGGCATTCGGTGGAGCTCCCTATGGGGCCACGAGCCGTGTGAGGGGTGCGCCAAAATGGAGCGGGGCCGCCATGCGGACCCTGCCATTGGGGCCTTCGGCGGAGCTCCCTATGGGGCCACGAACCGTGTGAGGGGTGCGCCAAAATGGGGCGGGGCCGCCATGCGGACCCTGCCACTGGGGCCTTCGGTGGAGCTCCCTATGGGGCCACGAACCGTGTGAGTGGGGTGCGCAAAAATGCGGCGGCCGCCATGTGGGACCCTGCAAATGGGGCCTTCGGTGGAGCTCCCTGGGGCCACGGGAAACGTGTGAGGGCGGGCCGAAAAAAATGCGGGGCCAGCCATGCGGACCCTGCCACGGGGCCTTCGGTGGAAGCTCCCTAGGGGGCCACGAACCGTGTGAGGGGTGCGCCAAAATGCGGGGGCCGCCATGCGGACCCTGCCACTGGGGCCTTCGGTGGAGCTCCCTATGGGGCCACGAACCGTGTGAGGGGTGCGCCAAAATGCGGGGCCGCCATGCGGACCCTGCCACTGGGGCCTTCGGTGGAGCTCCCTATGGGGCCACGAACCGTGTGAGGGGTGCGCCAAAATGCGGGGCCGCCATGCGGACCCTGCCACTGGGGCCTTCGGTGGAGCTCCCTATGGGGCCACGAACCGTGTGAGGGGTGCGCCAAAATGCGGGGCCGCCATGCGGACCCTGCTACTGGGGCCTTCGGTGGAGCTCCCTATGGGGCCACGAACCGTGTGAGGGGTGCGCCAAAATGCGGGGCCGCCATGCGGACCCTGCCACTGGGGCCTTCGGTGGAGCTCCCTATGGGGCCACGAACCGTGTGAGGGGTGCGCCAAAATGCGGGGCCGCCATGCGGACCCTGCCACTGGTGCCTTCGCTGGAGCTCCCTATGAGGCCACGGAACGCGTGAGGGATGTGCCGAAACAGAAACATGCGGAGGGCAGAGGCAAGGGGGAGGGAGGAGGAGGAGGCAGCGGGAGGAAGGAGGAGGAACGCGGGGCACCGTCTCTTCAAAACGAAGACCCAACACCACAAGATGGTTGGGAAAATTAGCCTGGCGAAAAACCCAACCATAAGCAATTGTTAATACCGCAATTGTGGGCATCAGCTTCGGTGGAGCTCCCTATGGGGCCACGAACCGTGTGAGGGGTGCGCCAAAATGGGGCGGGGCCGCCATGCGGACCCTGCCACTGGGGCCTTCGGTGGAGCTCCCTATGGGGCCACGAACCGTGTGAGGCGTGCGCCAAAATGGGGCGGGGCCGCCATGCGGACCCTGCCACTGGGGCCTTCGGTGGAGCTCCCTATGGGGCCACGAACCGTGTGAGGGGTGCGCCAAAATGGGGCGGGCCGCCATGCGGACCCTGCCACTGGGGCCTTCGGTGGAGCTCCCTATGGGGCCACGAACCGTGTGAGGGGTGCGCCAAAATGCGGGGCCGCCATGCGGACCCTGCCACTGGGGCCTTCGGTGGAGCTCCCTATGGGGCCACGAACCGTGTGAGGGGTGCGCCAAAATGCGGGGCCGCCATGCGGACCCTGCCACTGGGGCCTTCGGTGGAGCTCCCTATGGGGCCACGAACCGTGTGAGGGGTGCGCCAAAATGCGGGGCCGCCATGCGGACCCTGCCACTGGGGCCTTCGGTGGAGCTCCCTATGGGGCCACGAACCGTGTGAGGGGTGGCCAAAATGCGGGGCCGCCATGCGGACCCTGCCACTGGGGCCTTCGGTGGAGCTCCCTATGGGGCCACGAACCGTGTGAGGGGTGCGCCAAAATGCGGGGCCGCCATGCGGACCCTGCTACTGGGGCCTTCGGTGGAGCTCCCTATGGGGCCACGAACCGTGTGAGGGGTGCGCCCCAATGCGGGGCCGCCATGCGGACCCTGCCAATGGGGCCTTCGGTGGAGCTCCCTATGGGGCCACGAACCGTGTGAGGGGTGCGCCAAAATGCGGGGCCGCCATGCGGACCCTGCCACTGGGGCCTTCGGTGGAGCTCCCTATGGGGCCACGGAACGCGTGAGGGATGTGCCGAAACAGAGACATGCGGAGGGCAGAGGCAAGGGGGAGGGAGGAGGGGGCAGCGGGAGGAAGGAGGAGGAACGCGGGGCACCGTCTCTTCAAAACGAAGACCCAACACCACAGGATGGTTGGGAAAAAAATCAAAACGAGGACCCAACACCACAGGATGGTTGGGGGAAAAAAACAACAACAACCAAAAAAACAAACAATCAAAAAAAAACATACTATTTTTACTACTTGTTGATATTCCTCCTGCAGAAGGACATGCCCGACTTCATGGTAGGGGCGCGAAGCAGCGCTCGTGGCAGGCGCGCGGCTGCGTTCCTACGCCGACGGCGCGGGAGAGAACGGGCGCGGCGATTTGCGGTCCGCTTGCCTCCCCGCGTCGAACGCGGGCACCGGGAACGGCAGCGCTCCTTTGGACGCGATGCTCGGCTACACGCAAGAGTCGGGGAGACGCAAGACTCGGGTACGGGGGACTCGGGTTGGCCTGACGGGGCCATCATAAAAATGACGAGACCCAGTCTGAAACTTGAGGCGAGCTCCCGCTGCGGACATCCCACGGAAACCAGGCCGTCAAAATACGGGACGCGCACGTCAAAAGCATCGGCAAGTCCGAGTCCCAGCGCTCCCGAGTCTTACATTTCCCCGGAGGAGCGTCCCTGGACAAGACTGTCCTTTGGTGCGCGGCTTTCGGGGGGGCGCGGAGGGGCCGAACCCCAGCGCACGAAACGCTACCATCACCGATCGCGGTCGGCGATATCGGGGAATCCTATATCGGGAATCTTCCGACCCGGGTCGATCCAGACTCGGGCCAGTCAGGCCTTGCAGAATCCTGCAAGATCCTGCACCCAAAACCGGGTCAACGCGAAGGATCCTGCAAAATCCTGCAGCATCCTGCACCCAAACCCGGATGCGACCCCGGCCCTGCAAGATCGGGCGATCTGGCTGACCCCCGTTTGCAAAGACCCCCGTCTCAAGGCTCCCCACTCCCGGCGCCTTCCACCTGCGAGGAGGAGGAGGAGGAGGAAGCGGAGGAGGAGGAGGAGGAGGAGGAGGAGCAGGAGGAGGTGGTGCGAGAGAGGAGGAGGAGGAGGAGGAAGGAGGAGGAGGAGGGAGCAGGAGGAGGTGGAGCGAGAGGAGAGGAGGAGGAGGAGGAGGAGGAGGAGGAGGAGGGAGGAGGAGGAGGAGGAGCGAGAGAGGAGGAGGAGGAGGAAGAGGAGGAGGAGGAAGAGGAGGAGGAGTAGGAGGAGGAGGAGGGGCAATAAGCAATGAGCAATGCGCGGGGAGCCCAAATGAGTTACTCGATCTCATACCATAAAAGCTGGCCGTGAACTCACCGCAACCCGACTTCTTGGGGGGAGCGGGGTAACCTTGAAAAAAACGGGGGGGGGGGGGGGGGGGAACCCCTCTGGCAGGGCCAGCATAGCCCCTGAGACGACGGCGAACCCCAGACGCCGCGCAGGCGTACGAAGGGGGCCGTCTAAGGGACCGACGCGCCAGGTCTACCGTGAGAATCTTGCGGGCCCTTTTCCTCCTCTGCGTGGAGCCCGTTTAGCCGCCACCACCAAGAGGATTGGGGGAAGATCGGGATTAGAATATGCATCGAAACTCGTGGCCTCGAAGGGTCTGGGATGGCCCCTCGGGCCACTAAAGCGGCTAGTCGCTCACTACCTGCGAAAGCCCCTCTACTCAGAAGCCGTTTCTCACGGACCCCTCGCTCTCACGCTCACGCGAACGACTCCTGTCGTGCCTTTTTCTTTTGTTTAACGTCAGCTCTCCTGATCCTGATCCTTGTCCTTGCCACCGCCCTTCTCGAAGATCGCGAGGAGCCTCGCCGCCTCGCGCTCGAGAGGACCCCTCGGGGTAGGCCCCGCGAGCTGCGTCGCCGTGGCCTTGTCAAAGTTCAGGAACTGGATCAGCAGCGACCTCGCCTCCCTGCCCGGCTCGTCGTACGAAAAGGCGAAGGTGAGCCTGCCCTTCTTCTCCTCCGCCGCCACCGTGGCCCCGCCCTGGTTCTTCTTCGGCTTGAACTTCTTGCAGCGGGAGTGGGGCACGTGCTTGGCCACATCCGTCGGCAGTTTCTGGGCCAGGTGCTTCTGGAAGTACTCGTAGAATGCCTTCTTCTCGCTCTCCTTGTAGGTCTCGCTGCCGTCGTGGAAGGTGTCCATCTGATTCGCGAAGCTCATGGCGAGCGCCCTCCAGACCTGCACGCGTGGCGGTCCTCCTGCTCTGAAGCCGACGCTTTCGCCAGCCTGCTGGCGCTCCTTGAGGCTTTTTGAAACCTCGTCGTACTTGAGGCCCGCGTCGATCAAGATCTGCGTGAAAGAGTCCGCGGTCTCGGTCGCCCCCCACGCCCGGTAGACTGCGCCTGCGAGGTTGGCCAGCTCGCGCGCGTCGCTGAGGCGCAGCTTTGCGATCACCTTCAACAGCGCAGCCTGGAGGTCGCCCTCCTCATTCTTCAGGTTGCCCTCGGCGGCCTGCTTGGCTGGCGGCGCCGAGCCGCGGGCCCCGTCTGCTCCACGTTTCACTGTCGCCGAAGGCCCCTGCGTCCAGCTCGCCGCCACCACCCGGGACATTGCCAAGGGCGACGCTCGGAGCGTCCGCGAGGAGGCGGCGCTTCCGAGAGAGAACTGGGCCAGGGAGGTGGCTGCGTAGATGTCGGCATAGGGAGTCCAAGCCAGAAGCCTCGAACTCGCATATGGGGCACTGCAAGGTCGACGGAGGCGTCAGGGGTCGCAGCGACCCACCCCCACCGAAACGACCATGTCCCCGTTGCACGGCTAGTACTAGATGCCGAGCCGCGCAAGCCCTGTCCCAGAGGATTTCCCGACAGCGTATACATGTATTACATGGTGTGACGACATGGCACAGAGATCGATAATCATGTTGAGATCGCATATGTGCCATGAGTCCCTGTTTCGTAGTAAAAACGTTCACCACATTCAGCGACAAGACAGACGAACTTGGGAGCATCGGGGTCCAAGAGCTCATCAGGGAGAGCCGCAGGAGCCTCTTCCGTGTACTCTGGTGGCGCGACCCGTGAACCGAACGCACACGATCGAATGGCAGTGAAATCGATATTCTCGACCTCACACTGGGCCTCTGGATCCCACAGGAGGCCAGGGCGGGCGGCGAGACATCCTAGAAGGTCACCGTGATCTGGAAGGAACTCCTGGGCCCATCGAAAATCATCAACGACGCGTCGAGCCCACGGAGAGGCCGTTGAGGTGAGCACGCCGTCGATCATGGGGGCCATACCTATCTCGAAGGCCACGGAGCCGAAGAGGGCGGAGAGCAACGGGAGGTGGCAGGACGGGTGGCGGGACCAAACCTTGCACCAGTTCAGACGACGAATCCCAAGCTCGATGTGCGTCTCACAAATGCGCCGGTGCCTGAGAACTCCTTTTGTCGTCAACGTACGGGTCGCTCCAGACTCTGTCTGCCAGCTGGCCCTTCCACGCATGGCCACGCGGGCGAAGTGCGCCACCGTGGCATCTAAACTGGCACTCTGATGCCTGGTGATCAAGAAGGCCTCCAAGCCACACAAGGCTGAATTCTGAACCAAAGACACAAAGACATAAAAATCGAGCGCGTGAGCTCCCACGGCAGTCGCAAAGACCAGAAGCCGCCCATTGAATAAAAAGCGGCTCGAGCTGCCTGGAGACGACGGGCGATTTCCTGGCTGGGCGCCTGGGACATCGCGATGTGGGGCCCAAGATACCTGACCTCCTCCTTGAGTTCCCCCGGCAGGAGTGCCCGACCAGGCCCGCGGAGCCACTTCTTGCAAGCCAGCCCCCCCCCCCCCCCTCGATCCAGACGGCCAACTCATGTTTTTTCCCCCCGAGTTCGTTTGCGCCCGTAGTCCTGGAGGAGGGAGTCGAGACAGTCATCTGAATACTTGAGCTTAGCCAGGAAACTCCCCATGGAGCCCCCATGGGCAATGAGAGCGCAGCGGAAGAGGTCGCCAGCATACTTGCACAAGCTAAGGTCGACCCCCTGGCCGCCCCATTCAGCGCGGAGAAGCCCGAGGGGCGGATCGCCCTCGCGCAGAGCGTCCGTCCAATTCGGCACAGGGCGGCAGATGGCCCCTTCCCGACGACGACGACGCTGGGAACCAAAAATCTCCAGGAGGCAATTCGTTGGGCAACAACTCCGCGAAGAAAGACTTCCCCACGACAGGAAGCACGTGGACCACCCTTTTGCCCTGAGGCCCAGGATGGGCCGACTTATACAAGGCACAACCTCGACTTACATTCCAATATAAAGGGGCCAGGTCGGTGATCCTGATTTTCATCCCCCCGTCCAGGAGGGTCTCCAGAAACTGCGCGGGCTCCCCGGGGGCTCGCGAGGCTCCAAGACCAGGCTGCTGACGTTCCATACCTCGATCGGGGCGAGGGAGCCGCCACCAAAGTTCGAGCGGGGCCGATCCTTCTGGAACAACACGGCGCCTCGGGGCCCGACGAACGCATCTACGAAGGCGGCGAATATCACTGTATCCTGGCTGCTGGGGGCGATCCTCATAGCGGGCCATGTCGTAGATCTGATTCATGTCCATATCGTCCCGAGCGGCACGCCAGGCGCCTAAGTCGATCCGGTGGACCTGCATCCCGCCGTCGCCGCCAGGGAGGGACCAGACGGCGAGCCACTCCTCGTGCGTGGTGGGGGCGCCGCCGAAGCGCCGCCCGCCCCTCCTTTTTGCCGAGAAGCGGCAGCGGGCAGCGCGGCGGGCCCACCCCATGGCCTCGCAGAGGTTCTTCTGGGCCCATGCGTCGTATGAAGCCTGGACGTAGGACTCCCGAACCGCGCGTACATGTTTTCGTCGGAGAAGTGTGAGCGGCTGAGAGAGATCGCGGAGGTCATGCTCCACCTGCTCCAGCTCAATGTCGCCCACTGTCGCGCGCGAGGCGCACATGTCAATCCTCTCCTGGAGCAGGTCTCGCCTCAGCTTCGCCCAGTGCGCATACTCGTCGGGAAGTTCCGTCGGCTTCGTGAAGTACTCGGCGCCAACCTCGACCATGCAGCGCTCAAGCAGCTCGAATGTGCGGTCGGGGGCGCCCTGGTCGCGGGCCGCGGTGAGCTCCGCAGCGTGGTCGTCTAGTCACTGGGCGACACCGCTCACGAAGTCCAAGCGCTGGTCGCCGCGCTTGACCGCCGCCATGAGGGCAGTCATGTCCCATTTGGGTGTGACTGGTTGGTCCTGACAGTCGCGCGGTCCCCGTGGATATGAAACCTGAAGATATACTGGCACGTGGCCGCGTGGAGGTCGGCCTCTCTGGGCCTGGAGCTGGGCGCCCACCCTGTGCAACGTGTGGCACTTGACTATGTGGGGCGCCCAGCCCTGCGGGAGAAAAACGAAATCGACGAGACTGCTTGGGCCCTCGGGCCCGCTGCCGAAGAAGGTCGCCTCGTACCTGCCCATCGTGTTGGCCGCCGGGAGGTGCTGCTGAGTGAGTAGATCACCCACTGCCTCTCCAGCACCCAGTCGGCGTCGTTCGCGTGTGCGTATCCTACCGATGGCGTTGGTCTCGTAGTCTGTCCAGTCGCCGTCGACCTTGCGGCAGCCCAGGCCGTCGTCGACGTCGGCGTAGAACAGTGGGAGGCAGCGCGTCGGCAGCTGTGAGAGACACGTGCGCCACCACTGGACCATCTTGGCGACCGTCTGCGTATAGCGTGGGCCCGCCCCGCGACTGCGGGGCTGAGGAGGGAAGTAGAGCACGCCCACGCACACGTTCACAACTCCTTGGCGGATCCTGGCCGCCAGGCAGCGGCCGCCCACGTCCTGTGGGCTGGGATAGAGACGGCGAACATGATGTTCGCGAAATCCACGTCCGAGTAGGATGGAGACACCAGCACTAGTGTTGGTGTACAAGCCTGGGTGTGCTGCAGCTTCGAGGGCCAGTCGCCCACCGACCCGCCGCTGGAGAACGTGCGATGCTTCACGGCAAACGTTCTGGGTGCCAGCCAGGAGCGTGAAGTCCATGTTTCGCGTGCAACTGGCGATCTCCGCGAGGCGACCGCCCGTGGCCCACATAGGATTCCAGCCCAGCACCCGTAGCTTAGTCATGTCGGTGGTCACCACCCCGTCCTGGAGCGACGACCGCACGGTCGAAGAGGCGCCATGGGTTGCATACCGAATTCGGAGACTCGGGCCCCGCTGATTCGAACCTCTCGAACCCAGGGGCTAGGAGGAGGAGGAGGAGGAGGAGGAGGAGGAGGAGTCCCCCGCCTCTTAGGCCCCCAATGGACCCCCGATTGCACTGACCCCCGCCTCTCTTGAGCCCCGGCGGCCTGCAGGACAGCCTGCGGGCCGCGCCCCACTGGCGGAGCGGGTGGGCCGGCGGACGCTCCCTGTGGCCCTCGCAGGGCCCAGACCCCCTGGAGGCTTTTCATATATAAATGCCTATATAAATATATATACATATATACACACATACATACATACATACATACATACATACATACATACATACATACATACATACATACAGACAGATAGACAGACAGACAGACAGACAGACAGACAGACAGACAGACAGACAGACAGACAGACAGACATACATACATACATACATTCATACATACATACATACATGCATATGTATATACACACCTACATACATACATACATACATACATACATACATACATACATACATACATATACATACATACATACATACATACATACATACATACATATATACATATATACATACATACATACATACATACATGCATGCATACATACATACATACATACATACATATATACATACATACATACATACATACATACATGCATGCATACATACATGCATACATACATACATATACATACATACATACATAAATGCATACATATCTACATGCATGCATGCATGCATGCATGCATACATACATACATACATACGTGCATACATGCATGCATGCATGCATGCATGCATGAATGCATGCATAGATACATACCTATATACAGGCATGCATACATATATACATATATATACATGTAGACATACATATATATATACCGATAGATATATATATATATATGTACAACAACAACAACAACAACAATCATTTAAGACTGGGGACACTCCGTTCTCACCAGTGCCAGGGTTTTCATAGGAGGCGGGCAATACCCCCACTTTGTGGGGGGGCCGGTTCAAGCTCTACCAAATTTCCAAACGACTCTTCGCCACCACCCACACCCAGCTTCCCGCCCTATGACGTTCGGACACTTCACTTCGTGGCATGCGGACGACCGTGGCTACTATTCAGGGCCCCGCGGCCGACGACGACGGCGTGCGCGCGCGAAGAAAAAACGAATGTGTCCCGCATGGTATTATTTGACAGGGATGATGGCCCTGGCAGGTGCGCAACCGTTGTCGCAGAAGTTCGAAAAAGTTGCTCGCAAAAGCCCGTTTGACAGAAATGTTTAAAAAGTGTTGGGTTTCCTACGAATCCGCAAGAGCGCGCGGGATGAGATTTTGACATTTTTTGTTGAAAAACCATTGGTTTTTTGATGTTTTTATGTTAAAATCGCTGCGAACACTAAGGTTTTGGAAGGATTTCGTCTTGCGCGCGCGAATGTCCACTTTACCTTATTTTTTGCAAGGGATTCTTGAAATTTGATTATATTAGAACAAGAAATGTCATTTTATAGTGTTTTTTGCAAGGGAAAACGGATTACAACAAAACAACCGGATCTGGATCACATCGTTTTACCTGAGGCTTCCTCACGAAAATGATGAAAATGTAGCTGCGGCCTAGGCGGCGCAGGGGGGGCGCGCACCAGGGGGCCCAACAATAATTATTCTTTAGAATAAATAATGTTCAACAAAGACAAAACAATAACAATAACAAACAACGGGGCAGGTGCTTGGCTATGTGCAGCCTCTGGGGGGCCCTCACCGGGCCTCGGGACCGACAAGAAAAACGACTCGGGATGACACAGTATCACGGCAGGTGTTTTGCTATGTTCAGCCTCTGGGGGCCCTCGCCAGGCCTCGGGACCGTCGAGAAAAACGACTCGGGATGAAAAACTGGTCCCAGGGAATGGGTCGAGGCCTTTGGGGGTCGACGCTCTGGAGAAAATCATGACGTCGGGGGTCTGGGAAAGAGGGTGGCAGTGCATCCTGAGATCCTGGCGTTGCAATTGCTCGAGCAGGGCGTGCTTTCGCCCAGTTTCAGGCCCCAGGGCCATCACGGATACCAATCTCGCTCGAAGATACCGCAGACAGATGGGGTCTAGGGCTCTTGTTTTAGGAGCACACAAAAGATGTACGCGCCCAACCACATACATAAACACG
The DNA here is from genome assembly GCA_963575745.1 of Prorocentrum cordatum. Lineage (NCBI taxonomy): Eukaryota > Dinophyceae > Prorocentrales > Prorocentraceae > Prorocentrum > Prorocentrum cordatum. Next base: position 61,361 of record CAUYUJ010016150.1, on the reverse strand, counting down.
GCCCCCCAGTTCACGAGACCAACCGCAAGATACCAACGCTTGCGCAATGCATACTCTCGAAACCAACGCTGATTCGTGTACGCGCACGTCCTTCTTTCGCCCCTGACTGCCGCGGGGATTTGCTCACGGTGCTGCGATGTTTCACAGCGTCGGATCTCAGGGTATGAACCGCTGGCTCTCGGGCCTCCGAGAAGAAGGAGACCTATTCTCGTGGCGGGCCATCGGCCCCCAGCGTGGCCGGGCCCTCTGGCGGGCCGACCATCGCGGGGCCCCGCCTCCCCTCCGAGCTCTGCGAGCCCGGGAGGCTGCCACAAGACGGGGCTGGAGGCGGCAGAAACAGCCGCCGAACCCGGCCATCCGGTGCCCTGGCACTTTCGCGAGACACCCCTGAGATATTCCTGGCGCTGCCACTTTTTCACAACGGGCGTCTTCGCCCAGCTTCGGGCCCCGGCGCGCCCACAGGTCGATCCAGCCCGTCGGATCTCGGGGCACGGGGCCCCCGCAAGCCCTGAGCCCCTCCCCAGGGTTAGGTCGGGCATGTCCTCCTCCAGGCGGATTTTGGAAGCAAAACGAAAAATAGTCAAACAAAGACAAAATAGTCAGGAATGGTACGTTCAATATAAAACGATCGTCCCCAGACCATTGTCTTATACTCTTTTTGGGATACTCCTCCTGTAGAAGGGCATGCCCGACTCACCCCCAGGGCCGGCTTCTCGTCCCGCTTCGTTTTGTGGCGGTCCTAGTGCCTGGTGGGGGCCAGCAGCGGCCGAGCACGGTGGAGAACCTGCGCCTTGATCTATGTCCGTGCCGAATGCCCCCATAAGCACGGAGTGCCCCCCCCCCCCTCCTCCTCCTCTCCTCCTCCTCCTCCTCCTCCTCCTCCTCCTCCTCCTCCTCCTCCTCCTCCTCCTCCTCCTCCTCCTCCTCCCCTCCTCCTCCTCCTCCTCCTCCTCCTCCTCCTCCTCCTCCTCCTCCTCCTCCTCCTCCGCCTCCTTCCCCCCTCCAACTTATGGTCGTGGTGGTGGAAAACAAGCCCATGAAGGGAGGGACTGGAGGGATGGGGTGGCCGCGCAGGCGCGAGGGCTCCTGGGCTCGAGCTGCCCTTGAAGGCGTGCCGAGTCCTGCTCGGCCCACGCGCCGCGCCCCCCGCACTGCGGGGGCTCCCGCGCCGCCACGGGGAAAAGCGGGGCGCGCGGCCCCGTGCGCTCCAGGAGCCCGCCGCCTCTCCCGCCGCGCCACTGGCCGCGGAGGCGGGCGGCGCGGGCGGAGGGCCTCCAGAGGGCCATCCCCGGAGGAGACGTGCGCCCCGAGGCCGTGGAGCAGTGGCGACACAGCAATGAAGGGGCCCCAGGACACACAAAAAATAAATACACACAGATTAAGAGATTTCCCCATAGTTTGCCATATTTTCTGGGTTTCTGTCTTCCCCCCCACTTCCCATATTTTCCCATATTTTCTGGGGGATCGACGATAAAATGTGTCTGTGTGTTTTTTCCCTCCTGAAACAATATGTTGCCACGGCTTCCGGCTTTCCCCGGCGCCAGCGCCCGTGGATGGCGCTCTCGGCTCCTGTCGGCCCTGCCGCCCTCGGACGGGCCGGTGAGCCCCCCGGTTGGCGGGCGGTCGCGGCGGCGCCCAGGGGGTAGCAGTCCGCCGTGCATCGTGCAGCATCTGTCGCGGCAGATCGTGCTGCAGGGTGCCCGTGGGCACGTCTCGCCAGCAGAGCCCACGGAGCTGAGAAGGGACGCTGCCGACCCTCTCCCATCTTCACCAGCTTCCGCGGCGCTGATAGAAAGTCTACGTGAACGGCGCTGCCTCCAGTGAGGTGGTGACCACTGGATGGGTTCAGGGGTCGATGCTTGGCCCCCGCACTTGGACTCCCCTCATCGCGTGGTGGGCAAAGACACGACGGCACGACGGATGGTGAACATATTCTTGTTCGGCGTTTCAACATTGGGCCTAAGGGGAGGGGGGGTCTGGTTCCGACGTCTGTAATGCGATTGTGTGCAGCAGTGCTTCCCATGGGGGAGACTCCGCTCGAAACAGGCGCCAAAAACAAAAAACAGCCAAGATCTACTCCATGGGGGGGGAGGGGGGGCGAGGGCCCGTGCCGATCGGCAAAGCAATGAATAAGAAAACGACCACACGATGTCTTGCATTTGTTTCATTCCCTACCTAGGCTCTGCCTAGAGGGTTCTTACTCTCTTTGCTTAAAGGGGCTGGGCAGTGGGCCCCGCCCCGGGCGGTTCCCCCGGTCCCCGCCCCGCGGTTCCCCCAGTCCCCTGGGAGCTTTAGCTTTAGCTTTAGCTTTAGCTTTAGCTTTAGCTTTAGCTTTAGCTTTAGCTTTAGCTTTAGCTTTAGCTTAGCTTTAGCTTAGCTTTAGCTTAGCTTTAGCTTAGGTTTAGCTTAGCGTTAGTTTAGCTGTAGCTTAGCGTTAGCTTAGTTTTAGCTTAGATGTAGCTTAGCTTTAGCTTAGCGTCAGCTTAGCTGTACCTTAGTTTTAGCTAGGTTTAGCTTAGCTGTAGCTTAGATTTAGCTTAGAGTTTAGCGTTAGCTTAGCTTTAGCTTAGCTTGAGCTTAGCTTCAGCTTAGATTTAGCTTAGGTTTAGTTTAGATTCAGCTTAGAGCTAGCTTAGCTTTAGCTTAGCTGTAGCATAGATTTAGCTTAGTTGTAGCTTAGCTTGAGCTTAGCTTTAGCTTTGATGTAGCTTAGCTTGACCTTAGACTTAGCTTAGCTTTCGCTTAGCTTTAGCTTAGATTTAGCTTAGCTTTAGCTTAGCGTTAGTTTAGCTGTAGATTAGTTTCAGCTTAGCTTTAGTTTAGAGTTACCTTAGCGTTAGCTTAGCTTTAGATTAGCTTTAGTTTAGCTGTAGCTTAGTGTTAGGTTAGTGTTAGCTTAGCTTTAGCTTAGCTTTAGCTTAGCTTTAGCTTAGCTTTAGCTTAGCTTTAGCTTAGCTTTAGCTTAGCTTTATCTTAGAGTTAGCTTAGCGTTACCTTAGCTGTAGCTGAAAGTTAGCTTAGCTTTAGCTTAGCGTTAGCTTCGCGTTGGCTTAGCTTGACCTTAGCTTGACCTTAGCTTTAGCTTAGCCTTAGCTTAGCTTTAGCTTAGCTTTAGCTTAGTGTTAGCTTAGCGTTAGCTTAGCTTTAGCTTAGCTGTACCTTAGCTTTAGCTTAGCTTCAGCTTAGCTTTAGTTTAGCTTTAGCTTAGCTTTAGCTTAGCTTTAGCTTAGTTTTAGCTTAGCGTTAGTTTAGCTTTAGCTTAGCTTGAGCTTAGCTTTAGCTTAGCTTTAGCTTAGCTTTAGCTTAGCTTTACTGTTACTACTTATTGCTGCTTTCCTAGGGGCTCCAACTCCTAGGTAGGCTCGCACTGGGATAATCCACTTTGAGGCTCTTGCCGGGCCCCCGGGCAATTCAAGGACAGGCTTGGGAGAAAGGCCTGGTCCAGGGGGCGTGGGCGAGATCCTCGGGGGACCGCGCCGCGAAAAAAAGTCCAGCGCAGGCAGCAGAGGGGAGGGGCGGGAGAGAAGGGGAGAAAGACTAGGAGGGGAGAGGGAGGGGGAGATCCTCCCTTCACTCTTGCTCCTCCTCCTCCTTCGAAGGAAGCTGGGTCCAATAGATCGGGGCGCCTCCAGAGTGACGTCTGCACTCATGCGCTGCCCCGCACCATTTTCCATCTCCTGTGCACGACCTCCTCTACTGACAGGCACGTCCCAGGCCGCTGCGGAGCGGAACGGGGAGGAGGGAGGGGAGGGCTCCGATCGGATCGAACTCGGCGTTGCGCTTGTGCCTCAGGACGCCCATGTGCTGTTGCCCTCGGGCACGTGGTCGGGTAGTGCCGTCAGCAGCCGTGCCGTTTGGGACTGCTGAGGACCTCGACGGGAGTTTCAACTCAAACGCAGCGGTGCTAGTGTCTGGACTCACGGAACGTCAGGGGAGCACAGAAGACGCATACGATACGAGATCCTGCTATACGCAAGGTGCCCCAGAGCTTCAGTGGGTCCCTGGGGCCATCAGGGGACAACAAGTGCCCGCAGGGCACCTGATCGCATGCCGATTTCTTTTATAGGATGCACACCGTAGAAGGAGAATGGTAAGAACAGGCCGCATCTGAGGTGGACACGAGAGCAGCCATCTCTAAGATGGGTGCCTGCGCGAAGGTTATGGAAGCATGGTCCCGAGATCGTTCAACCTTGGGAAAAGAGAAGGAGGAGGAGAAGGGCGATCGATCCGCTACTCTGGCCAGTCGACCAATCCTAGTGGCACACCAAAAAATTGAAAAAACGCACTGATGCTCGTCCTGCGAAGGCGGCAAGATGAGATTGGTGTTCAGTCCGTGTGAAACCGTGAAGCCTCCTTGGGCCAGACAGCCGGCGCAAATCGTGCTGCACCGCCACCGCCCGAGACGGTCCGGCCCGCCCGTCGCCCGCGGTCTCACTCGCGTAAAAAACGAGCTGGCGCTGAAGCGAAACACCGCCCGCGGAGAGAGAGAGCAGAGCCACATGCTCAGAGCGCACAGAAGAGAAGGCCGCCATAATGCCAACTGGCAAAGTGGGGCGTGGGGGGAGGAGGAGGAGGAAGAAGAGGGGGAGAACGAGGAGGAGAACGAGGAGGAGGACGAGGAGGAGGAGGAGGCAGAGCCTCTCTACGCGACTGTCTAAGTGAGGTGCCTCCGGAAGGGAAGGCCAGGGCTGGCCCTCCAGGCTGCGCACCTGCGGCAATCTGCGCTGGGCCACCTCATTCAGGTGCCTTTCCGCCCGCCGCCAGGTCGACAATCTGCGGGGCTCCCCATGGGAGCTGCCTACACCCAGCCTGCCCTCCCTGCGCGTCGCCGTCGCCGTCGTCGTCGTCGTCGCCGCCGTCGTCGTCGTCGTCGTCGCCGTCGTCGTCGTCGTCGTCGTCGTCGTCGTCGTCGTTTTTGTCATCAGCATTATCGCCACCATCATCGTAATCAGCGGCAGCAGCCAGCAGCATCAGCATCATCGTCATCATCACCACCATCATCAGCTTTATCATCAGCAGCAGCCAGCAGCAGCATCAGCATCAGCAGCAGCAGCAGCGTCAGCGTCAGCATCAGCATCAGCATCAGCATCAGCATCAGCATCAGCATCATCAGCATCAGCAGCAGCATCAGCATCAGCAGCAGCATCATCATCATCATCATCATCATCATCATCAGCATCATCATCATCATAATCATCATCAGCAGCAGCAGCAACATCATCAACATCATCACCACCATCATCATCATCATCATCATCACCATCATCATCGCCATCGTCATCATCATCACCACCATCATCATCCTCATCAACATCCTCACCACCACCACCACCACCATCATCATCATCAGCATCAGCATCATAATCAGCATCAGCATCATCATCATCATCATCATCAGCATCAGCAGCAGCAGCATCAGCATCATCAGCATCATCATCATCAGCAGCATCACCATCGTCATCATGAGCATCAGCATAGTCATCCTCATAATCATGATTATCGTCATCGGCATCATCATCACCAGAATCATCATCATCATCATCATCATCATCATCATCATACTAGTAATACTACTAATAGTCATCATCATCATCAGCAGCATCATCATCATCATCATCATCATCATCATCGTCATCATCATCGTCATCATCATCTGCCTGTCCCTCCTGCGGGACACCCGCGCTCCCCGCGGCTCCACCGCGCGCGGACAGCCAGCACGAGCTCGCCCGAACGGCCGCCTCGGAACGCCGCCGTCAGAGCTGCATCTGCGGCTCCGCGACCCTCGGCTCCTCCAGACCTCCGATCCTCTGCCTTGGGCGGGCTGCACACCACCACCGATCCTGGCCAGGCCCCTCGTTACGGGAACGAGCAATGACATGAACATAAAAACTGGGAGGTCTGGGTTGTTGCGTTTACGTCATTGTTCGTTCCCCTACTCCTGGGCCCAGGACCCCCGAACGTCAGCCGTCGCGTCTCTCCTCGAACTCTCCTGTGGCGTCGGGCCCTCGCTTCCTCTCTGCTGCGCCGCGCGTCGCCTCACCTTCTCCCCCATCCTTCCCCCTCGGGGTGAGAGCGCTTCCGCTGGACGCTCACCCCGAGGGCGGGTCTGGGGGCTGGGCCGTCTGGAAACCTTCGTGGAGGGCCTCGGCGAATGGTGGGCCGTCCGCATGCAACCGCGTTCGTCTGGGCACGATGTTCTGGCGGCTCGGGGGCGACTCGGCGCCCCTGCTGTTCGTTAAGTGTCTTGGGATCGGCGTTGGGGCCATTGGGCGGTGCGGGCGCCCTTGGGGGGAGCCCCTGGAATCGTGAAGCGGGCAGGTGGTGCACCTGGGGCTGAGCAGAGGCGTCGGCAAGCCGAAGAGGCGGAAACCCTCAAAAACACAAGTAAACTGAGAAAACCTACTTGGGGCCCTCTTCAGGGGCCGTTTGGGAACCCTCTTGGAGCGTCTGCGGGGGCGATTCGGGCCGCCTAGGAGCATTCGTGGATCGACTCGGGAGCGTGGTGGGCCATCTAAAAGCGACCACGGGCGTCTGGGAGTGATCTTCCGGCGACTCGGGAGCGACTCAATACCTTTTCTGGATGTCATGGAGGTGTCTTGGGGCGGTTTGGGGGCCTCTTGGGCAGTGCGGGTGCCCTTGGGGGGGCCTATGAAACCGTTTTGGGCGGGTGTTGGTGCTTCTGGGGCTGGTTTGGACCGTCCGCGTGCCGAAAAGGCGGGGGCGAAAAAAACATGGAAGATCCGATGGAAAACATCTGAATGTTGTCTCTTCGGGCCGTCTTCAGGGGCCGTCTTGAACCCTCTTGAAGCGTCTGGGGGGCGGATTGAACCGTTTGGAAGTCTTCGCGGGGCGCCTCGGGAGCGTGGTTGATCATCTGGGGGCGACCACGGGCGTCTGGGAGTGATTTTCCAGCGGCTCGGGGGCGACTCCGGTGCCTTTTGGGGCAGTCCTGGAAGTGTCTTGGGTCGGCTTTGGGGCCTCTTGGGTGCCTTGGGCGCCCCTGGGGGGAGACTCTGAAACAGTCTTGAAGCGGGTGGTGGTGGTTCTGGGGCTGGGTTGGAGAGCCGGCAAGCCGAAAAGGCGGAAACCCAACATAGCATCAAAAGCCGAAGGAAAACCCATGATGTTTGCCTCTCGGGGCCCTCTAAAGGGCCGTCTGGGGACACTCTTGGAGCGTCCGGGGGGCGTTGAGCCGTGTGGAGACCTTCGCGGAACGCCTTTGGAGCATGACGGGCCACATGGAGACAACCACGGGCGTCTGGAATTGATGTTCTAAAGACCCAGGAGCGCCCCGAGAGCCCCAACTCGCGACTGGAGCACCTCTGGGCCCCCCGGACCCGCCATGCGCTGTCGAGCCCCGGGCCGCGGGTCCCCAGTCCCCGTCAACGGGGATATGTACGTATGTATCGACATACCTAAATATACATATATATATATATATATATATATATATATATATATATATATATATACGTGTACATACATATTGTGATATACGGAATGGAAATACGATATGCACATTGAATACGCATGCATAGATACGTACATACACACATGCATACATACATGCATGCATGCAGACATGCACACCCGTACGTACATACAAACATACATACGTACGTACATACATACACACATACATACGTACATACGTACATACGTACATACGTACATACATACATACATACATACATACATACATATATGCATACACACACATATACATAGACACAACGATATTTGTATGTACATCCATACATACGTACATATATAAATACATACATGCAAACATATACATTATATACACACATATATACATATATACATACATCCCTGTATACACACATGCCCACATCACTACATACATGCATACCGGCATACATACAGACCGACCTACCTACATACAGACATGCGTAAGTACATGCATACATGCACACATGCATACAAGTATACACACACAAACAATACATATACACCATAAGTCTCCATCGCGGTGACGCTCGACAACGATACCACCCAAGAGGGAAGAACGGCACCCACTCGACGTCGGGTGAGGCCGCGGCCGGACGCCCTTCTGTCGAATCGCCAACCCGCCACGTCAACCGGCGCTGGCGGGTGGCGCGCCCAACCCGCCACGTCGACCGACGCCGGCGGGCGGCGCGTCAGGGCGCTGGCCGAAGCACACGGGCGCCACGCCCCTTTCGAGGGCGGCGGGCGGGACAAAACGAAACCGCGACCGCGGACGCGCCTGACGCACTATGGCGAGCGGACGCACCGCGCGTCGCCCCAGAGGTCAGCCAAAGTTGCGCCATGGCAAGCAGAGGACGACACCCCGGGCGGACGCCCTACCCCCAGGCAGCCACCATGGGCAAGTAGGGCGCCGCAGCCATGACCGGGCACAAGATATCCCACCCCGCGGCCAGGCGGCAGAGCGGAGACATGTCGACCGCGCTCGGAAATTTGGACACCCGACATGGGTACGGAAACAATGGGTACAATGCCCAACAACAAATGTTGTCCCAAACCAACAGCGGCCGCTGTTGGGCAGGCGGCCTTCTGTCTCGAATGGACACAGGCCGCGGCGGCGCGGACAGCGAGTCCTGTTCAAAATGAACAGGAACTGCTGTTGGGCAACGTACCCATTCTTTCAGTGCCCATGTCGGGCGTTCAGAGGAAAGGGGGCGAGCAAGACACCGACGCACGGCCGCGCGGCATGCCGGCAAGCCCGCGCGGGGGCCCTGCCCGCCCGACGGAGCGGCGGCGCGCGGCGGGCGGTCGCGCAGCCGCCCGCCGCCGCGCCCTGCGACGCCGGCGAAGCGCCCCCCCCGCGCCAATCGACTTACGACTTGCAATTACAAGTTTTAGCCGCCCCATAAGTCTCCATCGCGGCGACGCTCGAGGGCGATGCCACCCAAGAGGGAAGGCCACGGCCGGGCGCCCCTGCGTCGAATCGCCAACCCGCCGCGCCAACCGTCGCTGGCGGGCGGCGCGCCCAACCCGCCACGTCGACCGACGCTGGCGGGTGGCACGTCAGGGTGCCGGCCGAAGCACATGGGCACCATGCCCAACGCCGCGGCCCCAGGCGCAGGGGCCGACGCGCTGCCCCCGCGGGCCCGCGGTACCGAGCGGGCGCGCAGGACCCAATACCAGGCAGAGAAAAGCGCGCAGCGCGCGAGGTAGCGGGCGACGCAGCACGCGAGCGAGCGAGCGCGAGGGGACCAGGCGAGACCGAAACGGCGCAGACCATGCGCTTGGCGTCGCTGGACGCCGCAAGAGACCCTGCCCCAGGCTCGTCGTCGCTGGACGACGCGACGACATGCGCTTCTGCGATTGTTTGGTCCAACTTTTCCACGTCAAGATAATGCATCCATGCCGGCATCCGCCAGTCACCGGCCTTGAGGACATCGGTCACACAACCGCCGATCGCGACGATGTCTTGGGCATGGCCCCTTCTGACCGAGCGTGCGCCATAGGCGTCGGCGCTGCCTGCGCCCGCGCGGCGCAGCGCCCGACGGACGCCCCCGGCGCGCCAGCCAGCCCACGGAGCGCCAACCTCGGGCCGAGAAAGTAACCACACGCCCAGGGCGTGCACGGGGCACGGGGCGCGAGAACGATTGCACCAGCACTCGCGCATGATCGTCGCCCGCCTTTCGACTGGCGAATGAAAAACGGCGGCCTCGTCGACAGCGAACAGACTAGCGCGCCGTTGCGAGGCGTCGGCGTGCGAGGCGGCTCGTTGGATAACGAGCGCCTCGGAGGGCAGTCGAGGGAGAAACGCATATGACACCGCGAAAGGTATGCCCAGGCCGCTTTCTGCCGGTAACAAACCTGGGCGCCCCAGCAGCCGCTCGAGCACATCCACGCGGATTGCCACGCGGGGCCGCGCGGACCAACCTGGGCGACTCTCGATGGCCACTCGGGCCCCGGTCAGCGACGCGCGCGAGCGCGCGCGAGAGCGCCGCGCCCGACGCCTGCGCGACGCGGCAGGCTTTCTTGAGGAGCGAGAGATAGTTACAAAACGCCACCCGACAACGGAACATTGTTGACCAGAGCAGGAGTCCGTCGACTGACGGCGGGAGTTCGCTGCCCCTGCGCGGCAATACTTCCCTCGCAAACATCACCCAGCATGCACTGCTGCCGCCGATTTGCGGGATCGACAGGGCGCTATTTCCAAGCTACCTGGGCCCACGCCTAACCCTCTTCGGACGAAGAAGTGGCGGCGCGCGCTCTCGCGATCTCGCTGTACGGGTCGCCCCTCGGACGCTTGGAGCCTGACAATGCTGCCTGAATACAAAGGCGAACAACTGCAACTGAATCCGCCGCCATGCCGCGGCGGCGCCGCAGGCGGGGCCGCCGCCGGCAAAACAAACGCAGCGACGCACCGCACGAGGTGACCAGGGCCCCACGCCCAGAGTGCGCGACGACGATGATTCGGAGCTGGATGGGCCAGCAGACGAGGAGCTGGCCCGGGCCGCGGGGCTGCCATTCCCAGGCAACTCGCCCCGGCGATTCCCGGCCCCGCGGCCTGGCGAACCGCCGCGCGCGACAAGCGTCGAGCCGACTTTGGACGCACACGTGCCTTCTTCCGCGCACGTGACGCGGCCACGATCGGCAAGGTGACCTGCGACGCTGGCTCGTGGCGACGCTGGACGATTCACTGGACATGGGGCGTGGCGCGGGGGGACCGTCCGCGATTGGGGCTCTGCGATCCACTCGACCCGCGAGCCACAACGCGAACCCACGGAGCTTTGCCACGCGAGCCCGGCGCGCCCGCGCGCGGCGCGCGCTCGTGCCCGACCGCGACAGCAGCTCCCGCAGGGCAGTCTCGGCGACGACAGAAAGGTGGACACAACCCAGAAAGTCTTCGAACTGCGCGCCCTCGAGATGCCAGAGCGCCCCTATGCCGTTCGACCACATGCAATGGCAAACCGCGCTCAGATGAGCTCGCGGCACATCGCCCAGCGCTTCGTTCAGCTGAGCCTCAAGCGCCTCGCGCTACATACACAAAAAAGAGAGCCCGCGCGACCGGGTGACTCGCGCGTCCTCCACTCGCAATAAGCGCGGGCGTCGCTGCACCAGGAGCGCATTGCACGAACGACTCCGGCGGCGAAGCCCGCCATCGAACACTTCGTTCGCTCGCGCCCTGCGCGACGCCGCGCACAGACGCGCGATCCAGTGCGACGCGGCCGAGGACGCCGCCGCTCGCGCCGCGCGCCCCACGATTCACGGCACGGAACGCCCGCTGGCGCGCGTCAGTGCATGCGCTTGGGCAGATACGCGGAGACGCCATTGAACTGGCGAAGCGCTTCAAACCAGCGCGCGCGCACCTCGGACGCGCGGGCCCGCCGAAGAAGGGATTCTTAGCTTCGGCCGGGCAGGCCAGCTATGTCGGCCTTCGTCTTCACTCGCAAAAACCACGCGTCGGCGCCGAGCACGGCCAGCTGAAACCAGACGGCGCGCAGCAGGCGCACGCGATCGAACTCTTGGGCGCCAGCCCAGCGCAGCGAACACTCCGCGCCGACGTTGTCCGAGCAAAGTGCGGACCGGACGGCCGCGCACGCAATGGGCGAACGCTGGAAGACCGAAGGAAATTGCGGCAAGATCCGGCGCCATGATTTGCGCGCCCGAGTGACTGGCGAGCACGCCCTCCAGTTCATGCGGAGGCGGCGCGTCGACCCAGAACAAGCGGCCGTCAATCGACAGCGCGGCCGCCATACGCGCCGGATTCGAGGCGGCGTCGGCGAGCAGCACGCACGCGCGATCTTCGCGTGGCACGACGGAGGCGAGTCGACGCGTGCGTCTGCGCCAACGAGAAATTGCGGGTCGATGGTGCGGGCATTTTATTGCACTTTCAAAATCGTTCCAGTCTGCTGCTGGCGTTTGTCCCGCGATCCTCAAGGCGGACATTGATGCCGCGGGCAGGCGCCTGCCAGCGCGCCCTGGGGACCGATGAGCAGCTACCTCGGTCTTTGCGCGCGACGGACGCCCGGTCATTTCGACGCACATCGGGCCGCCGGCTGGAATCTCGCGGGCGCAGCACCCCTGTGCGTTGCAAGGGGATTTCTGCGTCCGCGCGTTACGTAAGCGATTTCTTCCGCGCCAGGCGCAGGGAATCTGCCGGGCATTCCATGCGCGCGTTTGCGCGCCTGGTGAAGGCGATCCTCGGAGAATCGGCGATCGCGGAAGGGGAGCTCGAATTTGGCTCGCGAATAACAACGCTGGGTATAATCTAGCCCTTTGGGCGTGAGTGGTTTAGCGAGCTCTCTCTGTTCTCAACCCCCCTTCTTCCCCTTCGGGGAAGGGTTTACCCCTCCCCCTACCCCCTCCCCCTGGACCTGGAGAGGCCCTTTCGCGGGTGGTTGGAG
>CAUYUJ010016150.1:33996-46496 GCA_963575745.1 Prorocentrum cordatum | reverse complement strand
GCCGATTCTGCGGCCCCCGCGCGAAGTGGCGCGCCGTCGCCCGCGAACGGCAACTCGCCCAGAATCGGAAAACCAGCACGCAACGATTGGGTCACTGGGGGATCTGCATGCGTCGCCTCACTCAGAAGTTCGGCCAGCAATGGGACGTCCACGACTGCGATGAGCCGGCGGACGGCGCTGTCGGCTGCGCCGCTGCGCCATCGCTCCGAGGAGCCAGAGCGCTCGAACTCGCGCCCCTTGGCCTCGATGCGCGAGATCATCACCCCGCGCACCTGGATCGCGCGATCCGCGGTCCTCTCCGCTCCCCAGCGGATGGCTTCTTGCAAATCCTGCGCCAACTCGCACTGCGCGTCAGCGGGCGCACACGCGGCCCCGCGGGCTTCGTCCTCGGCCGGCGCCAGGAATTCGACGTCGGGCGAGTCGGCCGCCTCCGCTCCCCTGGCGATAGCTTCCCGCCGCGCACCCGGAGGCGGCGGCGGGTGACGACGCGCGCTGGCCTGGAGAACAGATGCGGAAGCGCGGACGGCGAAGCTGCGCCGCGCGAGTGCGCGAAACGCCCCGAATGCGGCCGGCGATGGGGGGGCGCACGCCCGTCGCAGACCATCGGCTGCATCGCCGAACCGCGCGCTTCGCCGTCATGGCTGACACCGGCGGCCTCGCAGTCTTCTAGCCGCGCTGGACGGCGCGCGGACGCGATGCAGGATTGCGGCGCAACCCGCCGCTGGAGGAGCGCCGCGCGAATAAAACGTGACCCGGCGCGCCATCGCGCGTCATCGCGCGCGAACGAATGCGAGCCACACGGGCAAACTCATGCGACAATAAAAATATACCGCGCACCGCGGAACGCGAGCGGAGCCTGCCACGATGGGCAAAAGACCACGCCTGGTGATTGATGACATCGCACCCCGGCGCCGCGCGCTGCGCGTCTCGCCCGCGCAGCTACGCTCGCGACGTCTTCGCCATCTGCGCAAGCCGTCCTCGCCGATGGCTGCCCGGCCTAGTCGGAGGCCCTAAACGGGCGCGGAGGTGCCCGGGGCTCGCGCGCCCCGTCGTCTTCCGCGGGGGCCACTTCTGAGCAGCCCGCGAGCTGCCAGAGCTGCCCCACTTCTGCGCTGTCCACGAATTGCCCCACTGGGCAGATTGGCTGCGGCGGCCTGGATCCTGTCGCGCGGGGCCCGCGCTGGTTCCCTGCCTGCGCGCCACTGCAGTCGCCGCGACCGCGTCGGCTGACTGCGCCTGCACGACGGAACGCGCGCGCGCGCGACCAGCAACACCGACCCGCGTCAGAAATGACCTCGGCGGCGCTATCGAACTCGTTCACTGCTGCCCGCAGGGCCAGCGAGTCGAGACCTTTGGTGGCTTCTTCGACGTTGGACGGCTCAGCGCCGCTTTGCAGCGAGCGCTCGGCCCAGCCCTTCTTGACGATCATCGCGCAAGAGCCCGAGCCATCCTTTGCGCCCCGCAAGGGGGTCTTCCAAAGTCACCTGGCGACGCGCCGACGGCGGCGCGGACACGCAGTACAAGGCGCTTCTGTTCCACACACCGCGCGCATGATAACTGTTTGTTAGCCGCGGCCGCGACTGCCCACGCGCCGCAGGCGAGGCGCCACTCGGGCCATGATAACGCGCGCGGGCCCTCACCGCTGCTACCCGCAGCCTCGCCGTCGCCGTCGGCGTCGTCTCCCCCGCGGGCGACGGCGCCCCGCGCTGGCAGGACGCCTCGCAGATCAGTGTCAACAAAAAGGTTGCTGCAACCCCGCTTTCTGGCCCTCGCTGCTTCGGCCGCGAGCCAGTCGCACTTCGCGCTCCAGTCGCGGCGCCGCGAGCACGGCACCCGCCGCGGGCGACGCGCGCACGCTCGCCAGACCTCGGCCAGCCTGGCACAGCCCATTCAACGAAAACGACGCAAGTTAGGCGCCTGCGTCGGCGTGGATACCAGGAGCGGCAATCTCCACGTTGGCCTTCGCCCCCCCCAGACGCGTGCGCACGGCGCCTGGTGGCCCCGCGCACGCACGCGCGACGCTGCCTGTTTACCTGCCGCGCTCGGGCGTTCCAGCGCGCGGCGGAGAATGCCCTTAAGGGCCGCTGACAAGCTCTCTGAGCCCACCACTTCTTCGACGCGCACGTTCGCCACTTGCGCTGGCGTCTTCAGGCTGTTCTGCCCGAGGCACTCCACCCCTGCATTGTATTGGATATCCGACCGCTCCGCACCACTCACGGAGTTCTGCTTAAGGAAACCAAGCAGCTCAGCACCGGCCATGGAGGGTAAACAACTCGTCTTGACGAGGGCGAATCGCTGGCTGAACAGCCACTCGCGCGCACGACGACTGAATCGCAGCTCCGAGAGGCGCCCGCCGCGGGAGGAGGATGCAAGCGCTGCGCGCACAAGAGGTACGCCGCCGCGGTCGCCTGGAGCACTGGCAATGAGACTCCTTATGACGGCGCAGGCGAGAGCCTCCGGGAAAGCACTGCGGCCCTCGGGGCCCCAATGGGCACGGACCGGGATGGGTCCTCGGGTACGGCTTCAATGGTCACGACCAAACGCCTGGGCCACCACGGGCCTGCCCAAAAGTCCGCTATGGGAACATGAAACGCCAAGCGGGTTCCCGTTGCGGGCCATGGAGGAACCTGAAGAATGGCCGCTACGGGCCCGCACTGGGTTTCCAGCGCCACAACAGTCCGACCCAAGACTCCGCCAATGGACCTGGCAAAACCCAAGCAGGCGTCCGTCGCAGACCACGATGGATCCTTCGATTTCCGGCCGCGATGGGCACGACTAGGATCGCCAAGTACACTCTGGGCCGACCCGAAAGGACCCAGATGGGGCTAGGAAAAGCCCACGGGTCACCAACCTTGGCACCGCAGACTCCCCGAGAAGGGCAGCAGAAGGGAGCAAAGGGAAACGGACTTGGCCACTCTGAACCACCCCCCGAAAAACGCGGACCACGCGGACCACGACCGCGGACGCCTCCGACGCACTATGGCGAGCGGACGCGCCGCGCGTCGCCCAAGAGGTCAGCCAAAGCTGCGCTATGGCAAGCAAAGGTCAACACCCTGGGCGGACGCCCTACCCCTAGATGGCCTCTTTAGGCTGGCAGGGCGCCGCAGGCAGGACCGGACAGTTGATATCCCGCCCCGCGGCAAGGCGGCAGAATGGAGACAGTTCGAACGTACCTGGAGAGAGAGGTGAGCAAGAGAGAAAACCGACGCACGGCCGCGCGGCATGCTGGCAAGCCCGCGCGGGGGCCTGGCCCGCCCGACGGAGCGGCGGCGCGCGGCGGGTGGTCATGCAGCCGCCCGCCGTCGCGGTTTGCGACGCCGGCGGGACGCTCCCCCCGCGTCAGTCGACCAGTGGCTTGCCATAACAAGTTGTTTACCGCCCATACATACATACACATACATACATACATGCATACATACATACATACAAACATACACATACACCATGCATATATACACACATACATACATACATAACTTCATAACTACATAACTACACAGCACATACATACATATCGATGTACATGCATGCCTGTCTGCCTATAAATATATATATATGTGTATGCATGAAACGTGCATCCGTACATGCACGCATGTGTGTGCATGCATACATACATATATACATACATACATGCATGAACACGCACACACACATACATATAGAGGTATATACACACAAGGGAATGCATGCATGCATACATACATACATACAGTCACAGGTGCATACATCAATGCACACATACATTCATGCATACACAAGCGTACACAAATGCAAACATGAATATATATATATATATATATATATGTGTGTCTACCTATACTATATATATGTCTATATACAGATGCATCCATACATACACGCATGCATGTGCACATACATACCTACACACCTGTGTATGCATACATGCATGCATGCATGCATACATGCATGCATACATAGATACATTCACACATACATGCATGCGCACACATGCATGCATACATACAGACGTATATACGCACAAGAGCAGGCATGCATGCATACGTGCATGCATTCATAGATGCATGCAGGAATACATTCATACATGCATACATATACATACGTACATACGTACACCGACAAATGTCTACACACAGATCTGCATGTACACACACATACGTACATACGTCCATCATGCATGCACACATACACACACTTAAAGAGATACATGTATACACGCATACATGCGCACCTGCATAGATGCATGCGTACATGCAGACATGCGTGCATACATACATGCATGCATGGATACATTCATACACATGTATATACCCATGTATATACGTACATACACATATAGCTATCTGCAAGCATCACATATATATATATATATATGTACATACATACATGCCGTTACGCCTAGACATGCATGCAAATATATGTATACGTATATCATATATATGTGTGTGTATGTATGTATGCGTGTAGGTGTGTACACGTACGTGCGTATGTATGTTATGCGTATGCAGTCACAGATGGAGCAGATACCTGCAGCATCTTAAACATCACGACCAGAGCCCCGAACAATCTGTATGCGAAACTTTCTCGAGCCACTTCGATCCGCGAGGGCCCCCGGGGGGCCCAGGGCAAAAGAACAACAACCGCCGAACCCTAAAGTGTCGAAGGCCCCAGCGGACTTCCGGGATCGACGTCAGACCCCCCCTCCCTGGAGCGCCGAAGCGCGCCAGGGGCGGCGCCAGAGGCGCCGCCGAGAGGGGGGCCCAGCGCCGACCCAAGGAATCCGCGCGGACCTCCCACGGAGACGAGCTTCCCAAACCTCTGTGGGGACGAAAAAAAAAAAAAAAAAAAACAACAAAAAAGGAGGAGGAGGAGGAGGAGGAGTGAGGAGGAGGAGGAGGAGGAGAAGGAGGAAGAGGAGTGAGGAGGAGGAGGAGGAGGAGGAGGGTGAGGAGGAGAGAGGAGGAAGAGGAGGGAGGAGGAGGGAGGAGGAGGAGTGAGGAGGAGGAGGAGGAGGAGGAGGAGGAGGAGGGGCGCGCCTTTCGAGAAGCCGCCCTCCTCTCTCGGCGGCGCGCCCGGGCGTGGCAGCGGGAGGTGGCGGGCCGTCTCAGAGGGCGGCGGGGCTTCTCAGAAGGCCGGAGGGCTTCTCTCAGAGGGCGGCGGGGCGGCTCGGAGGGCGGCGTGCCTCTGCAGAGGCGGCGGGCCCTTCCCCCCTCAGCGCGCGGCCGATTCTCCAAGCAAGGTCGGGCGAGAACGCCCGAAAAAACAACAACAAAAAAAAAAAAATGCATATATATATATATATATATATATAGCCAAACAACAACAACAACAACAACAACAACAACAACAACAACAACAACAACAACAACAACAGCAACAACAACAACAACAACAACAACGACGACGACGACGACGACGACGACGACAACAACAACAGCAGAAGCAACAACAACAACAACAACAACAATCATTTAAGACTGGGGACACTCCGTTCTCACCAGTGCCAGGGTTTTCATAGGAGGCGGGCAATACCCCCACTTTGTGGGGGGGCCGGTTCAAGCTCTACCAAATTTCCAAACGACTCTTCGCCACCACCCACACCCAGCTTCCCGCCCTATGACGTTCGGACACTTCACTTCGTGGCATGCGGACGACCGTGGCTACTATTCAGGGCCCCGCGGCCGACGACGACGGCGTGCGCGCGCGAAGAAAAAACGAATGTGTCCCGCATGGTATTATTTGACAGGGATGATGGCCCTGGCAGGTGCGCAACCGTTGTTGCAGAAGTTCGAAAAAGTTGCTCGCAAAAGCCCGTTTGACAGAAATGTTTAAAAAGTGTTGGGTTTCCTACGAATCCGCAAGAGCGCGCGGGATGAGATTTTGACATTTTTTTGTTGAAAAACCATTGGTTTTTTGATGTTTTTATGTTAAAATCGCTCCGAACACTAAGCTTTTGGAAGGATTTCGTCTTGCGCGCGCGAATGTCCACTTTACCTTATTTTTTGCAAGGGATTCTTGAAATTTGATTATATTAGAACAAGAAATGTCATTTTATAGTGTTTTTTGCAAGGGAAAGCGGATTACAACAAAACAACCGGATCTGATCACATCGTTTTACCTGAGGCTTCCTCACGAAAATGATGAAAATGCAGCTGCGGCCTAGGCGGCGCAGGGGGGGCGCGCACCAGGGGGCCCAACAATAATTATTCTTTAGAATAAATAATGTTCAACAACAACAGCAGCAGCAGCAGCAGCAGCAACAACAACAACAACAAAAAACGGCGCCAGGGTCTGACGACCTACCTGACCACCCCGACCCACCCCGAAGACCCGAACTTCGGGTCGAGGGGGGTACGGGTTCCATCTGTGCTCTTGTCCCTGTTCCCCGACGTCCCCCCCCGCCCGCTGGGAATGGACGGCAGTTTAGGGACCTTTGAGTTGGGCGGGGGTGGTCTGGTGGCTGACGAGGGTCACAGGGGCTTCTCGGGCGGCGACCGCATCCAGATCCTCACCCTCGCGGTCTGGATTCCGGGGGTCGATCCCGCGGACACGCGATCGCACGGCTGCGCTGCGCGCGGGGCATCCGCGCAAAAACTCCCTGTATCCGCGGGGCCGTGGCCCAGGGGCCTGGCCCGCAAGGCCGCGGACACGGAGACGTTCTTCGCCAACATCTTCCAATATCTCGAGGGGGAGGCCAATGCGCCCCCCAACGCAGTCAGATGGGAGGACACTCGTCCTCGCAAGAGGCGGCGAAGCAAAGTCGGGCTCGACCGTGTGGCCGTGTCCCTCGCACGAGCCGAGGGCTGATTCGTTACGCCGTTTGGACGGCGCGCGCATGTTTCTTGAATGCACTCCGTCTGCCCAAGCTTCGGCCTATCTCCGATGGGAAAAAACTGTCCTTCGCCAACTCCTTCTCCTCCTCGTCCACCTCCTCCTCCCCCTCCTCCTCCTCCTCCTCCTCCCCCTCCTCCTCCTCCTCCTCCTCCTCCTCCTCCATTCCTTTAACTTCTCCCTGTCGCACCCCGAAGCCAGTCTTTAGGGCGGGCCGGGCGTTTAGCCTGAGGCTTCCTCACCACTTCTGACTCTGAAGCTTCAAAAAGGGCCAGTGTTTCACAGATGGAGGGCGGGTGGTTTTCAAGATGCGGCTCTCGCCTTGGCGCCGCGCATATTCGTTTTAAACATTTGCACGAGTTTCACGGATGGAGGGCGGGTGGTTTTCAAAATGTGGCTCTCGCCGTAGCGCCGCGCACATTCGATTTAAACATTTGCACGGGCTCCGCGGATTGAGGGCGGGTCGTTTTCAAAATGTGGCTCTCGTCTCAGCGCCACGCACATTCGTTTTAAAACACTGCAAATCTTTCACGGATTGAGGGCGGGTCCTTTTCAAAATGTGGCTCTCGCCTTTGCCCCGAGCATTTTCGTTTTAAAACGTTGCAGATGTTTCACGGATTGAGGGCGGGTCCTTTTCAAAATGTGGCTCTCGCCTTAGCGCCGCACCCTTTCGTTTCACAATTATGCAAGAGGTTCACGGATTGAGACCTTCACGGATTCAGAGCGGCTCCTTTTCAAAATGTTGCTCTCGCCTTAGCGCCGCGCACATTTGTTTAAAATTATGCAGGCGTTTCACGGGTTCCCATCATCAACGTAGCAGAAATTGTGTTTTGGAAGGGTTCAAAACTATGCGGGCGCAACAGTTCTGTTGATTCGCAGTGTTGAGGTCCCAAAAATAGCGTTCTGGCACGATTCTAGATCGTCAGTACGCAGCAGTCAGGTTGATCCGTGGCGTGGAAGTCCCGAGAACAATATTTTGGCATGCGGCATGCTTCAAGGTCTTCAAACGGTTGTCCTCCAACGAGGCAGTTCCCTCAATGGGCATGAACCGTTGTAGGGGCCCACGAAGGGGGAGCTTGGAGGGAGGGTTCATTCCAACATCGTTGATGACTGATGGCTTTAACACCGGTCCTCCTCCTCCTCCTCCTCCTCCTCCTCCTCCTCCTCCTCCTCCTCCTCCTCCTCCTCCTCCTCCTCAACCTCCTCCTGACAAGGGAACGAGCCCTTGCGCCGTTTGTTGCAGGCCTGGTTTCCAGGCCGCACCTTGCAATCTGTCATGGAAGAATTATGTGAGTCGGCATGGAGGCAGTCTGAGCCCAGGCGAGCGGCCTTCCTTGATCGGCTTCGTACGGCGCCCATTGAGAGACGTGTACAGTTGCAGCGCCGCCACTGGGAGCACTTGGATGAGCTGAGAGCCATGTTCAGGAGGCTCTTGGGCTCGGCTTTCCCTACGGCGCGGCTTCCTCGCCCCAGACAGCCCGACTCAGAGGATGATCAGGCAGACGTTGACGCTTGCATTGCTCACCTGGTGATGTTGGCGGATGCGGAGACCAGTCTGGGACAGGCCAATCAAAGTACGGTTCCACATGCCATGCAGCATAAGCCTTCTGATGCTCCTGACGGTTATCGGTGTGCTCCTCTGCCTGTGGACGGAGTTGGAGCTCGGTGTGCTGACTTGGACGATCCAGATGCTGACCCCTTCGCCAACCTGGATGACCAGTTCGGGGACGAGGGGGAGCTTTGTACTGTGGAGTCTAACATAGGATGCAGGCCTGACGCCATAGGCTCCAGCCCCACCCCGTCTCGGGAGGTTTACCTTGGAGGCCCTGAGCCTGCGATCTTGGGTGTCTTGGGGAACTCCTCGTCGAGTCTGCCTTTGCTGGATGCCGCTCGTCCTCGGGACTGTAATACGGAGTCAGGAACGCAGCAACGTGGCAGACAGACCCACGCTGGTGATAGCGCGCCCGCACACGAAGAGCCAGCAGTTCTGCAGCACTGTACGTCCGACGAGCATGTGACGATGCTCTTCGCGAACATCACCGAATGGGGCGCCAAGGTTCGCAGCTTTGTGAACAGTCACAAGCACACCTACGCCATCGTGGGGCTGGTCGAGACGCATGTCCCCGACACCAAGTGCGCCCACTGGACAGAGGAACTCAGGAAGGACGGGTGGAGGCTCTCTTTCAAGGCAGGCTTTGCGTCTGGGAGGTCGGACTCAGGCATCTCGGCAGGGGAGTGGCTCCTCACGCGCTGTCACTTGGCCGCTACACAGTTTGATCGATTGAGGGACCAGGCGATTGCCGACTCGCGCATGGATCCCTTTAAAGGCTTCTCGGCCACCACGCTACACCTCAAGTCGGGCAACCTTGTCTACATTGCAGCGTACTTGCTACCGTCACTGGGGATTGCTCAGTACAACAATGAGGTGTTGGTGGCATTGGGCGCTTTTACCAAAGCTCTGGCAGATCCTTGGGTGATTGTGGCGGACTGGAACAACGAACCGCAGACACTAGTGGATAGTGGATGGGTTGACAGACTCAGAGGTCGGCTAGCGCTTCCTAACTGCAAGTTCACGTGCGACAAGGGCCAGGGACGCATGTATGATTTTGCCATTGTCTCTAAGCAGCTTACTTCTGACCGCATCAGGCTCAGGCAGGTTTTAGCTGTCCCTTGGAAGACTCATTGCGCTATTGCCATTGATGTGCTGGACGCCAAGCGTACTTGGTGGCATAGGTCGTTGGAGCTTCCAGAACCGCTACCCAGGGCCAACCGCCCTCAGCAAGAGCCAAACCCTGACAGCAAGCGATCCCAGAAGCGCAAGCAGGTGGCAGATGCACGCAGACAGGAACTCCCCGAAGATCTGCGCGAGGCCTTCGATGACCTGCCATCTCAGGAGCCACAGCCAGAAGGCCCCAAGGTCGCGTTCAAGTTGGAGCAGGAAGAATGGCTCAAGATCTATGGCGAATTGGAGCAGGATACCTTCAGACCACGAACAGCGGCAGCACAGTTGTCGACAGGCCCCCTGTCGACCTGGAGGCCCACTCAACGCTCTACCTTGGATAATCGATATGGACGATGGGTCACTACCTTGGAGCGGTCTATTGTTGCGGTCAGCGATGTGGAGGACCCAGTTGTGTTTTTAGGCAGAGGGCAAGGGTATTCAATTTCATGGAGGAAGATGCGCCCTGCCCCAGGTCGACCTCACATGTGCGACCCTGTAGCAGAATGGTGGGGGATCGCCTCCACACTGCTTGCTCGAGGCGTGGCCTTGACACGCTCAGGCAAGGACCCTCCAGAGGCGGAGAAGTGCCTCGCGGGCTTTCGGTCCATGGTCCAGGGCCTGACAGACGCCAAGCAGCAGGAATTCTTCGGGAAAAAGGCCTTGACCACCACAGTGCAAGAGTGGAAGGACGCTGCCCTGCAGGTGCCGCACCTCAGCCAGACTGAGTTGGAGCAGCTCCAGGTGCACACCAACACGTGGGTCGACCGAGCCCAGGGGCGCTCATTAGTCAAGTCTCGCCAAGCCTTCATGGACTGGGCGAAGCAGATGTGGGCTAAGAGGCCAGGTGCTATTCATCGTCACGTTCGTGCTCCTCCCCCTGACCCACTTCCTCGTGAGATCATCAGAGATGGCGTGGACACCGCCGACCCTTGCGTACTCATTCGCACGAAGAAGGACTTTTGGCAGGCAGTGTGGCAGGAGGATAATGACAGCAGGGAGCACTTGCTATGGACGTTGGAGGGATTGGCCAGGGATGCTCGCGATGACCCCTTGCCACCACTGAATGAAGGACAGATTGAATCGATACTTAGACGACAATCGCCAAACAAAGCTAGAGGAGTTGATGGCTTGGGCCCAGTTGACCTTCAACGCATGCCTCAAGCTGGACTGTCGGAGCTCACGTGTATCCTCAATCAAGCGGAGCTACTGCAAACTTGGCCGACAGCATGGTTAGCTACTATTTGTGCGGTTATTCCGAAGCCAGCTGGAGGCACGAGAGTACTGGGCATGTTGCCGCAATGCTGCAAGACGTGGAGCCAGGCGCGCAGTTCGGTCACCTCCAGTTGGTCAGATGGACTCTCTGCCTTCTGGGACACGGCCATCAGAGGCAGCAGCGCCCTGAGAGCTGCGATGACGAGAAGCCTCATGGATGAGGCCTCTGCTACCACAGGCAAGGCAACGGCGACGGTTCTGCTGGACATTGCCAAATTTTACGACTCCATCTCCTTCACCCTCCTGGTGGTTGCGGCGCGGGGGCTCAACTTCCCTCCCACGGTGCTGCTCATGGAGATCCTGCTCTTCATGGCGCCGCGCATCCTCAAGGAGGGCTCGGTCATCAGCGAGCCGTTCTGCCCAGGCCGCTCGATTGTGGCTGGATCGTCGCATGGAGTCTGCCTTGGAAAAGTGTTCTTGCATTCTGTGCTGGAGGCTGCGCACTTTAGAGCCCCTCAGGCCTCGTTATGGACCTTCGTCGATGACACTGTGGCAAGATCCGAGGGCACCCAGGCCACTGTCGTTTCTGAGATGGAAGGTTTAGCTGAAGCTTTCTCGGAGGGATTCAGACTCAAGAGGCTCACTGTCTCGGACAAAACGGTTGTCTTGGCGTCCTCTCCTGAGCTAGGGAAGCACATTGCCAGAATTTTCAGAGCCCGAGGGATGCCCGCTAGGTTTGCTTCTGTTGGAGTTGATTTAGGTGTAGACACTGCGGCAGGTCGCTTTCGGACACGGAAGAAGGCACGCCAGAGAATGGCTAAAGCCAGCGGGCGTTTTTCTAGGATTGTGAAGATGCGCAGGCTGGCTGGTTTGAGGTAAGTCACCCAGGGCGCTTGGCGCACGGGAGCCTTACCACAGGCCAGCTTTGGCCATCAGGTTTATGGTATGCCACCGAGTCAGGTCCTGCTTCTTAGGCGACAAGCTGCTCGCACGGTCTCGGGAATGGGCAAGGGCAAATGTTTAACAACTGTGCTGCAGACTGTGCTGGGGGATGGAGATCCCGCCCTGGAACTGCGCCGCCAATTGGTGGACGCCTGGCTGCAGCTGTGGAAGCGCTTCCCCGCCCTCCAGCCTCGTATTCGACGGTCGTGGGGTATCGTTCGGTCGCAGCTCGATTCGCTTGGCGCCAAAAGGTGGAGAGGCATTCGGGGGCCCATAGCTGCAGTCCAGGCCACCCTTCTTGAAGCAGGATGGGAGCCCAGGGAACCAGACCTGTGGGAACGACCCGATCATGCGGAGCATGCGTGGAGGTTCCCACGAATGGGCGACCCAGACTATGATTTACTCCCGATTTCTGACCATGCAGACTTGTTGCATGAGTTCGTCTCTGATATGAAGGCTAAGTTGTGGCAAGGTGCTGCAGGGCACGAGGCTGGCGACAGTTTGAAAGAAGGAGCCGATCTCCTCCCACTGCAGCAGGAACTCCGCCGCTTCGAGTCTCGGGGTCAGCCGGATCTGTGGGGCCTCACCTTGTGCGTGGCCTCGGGGGGCCAATGGCCACGTCAGCGCCAAGCCGACAGTGGCTACACGGTTGACGTAACTTGTCCAAGGTGCAAGGCGGCCCCTGAGACCTTGTTTCACAGAATATGGCAATGCGTGTGTAATGTAGATCACCAAGATTTTAGCAGCACGCAATCACTGGTTTCCCAAGCCACGGCGCAATGGGAAGCAGACCCTTCTTTATGGCTGAGAGGAG
>CAUYUJ010016150.1:0-33896 GCA_963575745.1 Prorocentrum cordatum | reverse complement strand
GGGCCCATCTATAAGGCCCTCTCCTTCACCCGCCAGTGAGGCTAAAGGTCGCCCCCGGGACCACCCGCCCGGTCGGGAGCGGCCACTGGGCATCGCTCGGACGTCCATTCCTTGTGTTTTTTTCGGTTTCGTGCGTGGCTTTTTCGCCAAATGATCAAGGATGCTCCTCGATGGTCCTCGCTCAAGGAAAAAAACACACGTCCGAGCGATGCCAAGGGCCAAGAGGGGGGGGTTCAAAAAAAAGGGGAGGGGGGGGGAATCATGGCCGGCGGCATGTGCGCGGCCCAGCGGGGGGGGCCAGGGATGCAACGAGATCAGGAGGGGCGCCATGAGACCTGGGGAGATATCGTGGCCCTCGCCGTGATATCCACCTCCCCCTGGTCATCACCCCCCTCTTTGCCGCCCCCGAGCCCGAGTGTGGGGGAGGGGGGATTCGGGCCCTGGGCAACGCCTGGGCGCGGGGTGGGGCACGTCGTGGCGGCCGAGGGCGCTGCGATCGCCACAATACGCGCACGAGCACCGACATGTGGGGGGGGGGTCAGGCTCCCCCGCCCTACGTGAGACCGTTACCGCTGCCCGGGGGGCTGGGCATCGCTCGGACGTCCATTCCTTGTGCATGTTTTCGGTTTCGTGCGTGGTGTTTTCGCCAAATGATCAAGGATGCTCCTCGATGGTCCTCGCCGAAGGAAAAATGCACACGTCCGAGCGATGCCAAGGGCCAAGAGGGGGGTGTCCAAGACGGGGGGCGCGAATCATGGCCGGCGGCACGTGCGCGGCCCAGCGGGGGGGGGGCCAGGGACGCAGTGAAATCAGGAGAGGCGCCATGAAACCTGGGGAGATATCGTGGCCCTCGCCGTGATATCCACCCCCCCCTGGTCATCACCCCCCTCGTTGCCGCCCCCGAGCCCGAGTGTGGGGAGGGGGATTCGGGCCCCAGGCAACGCCTTGGCGCAGGGTTGGGAACATCGTCGCGGAGGGCGCTGCGATCGCCACAATACGCGCACGAGCACGGACATGGGGGGGGGGTCAAGCTCCCCCACCCTACGTAAGATCGTTACCGCTGCCTGGGGGGCTGGGCATCGCTCGGACGTCCATTCCCAGTGCTCTCTCCGGTTTCGTGCGTGGTGTTTTCGCCAAATGATCAACGATGCTCCTCGATGGTCCGGGCGGGTGACGATTTTTACGCGCCAGAGGATTTGCTAGACATCCTGTGCCCCAATTTTTGCGATGGGTGGACCTCTGGAGGTCTTGACAACAACCCTAGGGCCAGTGTTTCGTCCCGAACTGTTTTTTGACTGACACGGGGTCCGTTGAGCTCCCCTGAAGGCCGAACATGGCCAAACAACGCACGGCCGAAAATGGCCAAACACCGCACTGGGGAAACCACAAGGTACCAATACCGCTACTCCCCAGACGTCCCCCGGGGTGCGTTCTGACCAGGACTTCGAAGCGAATCCAGCGGTGGCGACGAGGGCCTCCCGGGAGGTTCAAGGAAGGGGAAACACCTTTTCCTCCCCAGACCCCCGACGTCGTGATTGTTTCATGACGTCGACCCCCAGAGGTGACCCCAGGACTGGCTCTTGATCCCGAGTCGTTTCTTCACGCTCCCGAGGCCAGGTAGGGGCCCACCAGGGGCAGAAAATAGATAATCGAACTCTATACACCGACGCTTCTTCGGGCCCTGCGTTGGAACTTGCGCGGGAGAGCGGATCCTGGTGTACACAGGACCCTGGTGTATACATGTTTCGCTGTTTCCTCGGAGCATCGGGGGAAAAAGTATAGACCACACCACCCCAGCGTCGCCCTCGACCCCCAAGCAGCCCTGGGATTGAAAAACAGCCCGCCACTGGCAATGTAGATGCTCCAGTCTCCGAGAAAAGAGCGACCAACCTCCCGCCATGATCTCTGTCACAGCGCGAGGGGGCCACGCCCTCTGGGCAACGACCGCCACGCGCCAGAGGACTGGGCATCGCTCGGACGTCCATTCCCTGTGCTTTTTTCGGTTTCGTGCGTGGTGTCTCGCCAAATGATCAAGGATGCTCCTCGATGGTCCTCGCCGAAGGAAAAATGCACACGTCCGAGCGATGCCAAGAGGAGCAACGATCTCCTCCAGGGCCGCGGCTGGGGCGGCCCCGAAGTCGGCGCCGATCTCCTGCGCCACCTCGTCCACGCCCCGCTCCTCGGCGGGCCCCTCGTCGGCCGCCTGCGCCGCGGCACGTGGCCGGCGCGGGGCGCACGGCGAAGGACCGGAGCAGGAATTGAAGGGGCACCCGGACCCCCCCGCGGTGTGGAAACAACGCGACGGGAGGCTTTGCGATATTCTCTCGGCCTTCGGGGGCCCCTGCCAGGCCCCAGGAGCGTCAGAAAACGACTCAGGATACAAAACCGGTCTCGGGTTATGTCGGGCGTGTCCCCCTACAGGGGGATCTTCGACGAAAAATAATAAGTACCCTAAAAATACTCCAAAAATACCCAAAAAGGTAAATGCTATTGTGGGGGTATTTTTTATTTTTCGTTGAAAATCCCCCTGTAGGGGGAAGGCCCGACATACGTCTCGGGGAAGGGCTCCAGGCCTCTGGGGGCCGACGCTGTGACCAAATCACGACGTCGGGGGCGTGGGCACGCCACGAACATACATACACGGACGCTCTCCGACGAACTTTGCACGTGCCTTCCGCGAGGGTGTTGGTGCGTAAGGTCGCTGGCTCCCAATGGTGCAACCTCCCCTGCGGCCCAGGAACAGTCCGGCGGAGGGTGCCTGTGTCTGCTCTATGGTGGCGGAGGGGACCCACGTTCGTCGCGACTCGGCCCTCGCCAGAAGCTTTTCGCCCGCACCGCAGCGGCATACGGATACCCTTCGGCTTCCCGGCTTCCCCAGGCCCGGCTCGCTGCCAACACCTCGACGGCCCGAGGCGGGCCAGCCGCGCGCTTGCACTGCGCCCTGGACTTATGTCGGGCGTGTCCCCTTACAGGGGGATTTTCGACGAAAAATAAGAGATACCCAAAAATACTCCAATAAGGTCAAAAAAATACTACTAAATTATCCCAGTGCGACCCTACCTAGGAGTTGGAGCCCCTAGGAAAGCAGCATTAGTAGTAACAGTAAAGCTAAGCTAAAGCTAAGCTGCAGCTAAGCTACAGCTAAGCTAAAGCTAAGCTAAAGCTAAGCTAAAGCTAAGCTGAAGCTAAGCTAACTTTAACGCTAAGCTAAAACTAAGCTAAGTATAAGCTACAGCTAAGCTAACTATAAGCTTAAGCTAAGCTAAATCTAAAGCTAAAGCTAAAGCTAAGTTAAAGCTAAGCTAAAGCTAAGCTAAAGCTAAGCCAACGCTAAGCTAACGCTAAGCCGAAGCTGAGCCAACGCTGAACTACAGCTAAGCTAAAGCTGAGCTAAAGCTAGCTAGAGCTAAGCTAAAGCTAAGCTGAAGCTAAGCTGAAGCTAAGCTAAAGCTAAGCTAAATTTAAAGCTAAGCTAAATCTAAGCTAAAGCTAAGCTAAAGTTAAGCTAAATCTAAGCTAAAGCTAAGCTAAAGCTAAGCTAAAGCTAAGCTAAAGCTAAGCTAAAGCTAAGCTAAAGCTAAGCTAAAGCTAAGCTAAAGTAAAGCTACAGCTAAAGCTAAAGCTAAAGCTAAAAGCTAAAGCTAAAGCTCCCAAGGGACTGGGGGAACCGCGGGGCGGGGACTGCGGGAACCGCCCGGGGCGTGTAGCACTGCCCGGCCCCTTTAAGCAAAGAGAGTAAGAACCCTTCTAGGCAGAGCCTAGGTATGGAAATAGTCCCAAAACTATTTTTGGATTATGTTTTGACTATTTTGGGGGTATGTTATATTTTTCGTCGAAAATCCCCCTGTAGGGGGACAGGCCCGACATAACCCTGGACCTCCTACGCCCCGAGAGACTCGGGGCGCAAAGTCCTCTCCTCCTCCCTCCTCCTCCTCCTCCTCCTCCTCCTCCTCCTCCTCCTCCTCCTCGTCCTCGTCCTCGTCCTCGTCCTCGTCCTCGTCCTCGTCCTCGTCCTCCTCCTCGTCCTCCCCCTCGTGCTCCCCCTCGTCCTCCTCCTCGTCCTCCCCTCGACGGGTTGTGTCGGCCCGAGCCGCGTCTCTCAAAGCTGCCTCGACCCGTCACTCCTTTCGCGCGGGGCGCGCCAGGGGCGGCGCCGGAGGCGCCGCCGGGGGGCCCCAGCGCCGATCCGAGACATCCGCGCGGACCCCCAAGTTGTTATGTTTATGTCCCCTGCCACGGCAAAGCCCGCTCCTCCTCCTCCTCCTCCTCCTCCTCCTCCTCCTCCTCCTCCTCCTCCTCCTCCCTCCTCCCTATGTTTATGCCACTTTTTGTTCCCCTGTTCTTCCTCTTTGAGATCGCGTCTCTTGAGCTCCGCCGGCGCGCTGCAGCTCGAAAAACTCCCCTGGGGGTCGCGTCGTGCCTCCGCTGGGCCGGGACGCCCTGCCAGGAGGCTCTCACCGCCGCGCCGCCGAGGCGGCCGGCGCCCACACTGACTACCTACCAGACCACCCCAACCCAACCCGAAGACCCGAATTTCGGGTTGGGGGGGGTAAGGGTTCCACATGTGTTTTTTCAATGTTTCCCGACCCCCCCCAACTGGAAATCGAGGGTAAATCTGAGCCTTCGGGTTGGGTTGGGGAGGTTTGGTGGGTGGTGATATACAACAAGCAGAAAAATCGCCGCGAGCCCTCTTGACGACCGCACGTCCAAGCAGTGCCGACACTGCGAGTGCGTGGAAGAAGATTGACTGTGCGGTGTAGCAACGTACGCAAGGAGGCGTGCTGCGCACACAGGCCTCCAACATCTCGAGATTCTCGAGGCGGATGTTTGTTATGCGATCTCGGGCTCTGGGGGCTCTCGCCGGGCCCCAGGACCTTCAGAAAACGACTCGGGACGAAGTCCTGGCCCATAGGAAAAGTATCGGGACCTCCAGGGACACCGCATTGAGAAACTCACGACATCGGATGTCTGGGTATGGGTTCGATGCTCAGCGGAGTCGGCTTTGCCGCAGACGGCTGGGTGGTGCAACCTGAATTCAGTCTACGTCGCCAGCGCAGATGTACGACTCTTAATAAAGCGCTGAAGCAGCTGAAGAGGCCGAATCGTAGTATGACGGAAATGGCTATGATCAGGATAATGGTGATCATCGGTGCGACTCCTGGCATTAGAAGTATGATGGTACGCTGGCTCGTTCCAGCCGGGTGGCCACGCAACTTCGCAGCCGCCCCTGCCGCCAAGAGTAGGGGAACAAAAAGTGGCATAAACACAATGACTCGGAGGTCGGCGCGGATTTCTCGGATCGGCGCGGGGGCCCCCCGGCGGCGCCTCCGGCGCCGCCCCTGGCGCGCCCCGCGCGCCAGGGAGGGGGGTCCAGCGCCGATCCGAGAAATCCGCGCGGACCCCGAGTTTTTATGTTCATGTCACTTCTTGTTCGCCTATAAAGAGGCACTCAGGCGCCCAAGGCGGAGCTGTCGAGCGAGAGCCGGGCCCCGAACTCGGGCAGGGCCGGCGGCGGGGCCTGCCTCCGCGGCTTGGCCGGGCGCTCGGCCTCCCCGGCGGCCAGGGCCGCGGCGCTGCGGCGTGCGCGCTCCGACGCCGCGGTGGTGGTCCTCTGCGTGGGGAGCTGCGCTGCCGGCGGCGCGTGCCCGCCGCCCTCGCGCGTGCTCGGCCCGGAGGAGCTCTCGCTGCCCTTGGCGTCCGACGGGCCCCGGAAGCTCGAGGCCTCGCTGGCGCTGCCGAAGGACCCCGTCCGCGGGAGGCTCGCGTGCCCCGCGCCGGTGCGGCGCAGCTTGTCGAAGTTGCTTCGCAGCACCCAGTGCAGGCCGTCGAGCTTGTCGAATGCGACGCGCACGTCGCCATCTGCGTCAACCTGCCGGATGATTCCCGACAGGCCCTTCTTGACCATGGCCTTGTTGCTCTTGTTGTTGGACATGAAGCTCTGATGCACCTCGACGTGCACCCCAACTGCTACGTCACCTGGCTGTAGACTACCAATAACAGGAGAATCATCCGCCGAGTCCGACTCCACATAGTTGCCCACCACAAGCGTCGCTGCATCAAGACCGAACTTTTCTTCCTCTTGCGTCACGCTTAGGAGGCCCAGCCGTTTGACGACGAGAAGTGTAAAGGTGGTCAGAGTTGCAGACCAGGCAACAATACACACGATCGCCAGGAGATGAGCGGCAAGCATTTCACCCTGCACCCCGCTCCTGTCTAGCAGAGGGCGGAGCAGCAAGCCAGCCACCCCTCCACCAGCATGCACGGCAGTGGCATCTAGAGGATCGTCCACATGAGCGAAAACCACAACCCTGCTTACCGCCATCATCGAAAGGCTCCCGCAAATGCCACAGAAGATGGCCGCTGGCGGACTCATGTCGGCACAACCTGCGCACACTGCGACGAGGCCGGCCAAGATGCCGTTGCAACAGACTGGCAGGTCGAGCTTCCTCGTCTGTACGGCACGCACGGTCAGGGCGACGGTGCCTCCGAAAGCCGCCGAGAGCGTCGTGTTTACAGCCACGCGCGATGCCTGCCGGGCAGTCTCGACGCTGGAGAAGCTCAGGGTGGAGCCACAGTTGAACCCATACCAGCCGAACCACAGGACGAGAGTTCCCAGAACCACCATCGACAGGTTGTTGGGCACGAACGGGCTCTCGGCCGAGTGCCCGCCGAAACGGCCCCTGCGGGGACCGAGAACCGCAGCCGCCACGAATGCCGCGGAGCCGCCGGTCAGGTGCACGGTGCCCGAGCCTGCGAAGTCGGAGTAGCCCAGCTCGGACAGGAAACCATGGCCGCTCCAGGTCCACCAGACGACGACCGGATAGATGACCGCAGTCAAGACGCTGGCGACAATCATATAGCCAGAAAAATGGATTCGCTCGGCGACGGCACCAGAGACGATGGTGGCGGAGGTGGCGCAGAAGGTCCACTGAAAGAACCAATCCAGATGGTGGCGTGCATCCTCCGCGTCAAGGCCCGTGCCGAAGAAGAGGTCGGACCCGATGAACGTGTTCGGACTGCCAGACTCACCGTAGGCGAACGCATAGCCTACCGAATACCACAAAGCAGCCCCCACACAGGCGTCCATCACGTTCTTCAACAGGGTGACGCCTGCGCTACCCGATCGGCACGTCCCCGCCTCGAGCATGGCGAACCCGGCCTGCATGAACATGACCAGCGCGCCGCAGAGCAGAACCCACATGTAGTCGAGGCAGGTGCGGATGTGTCGGGGAGACGCAAGACTCGGGTTCGGAGGACCCAGATTAGCTCGACGGGGCCGCCAGGAAAACGACGCGGCCCAGTCTGAGACCTGAGGCCGGCCTCCCGCCGCAGACACCCCGGGGAAGGCACCGGGCCGTCCGCAGACAGGACGGGCTCGCCGAAAAAAAAAAACACGCCGGCAAACACCCGAGCTCCGGCAGAAAAACCTCGAGCCTCGCGCCTCCCCGAGATGTGGGCCGTGGCCGCCGCCAGGTGCTGCAGCGCCGCCCGGACGGGCCCGTCGGGCAGCCCGTCGATGGCTGCCGCCACGGCCCCGGCCCCGTCCTCGTCGAGGAGCCGCCGCGCGGCGGGCGCCCGCCGGGGGGAGGCCAGCCCCTCGTCGCGGGCGGCAGCCTGCGGGCCGGGCCCCGAGGCAGGCCTCCGCTGCAGCGCCTCGATCGCGGCCCTCCGTCGGCGGCTCCGGAGATGGGGCACCGCGGGGCGAGGCCCCCAGGGCGGAGGAGCGCCCCCGACATGGCCCCGAGGGCGGCCAAAGCGGCCCCAGGGCCCAAGAGGACCGAGGCCCCCAAAAGGCCCTGAGAGCAGCCAGAGCAGCCAGCACGGCCCCAAGAGAGCCCCAGGAGGACCCCAGAGCGTGACCGCATGCTGCTGCACGTCCCTGACCAGGGCAACTCGCCTGCTCGTCTGTGGATGCGCTGGAGGGGATGCGCGAAGCGCCAAGAATTCGACCCAGGACCCCTTCCTGCCCCGGAGGCCGTATCCCTCACGGCACCATCTTTGACCCGCCGACCTCAAGCGCCCCTGCTCCTCCTCCAGCCGGCTGTGCGCCGCGAGCAGCTCCTGCAGCAGCTGAGGCGCGCCGTGCGCGGCGTCGTGCGCAGCCGCAGCTGGGCTGCACAGCAGCAGCCAGATCCACGACATGCGCGCCGCGTCGGCGCGGGCGGCTTGCACGCGAGCAGCCCCGAAGGCCGCTGCCACCACGGTGTGCTCACGCCGGGAGCGAGGACTTGAGCCAACATGGCAAATTACGCTCCGTCCTCGTCCTCGTCCTCGTCCTCATCTTTCTCCTCCTCTTCCTCCTCCTCCCCGTCCTCCTCCTCCTCCTCCTCCTCCTCCTCCTCCTCCGCCTCCTCCTCCTCCTCCTCCTCCTCCTCATCCTCCTCCGCCTCCTTCTCCTCCTCCTCCTCCTCCTCCTCCTCCTCCTCCTCCTCGTCGGTGCTACTGAGCGTGCTGTTGATGCGGGTGCCTTCCGCGTGGCGAGTCTGACTGATGCTGCCGCTGCCAGGAGGTGCGCCAAGGCCCAGTGAAGGCCCACAGACCCCGAAAACTGTTCAAAGCCCCCCGTCAAGATTCCTTCCCAAACATGCGACGTCCTGATGTTTCCTGGACGGCGCCCCCCGGAAGCCCCGACCCTTTCCCCGGGGCCGGTGTTTCATGCTGAGTCGCTTCTCGACGCCCCCCGGGCCCGGCGAGGGCCCCCAGGGGGCCGAACATAGCGAAAACCTCCCGTCCTGAGGAGGAGGAGGAGGAGGAGGAGGAGGAGGAGGAGGAGGAGGAGGAGAGGAGGAGCAGGAGGAGAAGGAGGAGGGGGAGGAGGCTTTGTTTGGCTGCTCTGGCAAGCAGCCGCACACCAACAGACGCTCGGAGCTCGAGCGCAGGCTCTCCTGGATCGGCGCAGATACCCCCCCCTCCCTCCCTGGCGCGCGGGGCGCGCCAGGGGGGGGCCTCCAGCGATGCTCCAGAGCATCCGGGCGGAGCTCCGAACGTTTTATGTCTTTGCGCCGGCTTCTCCCCTTCGACACCAGAGCCCGGAAATCGCAGCAACGGGAAAAAAAGCAGTCGCCATGCAAGGCCATGGTACAGTGGAGACCCATGCCAAGAAACACCCTGCTTGCCTCCAGAGTGCCCTGGGTTTCTTGGGTTTCGATGGTTTTGCCATGGAAATCGTGACGCTCCCACGCCCAAATTCGATGGGCGTCCTGGGGTCTCAGGGTTGGGTTTCTTGTGGGAGGTTTCTTGTGGTCGGGCCCCCACTGTACCACTCCCGCGTGGCGAGAGAACTGAACATGCTCCGGCCACCCAAGATCGCTGGCGACGTCGGGCGAAGAATAGCGCGACGGCTAACCGACGACGACGAACGACGAACGACGAACGATGAACGACGACGACGACGACGACGACGACGACGACGATGACCGACGAGGACGGCCTTTCCTTGGGGGGACGACTAATAAATCTGTCGCCGCCAAGGGCGCTCCTCTCTGACCCAGGATAGGGAAGGGAGGGGAGAGGGCCCCCTTTTTCTACACAGCCGTAACAGAAGTCCCTTCAATTCGCCATGAGGATGACATCTCGTGCCACTCTGAATATTCCTGACATGACATGCTGACTGCGTCATTCGACAGAGCAGCTCCCTACGATTTATAACCCCCTTATCCCCAAAACCGGATCGGAAACTCCTCCGCGCCAAGCCATATGAGTTATCGAGTGGGACGCGCCCAAGCGCGGAGTCGTTGGAGCTTTCTGCTCCGAGCTACTCTGCGCTGATGCGCCACTGGCGAAGACAGAGTAAAAGAAACTTCCGCCACGGTGCTGCATTCCGAGGCTGACATCAGCTTGTGTTGGAGGCCTGGAAATTTGCACGAACACCAGCACAGGGGGTTGCCTCCACAGGGGCAAGATGATCCTAGATTTCGGTGTTGGTGGTAATAGTTCGGCCACCCTGGAAGCCAGAATATGACCACCATCACCGAGATCGGGATCGTCCTGCCTCGGTGGAGGCACACCGCCGATCTTGGTGTTGGTTTCAACCTCTAGGCCTGCGATTCCGCCATGGTGATGCCTTCCGAGGCTGACATCAGCCTGTTCACGACCCGAGGGAGCCTGGGCTCCGTCGGCACGCAGGCAGGGCCCAAGGGCACACCACACCGCGCCCCTCCCGAACCAGAGCTGGACCCCGTGCGCACCGGCTCGGGCTGCATATCGGCACGGCACCAAGACCGCATCGCCGCGGCTTCGCCCGGAGGCGCACGGGCCCCAGACGCTCCCTGAGATCCCGGCGACTCGGGCTTTCCGAGCCGGGCGTTTTCGCACTCGGGCCCCGGGGCCCTCACGGATCGATCTGGCCCGAGAAGCGACGCAGAAAGATGGGGTCCGGGGATCCGGGGGGGACTTTTTGCTATGTGTTGCAGTGTTTCGCAGCGTCGGCTCTCAGGGTCTCGAGTTCATCAGCCTCGAGCCCCCGAAGCTCTGGGCCCTGTCCCAGGCCCAGACCCCCGACGTCATGAATTTTTCATGACGTCGACCCCCAGCGGTCTGGACCCATCCCCCGGGACCGGTTTTTCGTCCCGAGTTGTTTTTTGACGCTCCCGAGGCCCGGTGAGGGCCCCCGGAGGCCGAAAATTAGGAAAAACCTCCCGTCATGATTGTTTCATTACTCGAGGGGGTCTGGGGGGCCAGCTCTTCCGTTTGGGGCCGGTCCCGGTCGGGCGCCAGGCGAGGGCCCCCGGAAGCCGACGGCCGCGAGAAGACTTCCGAGCGGAGCTTCTCGAGGCGTTGGAGGCCTGGGAGGGGAGCAGTCCGCCACCGCGCCGCTGGGCGCGGAGGGGGCGTGTCCCCAGGTCGTTTGCCTAATGGAGGATGGCGATTCATGACAAAATGGGAGAGGACGACTAAAAAAACATAGCTCTCTGCCATTTCCGCACAATTTTCTGACTGGAGGAGAACGATGAGAAAGAATAGTCTTCCAGCCCGCGGCCGGTTTTTTTTCTAATCGTCATCCCGGGCGCCGCCGCGTGCACACGACCCCCGGTCATTTATTAATCGTCATCCTCCATTCATCCCTTGGGCCTCAGTCCTCACTCCTGAGGAGTCTTTGAAGGAGCCCGGGCTCCAGATTCGCAAATCTCCTGCTGGACCTTCCCGCGTCTTCTCGGGGTTCGTCGCGGGCCCGAGAGGGCCCCGATCCGAGGCAAGAAAGTCCCAAGAGGCCCCGAAGACGGTCCAAGCGGGCCTCGAGACTCCCAAAGATCGCGCCAAGACACCCAGGATGGTCCCAAGACGGCCCAAGATGACTCCGGGGCGCTGCAAGAGATCAGCAGGAGCCTTCCCAAGAGGGCCCCGAGGGCAAAATCATTGATCTCCCATAGGTTGTTCAATGATTTTGGGGTCCTCGACTTTTCGAGCTCCCGACGCTCCAAAACGGCCCAAGAGGCCCCTAGGACCAGCCCTAGGACTGCCCCAAGAGGCCCCCAGGAGGGCCCCAACACGGCCCAAGAGGGCTCCCAGACCGCCCCAAAGACGCCCAAGACGACCCAAGAGGGCGAACACGAGCGAAAATCCGGGTCTTACGCCCCAAAAATTCTCCATGGAGGCCCCAAGGAGGCCCCAGAGGCCCCCCACGAGGCCCAAATAGACCCCCAAGAGGGCCCCAAGACGGCCTCCCACGAGGCTTCAAACGGGCGCCCAAAAGGCCCCCGAGAGGCCTCCCGCGACATCCCAACGAGCATCCCAGAGACCTGTGACCCACAACACAGGCACGGTAGCGGGATAGGCCGCAGGCCAGTAGATCTCGGGTCATGACTCGGGTTAGGTCGGGCAGGCACTCCTACAAGCGGATGCTGGACAACAAATCAAAAATAGTCCAGAAATAAACCAGAGTATCCAACATTAGTCGAAAAATCGTCCCCAGACTATTTTCTGGCTATTTTTGAATTTCCCCCCTGCAGAGGGACGTGCCCGATTTGAGCCTCGGGCCTCCGGCGGCCGTTCGGGGCGATCCGGGCAGCCCCGGCACGCTCCCGGCGAGGCGCAGCTGCTGGAGCACCGCGAGGCGATCGGACCTGCAGGAGCCGGCGAGAGCTTCCGTCGAAGCTTCCGGCCATGGCCCCCCGAAGCAGGGGGCCACATGCGAACCCTACCCCTACCCTCCACGATTTCTGACGGGGAGGGTGGGGTGGAGCTCTCGAGCGAAGTGAACCCCACCCTTCCCCTCAGAAATCGTGGGGGGTAGGGTTATGTCGGGCGTGTCCCCCCCCCTACAGGGGGATTTTCGACGACAAATTAAAAATACCCCCCAAATGCCCCGAAAAGGTCAAACAAATACTCAAAAAATAGTCCCCAGACCGTTTTTGCAATATGTGTTGACGATTTTGGGGTGCATTTTTCATTTGTCGTCGAAAATCCCCCTGCAGGGGGGACAGGCCCGACTTCACCCTACGAGGCCCCACGACGGAGAGAAGCCTCCGCCCCGAGTCCCTCGAGGCGTTGGAGGTCCGGGGCGCAGTGCAGGCACGCGGCCGGCCCGCCGAGGGTCGTCGGGGTGTAGGAACGGGAGGGAGGAGGGAGGGAAGGGAAGGAGGGAGGGAGGAGGGCGGAGGGAGGGAGGAGGAGGAGGAGGAGGGAGAGGGAGGGAGGAGGGAGGGAGGGAGGGAGGGAGGGAGGAGGAGGAAGGAGGGAGGAGGAGGAGGAGAGGAGGAGGAGGAGGAGGTAGGAGGAGGAGGGAGGGAGGGAGGAGGAGGGAAGAGGAGGAGGGGAAACCAAAAGGTATCCATACACCGCTACGGTGGGGGCATTGGCTCAAGGAATGTCAGGGTCGGGTCTGGAAGCCGGTGGAGCACCAGCTGAGGCTTGGCCACGGACGTCACCGCCGCCCCTCGAGGAATCCTCCAAGGTCTGAAGCCTGCCGGACGTATTCTTAGAGGCCTCACAGATGGGGTCGGAGCAGATGGGGTCGGGGGATGGAGCCGCATCGGCGATGCATCGCCGATGCATGGGCGATGCGCCCGCGATGCCGACAATGCATCGGCGCCATCAGCGTGGAGAAATTCGGGCTCCACATCGAGCCGCATCGGCGGTGCATCGGCGATGCGGCGCGATCCTCCGACCCCCCGTCGGGAGGCCCAGATTTAAGTCGGGCGTGTCCCCCTGCAGGGGGATTTTGGGCGAAACAAATACTCAACAAATACTTCCCGACCCGACGTATCTGCCCCGCAACGCGCGGCCTCTCCGAGGCCAAGCGGGCAGACGCCGGTCGGGCCCGTGGGGGAGCACCACCCCCCTCCCCACCCCCAGGGCGGGTTGGGCGGGCCAACGACAGCACGTGGTCACTATGGACCTGACGAGAGGGCCCGATAGGGCAAGTGAACGCAGCAGGCCGCTGTGGGCCGCAACGAAGCCACAATGGGCCGCAACGAAGCCACAATGGGCCGAACGAAGCCCCAGCGGGCGGAGGGCCGAAACCCGACACACGGCACGGTATTTTATACCCCGCCCCAGTACCCAGGCGGAGGAAGCACGGCACGGCACCGCAGCGCACGACGCGAGCAGGAGGCGGACGCGGACCGGCCAGCGCGCGCCCGACCAGCCGAGCGAGGGCGCCCCCGCGGCCAGCCGCGGGGTCGTTACCAGCGCGGGCGGAGTTGTGCCAAGCAGTGACTCCGTCATTCCGACCCAGAAAATCGTCCCCAGACTATTTCTTGACCATTTTTGAATACTCCCCCGTCGGGAGGCCCAGATTTGAGTCGGGCGTTTCCCCTTGCAGGGGGATTTTGGGCGAAAAATACTCAAAAAATACTTCCCCACTAAGCCAAAAAAATCGTCCCCTGACTACTTATTGACTATTTTCGAATACTCCTCCTGTAGAGGGACAGGCCCGACGTAAGCCTAGATGAACTGACGCCCACACCGTGCTCCCGGGACCTCTCCCCCGGGTGCGCGCTGAGCAGACTGGCGAGGCGAGCCCAGCGGCGGCGGCCAGGGCCTCCCGGGAGGCCCAGCAAGGGCGAGAACGGTGCAAGGGCGGCGGCAATGCGGCTCTCCCTGGACTCTTGGGGGCCTCGGAGTGGCTTCTCCGGGGCCTCCTGGGTGGCCCCCGTGGGCCACTATGGGGGCCCCCCGGGCCGCCTTGGAGGCCTCTGGAGTCGCCTCGGGCTTTCAGATGTCCGAAACGGCCGGAACGCGAACACCCTTGTACAAACGACGTCAATGACTATGGTTTCTTCGGTCCTGCTGGGAAGGTGTCTTGGAGCCCTCTCGGGCTGTATCGGGGGCCTCCTGTGCCGTCTTAGCGCCACCTTCTCCTCCTCGGGCCGGCCAGAATCGACATCGAATCAACTCGATCGGATCGAAATTGTGCATGCTGGCGCCCCCCCCGATCCTGCACGCATGGATGCGCCGCCGCCAGCGCACTTGCGAGAGAGGACGGGCAGGAGAGTGGAGAGGAGCGAGAGAGAGCGAGAGGCAGAGGAGGGGGGGGACCGAATCTAGAAGAAAAAACGATAAACATCAACTTTTGGCGCTCCGCGCGGGTTTCTTGGATCTGCGCTGGGGCCCCCTCACTGGCGCGCGGAGCGCCCCGGGGGCGGCGCTGGAGGCGCCGCCGAGGGGCCCGGCGCGGAGCCGAGAAATCCGCGCGGAGCGCCAAAAGTTTATGTTCATGGCGCCTTGTCCTCCTCGAGAACCGACGTGGAATCGAACCGTCCGCACCGAAGTGGGCCCCAGGGCCGAACATAAAACGATGTTTTTCGGTTGCTCTTTGGTTTCGTCTTCCCTCGCTTTTGCCTCGCATCCGCCTTTATACCGCAAGACGAAGTCGAAACGAAAACGGCCCACGAAATCACCAAAAACGCCGTTTGGGTCCGGCCCTGGTGGGCCCCACGGGGGTCCGGGCCCCCCCGCGCGTTTGTCTTCGTTCTCCCTCGCTTTGGTCTCGAATCCGCTTTTCTACCGCAAGACGAGGTCGAAACGAAAACGGCCCACGAAATCACCAAAAACACCGTTTGGGTCCGGCCCTGGTGGGCCCCACGGGGGTGGAGGAGGAGGAGGAGGAGGAGGAGGAGGAGGAGGAGGAGGAGAGGAGAAGGAGGAGGAGGAGGAGGAGGAGGAGGAGGGGGAGGAGGAGGAGAGAGGAGGAGAGGAGGCGGCGGCGGGCCCCCCCCGCGCGGGCATGGCCTCCTCCGTCGCGGCGCCCCGCGGCGCCGCGGCCGCCTCCGCCGCGCCCTGCTCCCCGGCGGCGTCCTCTGGCGAAGGGCCCGGGGAGGCGCTTCTTGAAAGTGTGATATGATATAAATATGGGCATGCATCTATATAGATAGAGAGAGAGAAGGAGAGAGACAACGAATCTCTATATATATATGAAGAGAGAGAGAGAGAGAGAGAGAGAGAGAGAGAGAGAGAGAGAGAGAGAGAGAGAGAAAGAGAGAGAG
This sequence comes from Prorocentrum cordatum, assembly GCA_963575745.1. Lineage (NCBI taxonomy): Eukaryota > Dinophyceae > Prorocentrales > Prorocentraceae > Prorocentrum > Prorocentrum cordatum. The sequence continues at coordinate 18,471 of CAUYUJ010016150.1, read as the reverse complement.
AGAGAGAAAGAGAGAGAAAGAGAAAGAGAGAGAAGGAGAGAGCGATATAGAGAGAGGCGATTTCCGAAGCCACGGGCCCAAAAAGCGTTGAAACCTCTTGGGGGCGGCGCACTCTTTCCTTCCGCGGCCTTCCGCCGGCTCCCGCCGCGCGGGGGCGGCCTCGCTTTACTTCCGCCGACCTTCTGCCGACTTCCCGCCGTCTTCTGCCGCAGAAGAGATGACAACTCCTTCGATGTTCGAAGGCAAGGTCCTTTTATGGAACGCGCCATACGTAAACAAGACAAACAATTATCCATACCAAAAAAGCAAAGAACGCGGCCACCAGAGTTCGACACCTCGGCTATGCAAGACCACGGTGCGAATCAGCAGAGAACCAGGGAGCCCGGGGGAGGCGCAAATGATTGGACACGAATTCCAAGATCCCCAGTATTTGTCCACAGTTCCTGAAGTTTCGTCTTCCCCTCCGTTTCCCTGTATGTTCCCATCTCTTCTTGGACATCGACGATCACTTGCGCCTGTGCCTATTTTTCTATCCCGATCTTGGGGCCCCCAAACTGGTGCGGTGACAGACCGTGCAGAAACCTTGGAATCCCCAAGAGACCTCCCTGCTCGGTCCGTCGGCGCAATGTATAGCCGGGTTGCCGAATCCCCACCGACCGAGGACGACGATAAGGAGGAGGAGGAGGAGGAGAAGGAGGAGGAGGGAGGAGGAGGAGGAGGAGGCGCAGGAAGAGGAGGCGCAGGAGGAGGAGGAGGAGGAGGAGGAGGAGAGGAGAGAGGAGAGGAGGAGGAGGGAGGGAGGAGGAGGAGAGGAGGAGGAGGAGAGGAGGAGGAGGAGGGGGGGGAGGAGGAGGAGGGGGAGGAGGAGGAGGAGGAGGAGGAGGAGGAGGAGGAGGAGGAGGAGGAGGAAAAGAGGAGGAGGAGGAGGACGGAGGAGACCACCCGGTCGGCGGGCAGAGGCCGTGGAGCTGCTCGCGGCGAGGCTGCCCTTCGTCTGGGGCGCACAGGCGGCGCTTGCCGCCTGCCGCAACACTCGTCGTCGTCGTCGTCGTCGTCGTCGTCGTCGTCGTCGTCGTCGTCGTCGTCGTCGTCGTCGTCACCGTCGTCTCTCGCGTCCGAATGCTGGGTAATTACCTGGGCCGTAACTCGGGTCTCCGGCGACCGCTCGGGACGATCCGGGAACCGCCAGAGCGCCCCCTGGCGACGCGGAGCTGCCGGAGCGCGCTCCGGGGCAGGAAAGCCGCCAGGAACGAAAGAAAACGCCCGAGCATGCCAGGTGCACGGCGTTCGCCTCGCTCCTCGCTTCTCGCTCCTCCTGCCCCCCTCACCTCTTCCTTCCGCGTTCCTCCTGTCTCCTCGCGCCTCGCTCCTGAGTCCTCGGTCCTCGCTCCTCCCTCTCCTCCTCTTCGCTTCCTTCTCTGGAGACCTCTTGGATGGGGTCCTAGTTAGTAGACGGGGTCGGAGGTTTACACCGCATCGCCGATGCATCGGCGGCGCCGGCGCGGAGAAAATCGGGCTCCACATGGGGGCCGCACCGCCGATGCCTTGGCGATGCGACGCGACCCGCCGACCCCATCCGGGAGCCCGAGATTCTCCTCTCCCCTCGTTCCCAGACCCCCCGACGTCGTGATTCGTTCACAACGTCGACCCCCAAAAGTCTGGACCCCTTCCCCAGGACCCGTTCTGCTCCTGAGTCGTTTTTTTTTTCTGACACTCCCAAGGCCCAGGATGGGCCCCCGGAGGCCGAACGTGCCGAAAAAACGCCCGTCGTGATTTTCTCGCGACGCGAGGAGGTCGGGGACCGCTGGGGGCTCCCGGGGTCCTCCGCCTCGGCGCCCGGCGGTGCCAGGCCCCGCTCGATGGCCGACTCCCGCTCCGTGGGCAGGTCTTCAGCGACCGCCCGCTCGGCCTCGGCGGTCTGGCGCTGCTGGTCAGTGGCCTGTTGCGGCCGGGAGAGAGAGAGAGAGAGAGAGAGAGAAACAAAAAAAAAACAGACAACCAATAGAGGTGCCAGGAGCGCCCCTGCACCTCCGGCCTTGCGGCCGGGACGGGGGGGGAGAGAAGGGAGGGGAGGACAGGAGGGCGGGGAGGAGACGGGAGGGGAGGGGAGGAGTGGGGCGTGGAGGGAGGGGGGGGGAAAGGAGGGGAGGACACGAGCGGAGGGGGGCTGGGGAGAGGGGTGGGGAGAGGGGGCGGGAGGGGACGGAGGAAGTGGGCGGGGAAAGGCTGTGGGCGGGGTAGAGGATGGGTCCAAATCCTGCTGGCCCAACCGAGCCTGGAGGTGATGTTCAGCAGGCCCTTGTCATTGTCCGACAGTGTGTCTGCCGCCTTGATATCACACGCCCCACAATATGCGAAGAGGTTCGCCCAAGCATGCCCAACATAGTGCGCAAGACTGCCCCCACTGGCAACAGAATCGTAAGACTCCTTCTGAACAGGGACCCGCTCGAACTGACATGGAACAACATATTCTCGGCGCTCTCGGAGTTTAGTTATCCATACCGACGCATGTTTCGATGAGGCTGTCGCTCGCGGAAGCGACCATCTTAGCATCTTCGCCGAAACTGATGTGATCCGACACGATCAGGCCTGGTCTCGGCATGCTTCGAAGGCCATCAGCCTTGCATATCTCTCGCCCTTCGGCACCGACTGCTCGATGCCAGGAGATCACTCCATGCAGCGCTCGAGCTGGCCAACCAGACTGAGGACACAGCTGGGCCACTGCCCGGCCCACCCAACAAAGCGCCGGATGATCGCCGCGCAGTCCCGAGGCGCCGGAGTAGGCCACAGGTCCTCATGCGCCACTGTGTCGCCCCACTCGAGCAGGTCTGTCCTCGCCCCTGGGGATGCAGCGGCTCCCTCGGCAGACCGCGCGTGAAATCGAAGACCTCGCAGTCGCGTCAGTTCTCGTCCACCAAGTCGCCGCAGTTCTCGTCCGCCAGCTTGCGACGACTCGACCCCCCCCGAACTTAATCGCGTCCTCTGGGACGGGCCCGGGCAACGCCTCGGACACCCCCAGCAGCGTCTCACGAACAATCCACTGGTGGGAAAGGGCGCCACTGGGATCATCGCTGTGAACGCAGTATCTGGACTCGGCAGGTCCCAAATCCAAAGCCCTGCGTGGACTCAGAAAGCCGCCGCGCCAAAGCCAAAGCCACTTAGCACAGCAATTGTGCATGACTGAGATCATCTGCCAGACCCGCAGGGCTGAGCATCCCCCAGTTGGTCCCGCGCAGGGTCGACCACGCCGAGGGCGCTGGGCCCCTCGCCATCTGCCGATCGGCGTGGCACGGGCAAACATATCCCCCCCCATGTTGCCAAGCATCGTGCAGCTCCGACACGGGGGTGAGATCGCCTCAGACTTGACAAGCGAGGTCGCGCAATCCGAACTTGAACGCATGCGATCGCCTGGTCGCGTGAACAAGGCAGAGCGCGAGCGAAGCGATCCTGGCAATTCCGACCGGGCCGCCACTGCGTGACTGCTTGAGCACCGTGTCTGCGGCACCGTTGGCCCCTCCATTTCGACCAGCCCATGTCAAGCGCCCTGCGCACAGCAACGACCCCGCTGATTCGCGCGCCCTCTCCCTCAACTGCCATGCCTTCCCCCTCCGTTAAGGGGAACCTCAATATTTCCCGACTCCTGCGCGCGCAAAGATCGTGCACCGTGCACTTGCTGTCCTCAGTGACGAACGCGCCGCTTGGACTTCAGCTGCGCGCATTTACCCCCGAGGAGAAGCGCAGCTGAAACCTGACCGTCGCAATGCATGTCCAGACCCACTCCTCTGCAACGCCAGTTCTAGCTTCAACGCGCCTCCACCTAGGTCCCTGACGCATATGTTGAGGGTCTCCACGCCCCACCCCTAGGATCCGGTCCGTGCCACTGCGCAATGATGTCATCCATGAGCGCGCGCGCCGCGTCGCACCTCCTATGCATGCTGTCCATGAACCTATGCACCCCCATCTGAACCTTGTAGTCGCGTAGATACACTCTGCCAATGTGCCCAAATGTGGAATGAACGCGCTGCTCGCGTTCGCGCGCGCGCACCGCGAGGGGCACCGCGCGGGGCGCCGCGCGCGCCCGGAGGATCCCCCACATGAGACTCATAGGGTGCCTCAAAATTCGGGCTTCCTCCGTGACTTGAGACATCGGATACTTTCGCAACGCTTGCACATGTCGACGCAGACTGTGGTGACATGACACTTGGTAGCGTTAGCTGCTTCCGGCTTCAGATTGGGATGGGACGCGCAATCACTCGACTTTCGCCCTGCCCCCCCCCCAGTAGGATGGGCATGGGTGCCATGCTTCCCGCCCCGCACTCATGGGTCACATTGCGCGCCACCATATCCTCATCAACGTGTTCGACAAAGTTGGCAGCGCGCAGGCTCTGATTCACTACTCGCCCAGGAAGCGCGGCAGCTGCTTGCAATAATTGCACCACGCAGCCAACGCCCCGAGCGCTGCGTGGGGCAGCTGCCAGAAATGTCAAGGTCGCACTCGCACTTGCCCGCGGCCTGCGCGCCAAGCAAAACGCAGAATTGCGCGTCGAAGACGAGCGCCGCGCAACTTCAGCAGCTGCCCCCACCTGTTCGCAGGGGAGAGGGGGCCGTTCCGCTCAATGCACCAGCCAGAACCAGGTATCCTTCCACGTCTCTCGAGCTCCGCGGCAGCCAGATGTCCTCGACGACGGGCGAAACGACGCCAGCACCGGCGCGAAGAGCCCCCGGCGCCCACTTTTTCCCAAGGCTCTCGCGCCTCGCGTGCGAATGCGTCGCCAGCTGCGCCTCGGCAGCGGGAGCTTCCATCTGGACCTCCAGCTCAAGGCCCCCCTGCCGCGTTAGAAAGCCGGCTATGAAAACCGCGCTGCCTCCTGATCCGGCGCGCTGCCTCCTGATCCGATTCCACCGTCGGTCTGCTGATTCTCTCGATCGGCGACTGCGTCGACTGGCCCCTGGTCCTTGACTTTGCCCCGGCTCTTGCCCTCTGTGAAATGCTGCTGCCTGGGGGCCGCCGTGCCTCTATTGGCCGGGCTGCCCAGCGCATTCCATTATGCTGCCCGGTCCGCTGGCTACGGATGCGAATGATCGGGCAGCTTGACAGGTGGCGCCCTGCCGTCGGCTCTCCGCCCCCATTCGAGACCAACCAGCCCGCTCCGGGAGGAAACTACTTCCCAAGCCGCGCGAGCTGACGACGGCGCCATTGAAGTCGACAATGCACGGGCTGCTCAGTCAACCCCCGCGCGCCCCCAGGGAATGTGCTTCCCAGGCCGCGCGAGCTGTCGGCGCCGCTGACGACGCCGCCCCCCTTCTCGCTGCTGCCCTGCTCGCTCCGAAGGAAAACTACGTCCCGTGCCGCGCGAGCTGGCGACGGCGCAGTTGAAGTCGACGACCCACTGGCTGCTCCGTCCGACCCCGCGCGCCCCCGGGGAATGCGCTCCCCAGGCCGCGCGAGCTGTCGGCGCCGCTGATGGCGCTGCCCCCCTTCTCGGTGCTGCCCCGCTCGCTCCCGGGGAATGTCTCCCTGGGCCGCGCGAGCTGCCGACTGCGACTTCGAAATAGCCGAGCGATTGGCTGCTCCGCCCATGTCTGCGCCGCTCGCTCGCGGGGGGCGCGCTTCCCGGGCCGCGCGAGCTGTCGACGGCGCTGTCTACGCTGTCGCGCTGCGCGCTGCAGCCGAGCCCGCGCGATCTGATGGCGGCGCCGCTGTAGCAGTCGACCCGCTCGCATCCCCGCGCGGGGCGCCGGCGACGTCGAGCCCGGGGCGCGGCGCCAGAGCTGCGGCGCTTGGGACATGCGATCGAACGCCCGGAAGTACATCGGCGACGTTGAGCCCGGGGCGCTGCGCCGAAGCCGCGGCAAATCGGACTTACAATTTAACCGCGCGCGCTGCAGATTCGACGCCGCTGGCCAGTCCGCCACCTTGGATCCGGCGCAACAGGGCGCTGAATAACGCGCTAACGCTCCGAACGTGCGCGGCGCATTTGGCAGCGTTTCTCCGGTCATGATCTACGTCGTCCCACTCGTTCTGTGCGCCCCCCTCCATCTTGCTCTCCTGGGTGCGTTGTCTGCGCCCGCGCGTGGGCAGGACCGGGCCCGCTGCGCCACCTGCGATGTCACGCGCGTCCGCCAACCCCACCCCAATCGCAGACTTCCCTTCCGGCCGAGCTAGGCACGAGACAACTCCGCCCGATCGAATGCCTTCTCAATTATGCTGATCACTGCGCCTTGCAAAAAAGGGCATCTGGCGCGCCCGCGCTCGACCTCTGGCAGCAATGCCATCGGCGCGTTGACCTCGCGCAGCAATCAGGGCCCCTCTTTGTTTCCCAGCCATGGGCTATCATACGATATGCAACTTGCTCTCTCCCCCCGCCCCCCCCCCCCGCCCTCCACAGTCGGTCGGGACACCCCCGCTCAATTCTTCGGCGGCCAGACAAAAGTCAATGGCAACCCATGAAGGTGACTGATTGCACGTCTTTGTCCTGGTCGTCATGGTGAAGTCCCCCAATAGATCACAACCAATCATGACTGCCTACCTGATCGCTAGGCATGTTGGAATCACCTCGGACAACCCACGGCGATCTTTTCTTTGGTACATGCGAAGACAGTGTTCGCAATATTCAAATATTCCTGTTCGACACGCTATCTCCAACAGAAACGTCTATCGAACATGTGAGGATGCACTTGGCAGCCTGGCAGCCCCCAGCGCACGTGAGTGGCTACCAGGCAGTTTGTTTTTTGGGGTGGCACCGTTCCCTGCACCGTCTTGCTGGCTGATGTAATCGCAACTCGCGTAGGCATTAGCACTACTACGCCTGATGAGATACCTATCAACGGCGTAGCCAACGCCTCCAACCATACTCCGTGCCAGCGCGTATTGCCCAGCTTGTGCTGGGCGCCAGCAAGTCGGTCAAATTTCCCCTGGTGCTCCTGGACAAATAGCACCATGGCGTTGCATGTCCGCATGTACCCGACCAGCTGCTGGAGCGAAGTACAATTAAGGGTCTCAGCACACTTTGCACCAGCCGTTCCTACATTGCGGAAACGATGGTAACAACAAACCACCGCTCCCACCATCGTTCAGCCCTGCCTCATCACTGAGCCGCTTGGCAACAGCCCGCAGGTCGGCCTCGCCCTCTGGAACGTGTTATTCCAACAACTGCGGCAACTTTCGCAACACCTCCGCTTCCTCTCGGCCAGTAGGAAGAAGAGCATCAGGATGCTGCTCGGGAAGAGGAGCGCATGGCTGAGGTTGAACTGCCATTACGGAGGCTGCTCCTGCAGGTTGGCTGCTGGCAGCGTCGGCAGCCTTGGGCGGCAGCTGCATCTTCTTCTCTGCCTCCACCAGGACCTGCATGACGGCCTCGAATTGGTTCGACACGGCATCCGCGTTTTGCTCCCCCAACCGCATGAGTGTGAACATGGCGCCGACCGACGAACCAATGTTCCCGATTGTAGACGCCAACGTTCGTTCAACTGTCACTTTGGACTGCGCCTCCGATGCCTCCTTGAGTTCCGCCTCCTGTGATACAGTCTGTTCGAGGACCGCCACCAAACCAAACCCCGCCTCGGCCAGCACAGCGTTGGCCTCTTCGGAGGCATGCTTGGCCTGTTCGGCTTTCTCGAGCCTTTGTTTTGAATATCCAATTGCTTCTTCTGACACGATGTCGTGCGCCCTGGACTTGACGGGCCGTGCCGTGCGCAATTTGGCCTTGCACGCGTCCCCGTGCCTCTCGAGATGCGTCTCTTGCTCCAGAACAAGCTTCGTGGCTGGCTCCCTCGGTAATACCTTGAGCATGCGACCAGCCTCCGCAAGCTCCGCCTTGTATTGATCATTGTGACATGTGGCTCCGTTTCCGGCGCCGATCGCCATCGAGTCCGTGCCACCCTTTCGAATCCAACTGCAGGCGTGGCTCGGCGAGCTCCTTTTCGAGTGCTTTATCCCTTGCCGTCTTGGGACCATCTCTTTCCTTCTGCCTTGCCGCGGTGGACCTCGACGGAGACTTCGGCGGCATGGGGCCGTTGAAGGCAATGCTCGCGTCGCATGCAAAGGCGCTGGCCTCCACTATCTTCCTCCCCACCGATTCGTACACCACCTGCGCAGCCGCGGGTGGAGTCCACGCCATGCGCTGCTGCTGGTGACGACGACCGACGACGACGACGACGACGACCGACGACGACAACGACGACGACGACGACCGACGACCGACGACGACGACGACGACGACGACGACGGACGACCGACGACGACGATGACGCAGACGTGTGCTGCATAGCAGCGCAAAGCCTGGCCACGGCAAAGGATGACGTGCAGTGCGGGGCGGGCCACGCAGCGCTCTGCCCGGGGGCGAGCCGGGCGACACGGGAGCACAGGCCACGCATCAGCGGTGTCCAGTGGGCCCACAGGGAACCTCAAATGCGTGAGCCAAAATGGCCACGAGGAGGAGGAGGAGGAGGAGGAGGAGGAGGAGGAGGAGGAGGGAGAAGAGGAGGAGGAGGAGGAGGAGGTGAAGAGGAGGAGGAGGTGAAGAGGAGGAGGAGGAGAAGGAGGAGGAGGGCTGGGTCGTACACGACTGGGTCCACAGGGAACTTCAAAATCTTGAGCCAAAGCGGCTACGGAGGGGAGGGGTAGAGGAGAGGGGAGGAGAGAAAGGGGGGAGGGGAGGGGAGGCGGCACCCCAGGGGGGAGGGGGCTCATCCTCCTCCACCTCCTCCCTCTCCTCACCCACCACCACAACCACCATCATCATCTTCAGCAGCAGCAACATCAACACCACCACCACAACCATGATCACTACGACCATCAACATTCACCGTCATCCTCGTTCTCATCCTCATCCTCGTCGTCCCCCTCCTCACCCCCCTCCGCTCGTCCATCTCGGCACCCTCGTCCACCTCTTGTTCCTTCTCTTGGTGAGAAACTGCTCCTCGTCGCACGACCACCAGGCGGACCGGGCGTGTCGCTGGGCACTTCTCCACAGCGTACGAACATAAACCTCGACATCTCCAAGAGGAGGAGGAGGAGGAGGAGGAGGAGGAGGAGGAGGAGGAGGGGGAGGAGGAGGAGGGGAAGTGAGGGGGAGGAGGAAGGGAGGGAAGGGAGGAGGGGAGAGGAAGGAGGGAGGGGAGGTGAGAGTAGGAGGGGGTTCTTCAGCACAGGATCTCGCGCCTTCGCGCCGAGCGCGACAGAGCCTCCTGCGAGATGGCATCCTCCTGCGCGAGGGAAAGCGGGGCGGGAACTCGAGCAGCGCTCGCCCGCAGACACTGTCCACAGCTGCACGGGTGGGCCCCGCTTTTTCAAAAAAGCAGCAGCAACAACAACAACAACAGCCACACCAACACCCACACAACATACCCAGGCCGAAACAGACACCAACACCAACACACAAAACACCAACACCACCATCTCAACCACAACAACAACCACCAACAAGAACCCCCAACACCGCACGACCACAACCAACACCACCATCATCACAACACACCGACAACAACACAACAACACAACAACACCAACGACCAACACCAACACCAACACCACCAACGCCCACACCAACACAAACACCCGAACAACAAACCAACAAACACCAACACCACACACACCAACACCAACACCAACACCACCAACAACAGCAGCAGCAGCAATAAAAAAAACATACAAAGAAAACAAACAACAAACAAAAGCACAAAGAACGACAATCAAAACACACAATCAACAAACAACAACAACAGCATCAGAAAGTGGCGGCCCACGCCCGAGGCTGCCGTCGGGCTCGGGAAGCCCTGGGGCTGCTCGCAGCCTGCACGGCTGGAGGACCCCCTCGGCATCCGGCCGCTCCTTCGGGCGCCCCGGGGGGCGCCCGCCGCCGCACGGGGCGGAGGGCGGCCCCCTGCCGGCGCCGTGCCCTCGCTCCGGCGCCGTGCAGGCCTGCACACCTTGACCAGCTGGTCCTCACACGTGCCGTCGCTCGGGCGTCCACTTTTCCCGTGCATCGTTCGGTTTCGCTTTTTTTGTTTTTTTTTTTGCTCGATGGTCCAGGAGGGTCCTCGAGGGTCCTCGCCGAGAGCAGAAGTGCACACGCCCGAACGATGCCAGGCACATCTGCCTCCTTGCGCATGTGACGTGTGATACCAGCTGCGTGGACTGAGGGCGACCCCGCCCCACGTCGCCTGCGTCTGGTGACGTCAGCGGCCGAGCATGAACCAACAGTTCTCCACTCAAAACATATAGCACCCCAGCCATGCAGAAGCATGCTTCCAAACTTCCGAAGCGTGGGCCGACTGCAGCGACACCAAACTACCAGTGAGGAGAACATCGCGGGGTCGCACTGCGAAAGCGCGGAGATTCTTGCGCACGCTCACCAGGGAAAAACAGTTAAACAAACTGAGGCGCCCATGACGGGACAAGCACGTAATATCACGATGGGCCTCCACCAGGCCACCCAAGTGCAGGCCTCGCAGGTGGGATAGCATGGGGCCAAGCGGTCTTTGCAAGGCGCAGCAGAGCCGCGCGATGCCAACTGACGTGCTGCACGCGTTGAAATGACTGGCAGACTGAACGCTAGAATTTTGCGCCACAACTGTTACTTCACACTTACCGCGATCCCGTCACGTCGAGCTGCAGTGAATCGCACCAAGAGCATACTGCAAGCGTGCTCAGTGTACAAGCAGGGTCCGAGCAAGGAAGCAGACGATGAAAGGAAGAGGAGAGTGTGAAAGACAGTGGCGGACTCAGCACACGACGATGACACAGTCCCAAGAATAAAGGTGCCCGCCGCAGTGGCGCACAGCCGCCCGCATGTAGGAGCAGAAAACGGCGCAGGCCCCGACGCCGGGCGGGTGGCTGAATTCCCTGGCCCCATCGCCGGACGCAGCCTCCGAGGATCCTTGCAGGAGGTCCGGATCAGCAGGGGCGCGACGTAGGGGACCCGTGAAGATCCAGCCTAGGGCCTCAGGCGCACAAGGGCCTCCTGGTGGTCCGCACGCTCGGGCCAGCCCCTCAGCTGCAGCAAAGCTGGAAGTGGTTTGGTCCGCGGCGTCGAGCAAGCGTTCGGATGCCTCGGCAAGCAAATGTGACACATAGAGAGGGGAAGTGGCGCCAATCAAAGCCCCTCGAACGGGGACTCCACGAACGGGTACTTTGGCCAGTGACCCGGCAAACCCAATCCTCCCCGATGTGGGCAACGCTGCAATGCCAGAAAGAGGCCCTAACGTGGCAACTTTGGGAAGTTTTCCTTGGTACCCGTTAGTGAATACCCGCTACGGTGCCGCTGAGCGAAGGGCGGGAAGAAGAGGCCGGAAGCGACGGGGACACGCTCAGCGCATGTAGATCACCGCGCAGGGCACAGGCTTACACCTTGAGCTACACTGGCCTGGGGGCTTGCACCATGCCCGCCCACGGGACTCTCGCCCTTGGCAGCGGGCGCTCGCCGTGGATCGCCCCGGCGGCGCGAAATAGCTGCTCATGTTGACTTGTCAGGGGAGGGCGTGGGACAGGAGGGCCTGTTGCAGCATCAGTGGTGCATGTGTGGGTGTGTTCTGGATTTGCCCTCCTCCTCCTCCTCCCTCCCTCCCTCCCTCCCTCCCTCCCTCGCTCCCACTCTTCCCAGCTCAGCCGCAACCACCGTCTGCCGGCCCCGCTGGGCCGAGGCCTTGGCGTCGACCTTGTCCTGGAGGTCCCTGATCTGCTGCTTCAGCTCCGCAAAGAGGTCCATCTTGTCGTCCTGCCAGGGCGGCGGGAGGGAGCGGGGGGGCCAGGGGAGGGAGGAAGAGGGAAGCCACGGGGAACGAGGGGGGGCCATCCTCCAGCTCCGCCAGCGCCGCCTCGTGCTCCAGCTCCTGCTCCTCCAGCTCCTGCTCTTCCTCCTCCGGCTCATCCGCCCTCTTCTCCTCCCTTGACGCCTTGACTTTTGATTCCTGCGATGCCCCTGCTGTTCCAAGCCCTCCTCCGCCTCCTCATCCGCATCACCTCCACCACCACCACCACCAGTAGAGCCATCATCACAACCATGATGATCCTGCTGCTGCTGCTGATGATGATTGTGGTGGTGATGATGATGATGATCCTCATCATCAGCAGCAATAGCAGCATCACCACCATCATCGTAATCTTCAACTTCGTCATCATTCTCGTGATGGTCATCATCACCACCATCATGATCACCACCATCATGATCACCACCATCATCATCATCATCATCATCATCATCATCATCATCATCATCATCATCATCATCATCATCGTCATCATCATCATCATCATCATCATCATCATCATCATCTCATCATCATCATCAGCATCATCATCATCATGCTCATCATCATCCTCATCATCTCATCATCATCATCATCATCATCATCATCATCCCCCTCCACCTCCTCCTCCTCCTCCTCCTCCTCCTCCTCCCTCCTCCTCCTCCTCCTCACCCCTCCCCCTCCTCCTCCTCCTCCTCCTCCTCCTCTCCTCCTCCTCCTCCTCCTCCTCCTCCTCCTCCTCCTCCTCCTCCTCCTCCTCCTCCTCCTCCCCCTCCCGCCTCCCCCTCCTCCTCCTCCTCCTCCTCCTCCTCCTCCCCTCCCTCCTCCTCCTCCTCCTCCTCCTCCTCATCCTCTCCCCTCCTCCTCCTCCTCCTCCCGCGCGAGGGTTGTGGCCTCCGAGCGGAGGCGGCGATCGCCGCCCGCCCCGTTGCGCGACTGCCCTCGGCGCTCGCGCCGCGCAGCGCGGGGGCGGGAGCGGCGTGCGCGGGGGGGGGGGGGCGAAGGGCCTCGCCTCCCCCGCTGCTCGCCTCCTTCGTACGACTTCCTATAACGACGCGAAGATCGGGACAAAATCGGATCGGGATAACTCGAACTCTCTGAGAATCGGGGCTTGGCGGATGTATTGGGCGACGGGCACGCTCCCTGAAGCGTTCCGGAACGCTCTGAGAGCGCTCTGGAACGCTCTGGAGCGATTTATCCCGATCCTAGCCCTGTTTTACTTCCAGTCGCGGACTCGGAGCTCGCGCGGGCCGGTCGGGCAAAGCAGGGCGAACCTGCAAAGCCGACTGGCGCACACAGAGGCGCCGAGGAGGCGAGCGGCGGCCGCGGGGGAAGAGGAAGGCAAAGGCCCCCCCCCCCCCCTCCCTGCGCATTGCGTGCGGGCAGTTGCGGGTCCGCCGTGGCACCTGTCAGCGGAAGGCAAAGGCAGCGCAGTTGGAGGGGATGGGGAGGCGTGGGATGTCGGATATGGTGCGAGCGCACCAAGCTTGCACCCCTCTCTCCCCGATCTCCCCCTCACCGCCGCCTCAGGCAAGGGGGAGGGATGGGGGGCAGAGGGGAGGGGGGAGAAGAGGAGAGAAGAGCAAAGAAACATTAACATCGGATAAGGCGCTGGGGAGGCGCTGGAGGCGCCGCCAAGGGGGGTCCAGCGCCGACCAAAGAAATCTGCGGGGAGCTCATTCTGTGTTGTGCTGGAACATGCATCGCTTCGGTTTAGCGGCTTCCAGTTGCTTTTCGTAGCTCTCGGTGCTGCCCCACCCTCCTCAACAACAACGACAACGACAACGACAACGACAACGACAACGACAACAACAACAACAACAACAATCATTGTACCCGAACGCGTGGTGTTCTCCCCAGTGCCAGGGTTTTCATACGACACCAGGCAATACCCCCACTTCGTGGGGGGGCATTACAAGCTCTACCAAATATCCAAACGACTCTTCGCGACCACCCAACCCCAGCTTCCCGCCCTATGACGTTGGGACACTTCACTTCGTGGCGTGCGGACGACCGTGGCTACTACACTGGCGTGGGGTACACACCCACAGAACTTGGTCACTTATTCGTGGCGCGCATGTGCCCAGCATGGTGCAATTGTGCCATACAATACATAATACAGAGAGACGAATGTGTCCCGCATGGTATTATTTGACAGGGATGATGGCCCTGGCAGGTGCGCAACCGTTGTCGCAGAAGTTCGAAAAAGTTGCTCGCAAAAGCCCGTTTGACAGAAATGTTTAAAAAGTGTTGGGTTTCCTACGAATCCGCAAGCGCGCGCGGGATGAGATTTTGACATTTTTTTGTTGAAAAACCATTGGTTTTTTTGATGTGTTTATGTTAAAATCGCTCCGAACACTAAGCTTTTGGAAGGATTTCGTCTTGCGCGCGCGAATGTCCACTTTACCTTTTTTTTTGCAAAGGATTCTTGAAATTTGATTATATTAGAACAAGAAATGTCATTTTATAGTGTTTTTTGCAAGGGAAAGCGGGGGGGAACAAAACAACCGGATCTTGATCACCTCGAATTACCTGAGGCTTCCTCACGAAAATGATGAAAACGTGGCTGCGGCCTAGGCGCGGCGGGGGGGGCGCGCACCAGGGGGCCCAACAATAATTATTCTTTAGAATTAATAATGTTCAACAACACCAACACCAACACCAACACCAACAACAACGACAACGACAACGGCAACGGCAACGGCAACGGCAACGACAACAACAACAACAACAACAACAACAACAACAACAACAACAACAATTACTAGCACGTGGGGACACTCCGTTCTCACCAGTGCCAGGGTTTTCATAGGAGGCGGGCAATACCCCCACTTTGTGGGGGGGCCAGTTCAAGCTCTACAAAATTTCCAAACGACTCTTCGCCACCACCCACACCCAGCTTCCCGCCCTATGACGTTCGGACACTTCACTCCGTGGCATGCGGACGACCGTGGCTACTATTCAGGGCCCCGCGGCCGACGACGACGGCGTGCGCGCGCGAAGTAAAAACGAATGTGTCCCGCATGGTATGATTTGACAGGGATGATGGCCCTGGCAGGTGCGCAACCGTTGTCGCAGAAGTTCGAAAAAGTTGCTCGCAAAAGCCCGTTTGACAGAAATGTTTAAAAGTGTTGGGTTTCCTACGAATCCGCAAGAGCGCGCGGGATGAGATTTTGACAATTTTTTGTTGAAAAACCATTGGTTTTTTGATGTTTTTATGTTAAAATCGTTGCGAACACTAAGGTTTTGGAAGGATTTCGTCTTGCGCGCGCGAATGTCCACTTTACTTTATTTCTTGCAAGGGATTCTTGAATTTGATTATATTAGAACAAGAACTGTCATTTTCTATTGTTTTTTGCAAGGGAAAGCGGATTACAACAAAACAACCGGATCCTGTACACACCCTCTTTTCTGAGGCTTCCTCACGAAAATGATGAAAATGTAGCTGCGGCCTAGGCGGCGCAGGGGGGGCGCGCACCAGGGGGCCCAACAATAATTATTCTTTAGAATCAATAATGTTCAACAACAACAACCACAACAACAACAACAACAACAACAGCAACAACAACAACACCAACAACAACAACAATAACAACAACAACAACGACAACAACAACAACAACAGCAGCGAACCACAAATGCGAAAATTGGAAGCAACGGAGCATGGACAAAACGCGACTGAAAGTCACCAAGAACGGAGGACCGAGGCGGCACTGGGGCCCACTAAACTGAAGGGGCCTAAGGACACACAACTAAGTACACACAAACCGAAGGATTCCCCATATGTTCCCATAGTTTCTGGATTCTTGTCTTCCCCCCCACTTCCCATAGTTTCCCATATGTTCTTGGGGATCGACGATTCATTGTGTCTGCGTGTTTTTTCCCCTCCTGATGAACGCACGATGCGAACGATCACTCCTCAACCAGTGCCTGCGCGGCAAGCGCCGGGCAGGGCCTCGAGCCAATGGGGGGCGCGCTCCTCCCTCCGCGCCGCGCGGCCCCCCTCCGCCGTGGCGCAGCCTCGTTCGCCCCCCCTCCGCAGAAAATCGCCCCTCCGTCCCCGTGGGCCCCTTGGCGTCCGAGAGGCGAGGCGAGCGAGGAGGGGGCGAGGAGAACTCTGCTCTTCGTGAGGAGGATCGGCCTTTTTGCCCCCGTTCCAGCAAAAAATCGCCCCTCGGTCCCCGTGGGCCCCGTTGCGTCCGAGGGGCGAGGCGAGCGAGGAGGGGGCGAGGAGAACTCTGCTCTTCGTGAGAAGGATCGGCCAGGTTGCCCCCTCCGCAACAAAAATCGCCCCTCCATCCCCGTGGGCACTGCTGCGTCCGAGTGGCGAAGCGAGCGAGGAGGGGCGAAGAGAAGTCTGCTCTTCATGAGAAGGATCGGCCTTTTCGCCCCCTCCGCAAAAAATCGCCCCTCCGTCCCCGTGGCCCCCCTTGGCGTCCGAGTGGCGAAGCGAGCGAAGAGGGGGCGAGGAGAACTCTGCTCCTCGTGAGGAGGATCGGCCGCGTGTTCACGCAAGGTGTCTCGATTATTCTTGGCATCGTCTCCTCAGAGTTGACGGGGTCCGTCTCAACGTGTTCTGCATGGCCCGCCCACGCACAGAAGGAACCAGCGAGCGGAGAGGGGGCGGGGACAATGCGGCGTGCGCTGCCGCAGAAGAGCAAGACACGGCATGAACCACGAGCTGCCGCCGCTCCGCGCGGACCGCGCGCCAAGGGGGGGGCCCGCCGCCAGTCCAAAGAAATCCGCGCGGAGCTCCGAAAGCTGACGTGTGTGCCGCCTTTTGGTCCTCGAGGATGATGCGAAATGGGGTGGGGGGGGAGGGGCAAGGATCGGGGATGGCCAAGAGGGGGGCGTCCAAGAGGGAGGGGTGCAAATCGTGGCCGGCGGCATGTGCACGGCCTAGGTGGTGGGGCGGAGCCCGGTATAGGAGCTCCCGAAGGCCGAAAATAGCGAAACATCTCCCGTCGCGATTCTTTCACTCGGGAGCGGCCAAGAGGGGGGTGTCCAAGAGGGGGGGTGCAAATCATGGCCGGCGGCATGTGCGCGGCCCAGCGGGGGGCCCGGGAACGCAATGAAACAAGAAGAGACGCCTTGAGATCTGGGGAGATATCATGGCCCCCGCCATGACATCCCCCCCCCCCCGTCGTCATCACCCCCCTCCTTTCCGCCCCCGAGAGGAGAGGGGGCCGTCCTTCTCCTTGCTGCCGCCGGAGCTGCCCTCCTCGTCGCTCGGCGCCGCTCCGGGGGCCTCGGGCAGCGCCGCATTGGAGCAGGGAGCGACCGTCCCCACATTCCTATAGGCCTGCCACGACATGTTCTTAGAACCCCAAAACGTTCAAAAGAACAAAAACAATGCTCTTAGAACATACGCCCGACGTGCTGAAACAAGACAGGCTCAGCCAGAAAGGTTCTACGACAACCTCGCGCAAGCCACAAAAGGCTCTAAGAACATTCCCTGGTGGGTCGAAACTTAAGTCGGGCCTGTCCTCCTACAGTCGGATTTTGGAAGAAAAACGAAACATAGTCACAAAATACCCCCAAATTGTCCAACAATGCACAAAAAATAGTCCCCTGATTATTTTTAAACTATTTTGAATTGTTCCTCCTGTATGAAAGGGCCTTGGGACACACAAATAAATACACACAAACAAAAGGATTCACCATATTTTCCTATATCTTCTGGGTTTCTGTCTTCCCCCCCACTCCCCATATTTTCCCATATTTTCTGGGGAATCGACGATTAATTGTGTCTGTGTGTTTTTTCCCTCCTGACTGTAGAGGGACACGCCCGACTTAAGCCTATACATCGGCGCACCAGGACGCCTCGCCCCTGCCTCGCGCACGCACAGGGCGAGGCGCGGCGCCTGGCGGAGGGTGGCGAGACGGAGCGCGCGGAGGTGGCGCTGCTGCTCCGGCTGCTCCGGCTGCTGCTGCTCCCCCTCCTTGCCGTCGCTCGGACGTCCATTTCCTGTGTATTTTTGGGTTTCGTGCGTGTTTTTTTTGGGGGGGGCTCGATGGTCCAGGATGGTCCTCGATGGCTCTCGCCGAGAAAAAATACACACGTCCGAGCGATGCCAAGCCTCCTTCCGGAGCTTGTCGTCGGCGTCGTCGGCGTCGGCGTCGTCGGCGTCGTCGTCGGCGGCGGCGTCGTCGTCGGCGTCGTCGTCGTCGTCGCCGCCGGTCGCCGCCGTCGTCGTCGTCGCCGCCAGTCGCCGCCGTCGTCGTCGTCGTCGTCGTCGGCGTCGGCGTCGGCGTCGTCGTCGTCGTCGGCGTCGTCGTCGTCGTCGGCGTCGGCGTCGTCGTCGGCGTCGGCGTCGTCGCCGTCGGCGGCGTCGTCGTCGTCGTCGTCGTCGGCGTCGTCGGCGTCGTCGTCGTCGTCGCCGCCGGTCGCCGCCGTCGTCGTCGTCTTCGTCGTCGTCGGCGTCGTCGACGTCGTCGTCGTCGTCGGCGTCGTCGTCGGCGTCGTCGGCGGCGTCGTCGCCGCCGGTCGCCCCGCTTGTCGCCCCACCGCTGCGGCCGGCCGCAGGGCGGCTCCCCTGCCGCCGCCGCGGGGCGGTGCGGGGGCCGGCCCGCGGGGGGGGGGGGCCAGCACGGGAGGGGGCGAGCCGCGGGGGGAGCAAGCCAGGGCGCTGCACCAGGCCCAGACCCCCTCGAGTCATGAAAAAATCACGACGGAAGGTTTTTCTGTATTTTCCACCTCTGGGGGCCCTTGCCAGCCCTCGG